>MU224133.1:3513870-3561216 GCA_018584345.1 Thuja plicata | reverse complement strand
TTCTGATGTATTTGGTCCTATAAAAGTTCCTTCTATCTCCAGTTCTATATATTTTGTATCTTTTATAGATGATTACAGTAGAAGGACTTGGATATATTTCCTGAAAAGTAAGACACAAGTTTTCAGTTGGTTCAAGGAATTTAAGGCTCTCATGGAGAATCAGACTAGTAAAAGAATCAAGTGTGTGAGAAATGATAATGGTGGTGAGTTTTGTTCCATAGAGTTTGAACAATTCTGTAAAGAATGAGGAATCGAGAGACATAAGACAACTCCTTACACTCCGCAGCAAAATGGAGTTTCAAAAAGAATGAACAGGACACTGATGGAGAAGGCTAGGAGTATGCTTAGTGGAGCTGGTCTAGAACAAAGGTTTTGGGCCGAAGCTATGGCCACTGCTTGCTATCTGGTTAACAGATCTCCTACATCAGCTCTTGTTGGTAAGACACCCATGGAGGTGTGGTCTGGTAAGAAGCCTTCAATTAGACATCTTTGTGTTTTTGGTTGTGAAGCTTATTCACATATTCCAAAGGAGAAAAGATCTAAGTTGGAAAACAAAGCTGTCAAATGTATTTTCATCGGATACAGTGTTGGTGTGAAAGGATACAAGCTTTGGGATCCTATGACTAGGAAGGTGTTACATAGTAGAAATGTTATTTTCAGAGAGCTAACATCTTCTCCTATTGTGCTACAACCAGATGAAAAAGAAAAGGAAAAAGATGTTGTTCAGCTTCCTCCTACCCCTGAGAAGACTGAATATAGAGACCATGTTGGATCTAATGATGAGGAGAGCTCTAGCAGCTCTGATAGTTCAGAAGAAGAGGAAGAACAACCTCAACCTCAACCCTTGAGGAGATCCACAAGAGAAAGAAAGCAGCCAGAGAGGTTTGGATATTCGCCAGAGAGGTTTGGTTATTCTATGTTAGATTATAGTTGTGCTTTTTCTTTGATTACTAACACTGATGAGCCTAGATCTGTGAAAGAGGCTTTAGGTAAGGAAGATGCAGGTTCCTGGATTGAGGCCATGGATGATGAGATGGCTTCATTGGATAAAAAAAAAACTTGGGACCTTGTACCTTTGCCTAAAGGATGAAAACCTGTTGGTAGCAAATGGGTGTTCAAGAAGAAATTTTTTGCAGATGGCAGTGTTGAAAGGTACAAAGCTAGATTGGTTGCGAAGGGGTATTCACAGGTAGAGGGAATAGATTAAGGTGAAATATTCTCTCCTGTTGCAAAGTTGACATCCATTAGATTTATGTTATCTCTTGTTGTATCATATGATTTAGAGATAGAACAGATGGATGTGAAGACAACTTTCCTTCATGGTGATTTCGAGGAAGAGATTTATATGTCATAGCCTAAGAACTACATTGTTAAAGGTAAAGAACCCTTAGTTTGCAGATTAAAGAAATCTCTATATGGTTTGAAGAAATCTCCTAGGATGTGGCACCTTAAGTTTGATGCTTTTGTGTTGTCAATTGGATTTGTAAGATCTAAATCAGATCATTGTGTTTATTTCAGAGTTGAAAATGATCGCCTTCTTATTGTTGCATTATATGTTGATGATATGTTGTTGTTTGGGAAGGGTAACAGTATGATTTCTGATTTTAAATCTCAATTGTCAGCACAGTTTGAGATGAAAGATCTTGGGGTAGCAAGGTACATCTTGGATATGGAAATAAGTAGAGACAGGTCTAACAGAAAACTTTGGTTGAGTCAAAGTAAGTATGTGAAGTCTGTGTTGGACAGGTTCAACATGGCAGATTGTAGACCACTATGTGTTCCTGTTTCAGTGGGAACAAATTTATCTGTAGATGATTGTCCAAGATCTCCTAGTGAGGTGGAGGACATGAGTAGAGTACCTTATGCTAGTACAGTTGGAAGTCTTATGTATGCTATGGTCTGTACTAGACCAGACATTGCCCAAGCAGTGGAAGTTTTGAGCCAGTTTATGGCTAATCCTGGATAGGTACATTGGGATGCAGTTAAGCGAGTTTTCAGATATTTGAGGGGTACATCAGATTACTCCATATGCTATCATGGTAATTCTTCTGGAGCTCCGCATTTAGTTTGTATTCGTGGGTTTGTGGATTCTGATTGGGCAGGTGATATTGACAGCAGGAGATCCACTAGTGCTTATGTGTTCACTATGTTTGGTGGTGCCATCAGTTGCATGAGTAAGCGACAACTTGTGGTTGCTTTGTCCACTATAGAAGCTAAGTACATGGATACTACTCATGCTTGTAAGGAAGCCATTTGGCTTAGGAGATTGTGTTCTGATGTTGGTGTTGATGCAGAACAAATTACTATTTGGTGTGACAGCTAGAGCGCTATTTGCCTTGCGAAGAATCCAACTTTCCATGCCAGAACGAAGCACATTGATGTGCAGTTTCACTTTGTGAGAGATATGGTGGAAGATGGAAAGGTAAATTTGGAGAAGGTAGATACTATGAAGAATGTTGCAGATGCATTAACGAAACCAGTGGGCACTGAGAAGTTTAGATGGTGTTCGAAGTCTATGGGCCTTTTGGCCTATAGCGGTTAGTTCCTGTTATGTTCCTGTTGCTCTTACAAGGTGTTTGACAAGTGGTAGAATGTTAGGAATAAGGTGTCTCAACCTGGGATAATTCCTATTCTTATTATTTGTTTTGTAAATGGGTGATACCACAATAGTAGGTTACACTTTTTTGCCTAAACGGACATTGAAGTCTACATTTTGAGAAAAAATTTCACATTCGGATGCATATTGTCGTTAAAATGTTTGAAATCAGAAGATGAAGTAAACTAGAGTCTTTTAGGATTTTCTGTCTAGATTCTAAATATATTTTTTTAATTTTTTTTTGAATTGATTTTAATGGTTTTTTTTTCCCACTAAAACTGCTATGTTGCTGAAAACATCATTTTCAAAAAGGTACAATGACTTCGTACAACATAACTTTTTTTCTAAAATAGATATCAATGCGCTTCTTTTGAATTTGGTTTTGTAACATCCATACAGAGGGCATGCAATTGGTTTGATGACATTATCATCATTATTGCATATTTTATGAATGTTTGAAGTAGAGTCAACAGTAATTTTGACATACCTTGACTGCGTAGTTGATAACTTGTTGTGTATTTATCAAAATTCAAAAAAAAAAAATTTGATAGAAAGAAGACTCGAAGCCAAAGGGCATTGTTATTTTTCAATTTTTTTTTCTCTTTTCTACTATTTTTCATTGAATGTCAAACTTGGAGGTTTATATTCGATAAAAAACCTACATTTGATGCACGTCAATAAACATAGACCTAATTAATTCAAAATTTGTCAAATATATATTCGTTAGAAATCTCATTCAGAGTACTTGTGCAATGCAAAAGGATACCTCCCTATTCTTCCATTTGAGCCCTGCGCTTGAACCCCGAAGCCATGAAAACTGTAGATTTTTGTTAGCCTTTGGAAACGGCCTCTATTCAGAGACTTTCAATAGAAAGTACTTTCGATAGAAAGTACTTTCGATAGAAACTAATTAGTTTCGATAGAAAGTACTTTCTATTGAAAGTAATTTCTTAGTTTAATGTCGGCATGGGTTGAAACCCACCAAAATCTTAACTGGTTAGTTTCGATCGAAACTAGCTTAGATTCGATAGAAACTAAGTTAGTTTCGATAGAAACTAAGTTAGTTTCGATCGAAACTAGGCAAAAAAGGTAGTTTCGATCGAAAATAAGAATGTTTCAATCGAAATAATCAGGTACTTTCTATCAAAATTAACCGACTAAATTTCCCACCTCGCGAATTTTGTGAAGAATTTCTTCCTCCGAAAAAGTGTAACCCACTATTGTGGTATCACCCAATTTATATATTTTTTGCAAATAATGTAATTAAGTGTGAGTGTACATGTCTAGTTCACATGTTGATGTGTCACTCCACTTGATGTGTCGGCATCTTGAATTGTGTGTAAGGAGATCATGGCTGAAACGGTTATGACGGATTTCTATGACGCGTAAGAGCTATTTAAGGAATGTGCTATGATAGGTGTAAGAGCATCTTATGACTTGGGCCTATTTGGGTGCCCAAGAAGGAGTGGTTGGTGTGTGTAAGAGAATATGCCAAAAATAGTTTGATATGAAAGATTCTCTTACACTTCTCTTGTGACCGTTATTTTTTGTGGATTCTATGAGAAGCTGTCATAGTCTATTCTATGGATGGATGCCTATTCTTGGTATTGCATGTAACAACTATGTACATGTGGCTTTGTGCATGGGTCTTGGTGGTTGAGCCCATGTTGGATGCCCAACTCCTTTTGTGGGTATTTGTTGGGTCTTGAGGAGTCTATTTAGGATGTTGCTTCTATAGGAGAGAGATATGTTTTTATAGGTGTACTGTTAGGTTGTTGAACTTGTCTCTCATCTCCTGAAAGAACTTGCATTGCAAGTGTGTTGTAACCTTTGTGTTGAAGATAATACATTGTGTAGGTTTTGGAGGGGTGGGGTTGTTTTACCGAAAGGTTTTTCCCCACCGACATATCTTTGTGTTTATGTGTTTCAATCTTCTCTATCTATTTTCTATATGTATGGTATATGCTGCAATATTATTGTTAAGTAGCTTAACGAATCTGAAATTGTAAGGACTTAAAAAGAATTTGCACAATACTTTCCTTATGGGATTAGTGTAGGAAGCTTTTTTCGCACCTGAGTTTCCTTACATTCACCTCAATAAGACCAAAGAGAGAGGGAAGAGGAAGAAGGTTGAGCCATACCCACATTGTAACCACACAAAGAAGCCCCGCCTCAATATGGGTTAGTTCCACCTCAATAGAGACCAAATGGGTATAGATCCGTGAACAAGAATGACCCACAAAAGAAGAGAGAAAAGAATAATATAGGAAAAAACATACCACACCCTAAATCAAAAACCAGACAAGGCCAAGCTAGGCCCTTTGAAATTGTTATCAATCGCCTGGACCTTAGACAAAATAGTGCTACAAAAGGCCGTAGTGACCACAAATAGAGTGATCGCCCAAAAGGAGAAGGTTGAATGGAAGCTCAAAAAACATCTCTTCATATAAACAAAAAATGATAAATCCCATAGAAACAATGAATGAAACCTCCAAACCAAGAAAAATAAAAAACCCTAGCCACAACCATCGGTCCTGAAACAAACAACACCAAAGCACGACACTACCACACCACAAAAACTCACCAACATGGAGGGACATAAGAATCAAAGGCCCAAACGAAAGATAAGGGTCAGGGCCCCAAACAGAATAGGGACCTATGAATATAGCTAGCTACCTTCTATTTTTTCATTTATTTTACCCTCAAACACATGCATATTTACCTCATGAACTTGAGTTAATGGAAACACTCATTTGATAACTTCAAAAATCTAGTTGAAAATGTATGTCCATTATTCTCAAAATGCTTTTACAATTTAATCCATGGTCATCACATGGGATACATCTTGTGTTGCTTCCATTTGGACAAGGTCACTTGAAATAACTTGGGAGATATTATAATAGATCTAGTGGTACATGTATTTCATTTGGTGTGACATTGTAAGATGAAACACTATGATACTAATGATTTGGATCATAGGTTGTCTAGGAGATATTTCTCAAATTTTGGATTAAATGTATTTTGTGCATGTAAATGAAAATTGAAAAAATAATTAAAATAGAGAAGCAATTAGAACGAGAACATATTTTTTTAATATTTGTGTTATGTAGGTGACAGCCTCTCAAGGGATGTGCAGGGATATTTATTTCTCCTACCTATCCTATACCTGCCTATGTATTTGCCAAATAATGTTACATATATGTATTTAGAAATTACAAGGAAAGAAGGTGAAAAGTTCATTATGAGAATCGAACATGATGCCAAGGGTTGTGTAAGGGCTATATAGAGTGTCTTTTTGGTTGTGTGACATGGTTTTTAATGTTGTATCAATGGCCCATGAAGTATGGATTTATATGGTTCGTGATACTACATAAATGGCACATGATGCCAAGAGTTATGCATAAGATTATAAAACACTAGACACGAAGACCAAGGCTAGCATGCAGGTTTGTCTAGGTTTATGTGCAAAGCATATTTTATGAGTAATAACACACAAGAACCCATCTCTTATGAACATAAATTATTTACTAGGCACTTATTTAGATAATGCTTAGATGTTCACTTAGTATTGATTGTTTTTATAGATGTTGTGGAATATTAATCTACAATATTCCTTCAATAGAAGTGCTTTTAACCATAGATTTGCTCCCACAATCAAATCACATCTAATTATTATTCCACTTAGTAAACCTTCATCAAATTTGTACCTTATAAACTATTCATTATAGATCCCACCTGATCATTATTTCTCCTTCACATAATTATGTTTCCAAACTATCTATTATATTCCAACTATATAATTTAAAATTAACCTCCATTGATACACGTGTTTAAATAATACAATTAACACCCATCACCTAATGGTTATCTTAAAAATGAATCAACACATGCTTAAATAATACAATTAACACCATCACCTAATCATTATTAAAGATAACGATTGATGGTTGAACTCCAAAGTAATTGAGTCCATCTTCAAACTCTTGCTTTGTCTTTATGCTCAATATTCTTGATTCCCATGACTTCAAATATTACCATGCGCCTTTGATGTTTTACCTGAACTTTTAATGCGTGGTAATCCCCTTTGATTCCAGGCCTTCACAATCATCTGTTTCCCTAAAACAACGGGTAAATAGAAACTACAAAAGAGTACTCTGATGGTGTGATATCATCTGTGAAATCTGTCTGTTTGTCAACCAAATTTTGCGGTGCCTGCGGGTTAGGCAGCTCATTCACATTGGAATATTCCATGTTAAAAAGGAAAATGGATCATTTATACTCCACGCTATTAATGAAAAATATTATAGTTCACAAATGGAAAGGAAAAAATTACACACGTATATTGAAACTTTACAGCATGGCATACATTATTAGTGGGGTCGGAAACTGGAAATGTGCGAGTTCGCCTGATTCACATGAAACTTGATTTACGTCACGCCGGGAGATCTTTCTTTCTACATTGAACATCATTTCATTGTTGACAAAAACACAAACTACCGACATCCTTCTTCTGTCACTTGATGCATTTAAACACGCTTAGCTTGATGCAATTAACACAAGGCATTATTGAATGAGAAATGAGAATGGGTAGGTCTCCTCTTTGGTGTTCTAAAGATTCTGTCATCAACCGTGGGGCCTGGACTGCCCATGAAGACATGCTTTTGACAGAATATATCACAAATCACGGGGAGGGAAGATGGAGTTCTATACCCATGAAAGCAGGTAAACTAAAAGAAATTTGATTTCTTCTCATTCGTTTCGAAAAGATCAAAATCGTAAGCTGTGTTATTAAAAAGAATTTGGTTATTTCAGGCGTGAGTGGAAGTGGAAAGAGTTGTCGATTGCGATGGATAAACTATCTTCGTCCAGATATTAAGCATGTAAACATTTCTGGTGATGAAGAGGAACTCATTATTCGATTGCACGGTCTCCTCGGCAATAGGTATAATACTATCTTCACAAATATGATTGGAATATAAAGGGGAAATATATATAATCTTTTTAGAGTTTCAAATTGGTATAATATAATCTTCTTTTTTGTGATGATCACTGAATATGATTGAAATATAAAGGGAAAAATATATAAACCTTTTAGAGTTTCAAATTGATTTGATCTTTTTTGAAAATAATTAAAATAAATTAGAACGACAGTTATTAAATATTATCTGTTTGACAGTTGAAGATCAATTTATTGAGGTTTCTCTACTGCATCAATCAATCATTCTGATAATAGATTGAAGTCTTCTTTGGTCTAATTCTTTGTCTATTGAGGATAAGGTTCTGGGGATTTATTTTTATGGAGTAGCAGGTCTTATGAAACAAAAAAAAAAAATTATGTTAAGAAAATATTTGAAATTTTTTCTAGTGAAATTAGTATGGGGTTAGAAATTGCTCTCGAGACAATAATTATCTAAAAATTGGAACTTTAAATATATGGAATGGCCAACTTTAAAATATTCCTTAAAATCTCATCAGCACCAACTAAAATTTTTAGTAAACCCCCTCCATAGAACTTGCCCTAAAGGTTCAATGAAAATAATTGCTAGAATATAGACTCTAATATAAACAAGTTTTAATAATGAAGTGATATGTAGTGACAGGTCTACATAGACTCCAATATAAACAAGTTTTAATAATGAAGTGATATGTAGTGACAGGTCTACAGTTCTTTATTAGCACTTGTTTATGTTGTATGGAACTGTAGACCTGTTGCTAAGTCTCAGTTTGTTGTCAATAAATCTCCAATTTGCTGGTGAAGAGTTTCAAAGAGCTGTTATCATAATAAAAAGAAAGTTATTAAATATGATGTATCTATAAATATGTGTATCCTTTAATGAATAAAGGATGGAAAGAGTTTTTTAGTTATTCCTCTTTGTGTGCGAGTACTTCAGCTATTCAAAATTCTATTTATAACCCTCAACATTGGACGGCCAGCAGTTCATCAATAGAAGAGTATTACAATGATATGCAGAAGATGTTTTCATTTGTTGTTAAGTTATAATATTATTATTAGAATTCAATCGTGTGATTTTAAAGTCAAATACATTTAATTTGATATTTTATATTTTATGAAAAGTGGTTCATTTCAATACTACTCCGACTTAAATGTACTTAGTAAAAAATATTAAACTATCACTTTAATGTGTTATATGCAGATGGTTTCTGATTGCAGGACGACTGTCTGGTCGAACGGATAATGAAATAAAGAACTACTGGTACACAAAACTAAGCAAGAAGTGCCTTCCACACAACCAGCTTCTATGAACGCCCACCAAAAAATTGAATCTTGATCATTCTGAAGATCATCATTTTCTTAAATCTGCTCCCATCAAAGCAAAGGCGGTTAGATTATCAAGGTGCTGCAACGGAGATGGGATCAGTAGCATTTCAGATCATCAAGACTTGAATTCCCCAGTTGGTGCCAAAATTATGAAGAATTGCGAGATGTCTGAAGACAAGGTGTTGACAGAGAATGACAGTGGTTTCATCGACCTTGGAATTCAGAAAGTTCTGCTCGGTTGGACTTTCCATCCATGCAAAATTATGATCAATTTTCTCCACCTTTCATGCCCAATTTAGTGGAGTCCCCATTTCTACCTTCTCAGCAAGGCACAGAAAACGAATATGAAGCATCAGGGAGTTTATTGAGTTTCAATCAACCGTAAAATGTGGGAATTGATTTTCTATCGTGCCCATACTATTATCTGGACCATCTCAGAATCGAAGCAAGGCCTGGTAATGGCTTGGAACATGGAATGGATGGAATCTACAGAAGTTCTCACCACCATGATTGGTTACAATATTTATAAATTTTGTTGTTTTTAGATTTTATTTGTCAAGTAATATGATCTATTATTAAGACTTTAGAAAGATTATAAAATAAAAACAACAATAATCATAAAAACTGAGAGACTAAATATTTTGAGATGTTGATTCAAATTGCTATATACTATATGTTTCAATGGGATGATTGGAATAAAAGAAAGCATAAAACTACTTAAACCATTTTAAAAAAACAAAGTTGCTAGGTATTGAAGAATTTGTCTATCTTCAATTTTTAAATTATATCAAACTTATGTGATGTTTTACCACAAATTCAACTCAACTGATTGACCCATGTTTTCCTTTTTCTCACTCAATGTTATGAGGAATAATTTTGCAGTAGAAGAGATTTTAAATGATAGTAGTTATACATTTAAGATAACGTGGAATCTCCTCTTGTCATTGTGTGAAAAAGATACGTACGAACATGTTTGAAAATTTGAAGGTTAGCCTACAATCTTGACTGCTCGCTTTGAGTGAAACCTTTTAACGAGAGTCACTGCATTCAAATTTTGTGCGTTTTGTCCGGATGGGAATCTCCTGTCGTGGTGTCAAGTGCCTCGATTTTATAAGCATTTTTAAATCAAATTGTACTGGCAATCGGACGCATAGTTTGAAAGCGTTCACATGTATGCAGCCAAGTAAAATGTAAATCATAAACGGGAGTTTTGCTTCCCATTCATAGTACTTTATAAAATAATTAAAAAATTGTTGATAAAAAGATTATGTCTCAACAGATTAATACTTGTGTTCTCCAAGTAAATGTTTATTTTTAAAAAAGATTAAGATGTAAAGTTTTTAATTAAACAAATTTAAAATGAATTATTGAAATTAGGTAATAGTTTCATCTATTTTGGAGCCTTCATGTCTTTTAAAGTAAAAAGTGCCTTTAAATTAGTAAAGTATTGAAAATTTAAATGTATTGTGTGTTAAGCAATATTATGGAGAATTAAAAGGGATATAAAGGGCATGTAGTAATAATAAGATATTAATTTTAGTATTTGTTTCTATAAAATATTGTGCATGTTGTTTTGCATCAACATTTCAGATCACATTTTGTGATCCATCATCTTTCTATTCTTTGAGCTCTCCAATATCATGATGATGGATCACAAAGTGTGATAAAAAACGTTGATGAAAAAAAATATCTAGAAATAGTAGCAAGTAAAAGTAATACCTTATTACTACCACATGCCCGTTATATCCCTCTTAATCCTCTGTAATGTTGTCCAACATACAATACATTGAAATTTCCAATACTTTATTATTCTAAAAGCTCTTTTATATGTATCTACATTAGACATATCTGAGACTAGGTCGCCTAGCCATCTAGTCTCGTATTTTCAGGCCTGAATTTCAATGACAAGCTCTTCTTTAATTTCTCTTTTCAAATTTATAGTCAAAGTTTTCATATATGATATGAAGGTTACCTTTTATGTTGTTTATTCTCAATTTTATATCTTTAGCCCTAGATCTTATTCTATCTTATCTAATCATCATTAACAAACTCATAACAAAGAATAATTCAATAGTTGTTCTTTAATGAGGAATTAATGGGAATGGGTTTGATTCCTAGTCTACATGTTTAATCCTTATTTTCCAACTCTTTAATTATACCCTTAGCCCACTTCATCCATTAAATTAAATAAATTTCCTTATTTATTTTATTTAAGTCATTTTATCTTTTTCTTCCAAACGAAAGTAAAATGTAATTTTTAATTTCCTACTCATTCTCTCTCCACTAGTCAAATACTTCTACTGTGTCACTTAAGTTTATTGGCCCACTTATGATCCCCCAATTTAAATTTAGCAGGTTCATAGGTTTAATGCTTCAAAGGTTCAAGTTCATGCGACACTTTTCATAATTCTAAAACCAAATGCCTCGACGTCAATAGTTCACAAGGGATGTAACTATATGATGAGATTATTCACATCTTTGGTTGGAGATGTGAAAGTCGGGAAACGATCATCTATTTGGTATGGGTGAATTCTTAGAAGAGATGCAAAAAGCATTGCAGTTGAGTTTAGAACTCATTTACAGGAAAATACACTAGTTTGTGTGGCAAAAAAAAATATTGGTAGCAATGTCCTTCCTACTGTCATTAGTTTTGAAGTCTTCGAAAGGTCATCCAAGTTCACAACCATGTTCTATATTGTGGTTAGAAACATCTATGTAGATGAGTCCAAATTTGGGATCATACGTGATGTTCCCAATTCGGGTGATATGGCAGGCCAAAAACCGCGTACAACGTTATTTGTTCAGTTCGAGTCTCTGAAAGATTTTGTGATATGGTAGTTCAAAAAATTTGAATTTATGAATGTGTCCAATACAGAGTCTGTTGGATTTATAAAACAAATTTTTTGTGCTGAATGTGACCAATACTCTGTAGATTAATTTCAAAGTCACAAGTCGGGCCAGACATTACTTTAAAGATATTTGAATTGCCAATGTCATGCATGGTCGGGACCTCCAAATCGGTTGTTGAACAAGCAATGGAATAGTTCAAATGACATGGAAAAGCATTATCGGGTGATGGACAAATTCTGAAATTCTCAAAATGTCTGATTTTGTTCATCTTCTCCAATCGGACTCGATGATCATTATTAGGGGATGGTTGTAAATATTAAACAAATAGAGAAACGGAATAAAAACACAATACAAAGAAGACAAAGCACAATAGACATGATTTTATCGTGGTTCGGCAATATGCTTACGTCCACACTCAAAGAAGGGAATCGATTATATTAATCCAGTACAAGACAATGATACAATCCATTAGTTACAATACATGACACTCCACAGTCATTTATAGAGAGCTCTTTGAGTACGAAGAGATGGAGGAAAGTGAATGGTCATGTGACCGTTGGGCTTCACATCCCAAAAATCTCCCTGTGAAGTCCAACCGGCACAGCCATGCATTATTGCATCCCCTGCTTCATATTCCGAATCTTAGAAAATAACAAGACCTTGAGAAGATCTCAACTTCGCGAGACTTTTCTCCAGCACACTCCGAATGAACCTTCTCCAAGTCAGATCAGAATCAAAACCATCTTCTATTATAACTTTTACCAAAGTAAATTCACTCATAAATCTACAATTAGAAACATCACTTTTTGTAGATTTTAAGTACACTTTCTCCTTCTCTGGAACGTTGATCAGAGCATCTACAAGCCCAGTATCTTCCCCTTGACGTGTTATTTTTATTTCCTGACTTAGCTCACCAGCCCATGGCTTCAACTTCACGATGCCTCCACTGATTTTTTTCCATTGGTCTACCATTTGAAAAATTGAACCATTACTGAAGTTGTTTCTGCTTACCAAGTCAGAATCATCACGTATACATTTGATGTCCAACTGAGCCATTCCATGCTTGCACAAAGAAATCTAATGGTGTTTCACCTGGTTGAATCTGAAATTGGCTTGTATTTTCAACTTTGTCTACAACCCATGGCAATTTATTGTCATTGTTTTCTGCTCCACACAAGTCTTGGTCAGTTTGATGATTGTGCGTGGTATGTGGGTCGTTAGCAAGGCACCCTTGATTATCATCCTGGGGCTGCCTATGTAGTGGATCTTGTAGGCAGTTCATTGTGATATATGCATCCCTTGAATTGGGAGTTTTAACAGAGCTTTTCTCCCTTGTCGCAGGACAAGTATAAACATTGCGATTATGAAAATGCTGCGGGAGATGTTTGTCTGGTGCGGTAATTGAATACCCCAAATTATGAACAGGGGAATTTATTTTCTGCAACCTCCTGTGACTTCCTTCTGAGGCACTTATGTTTGTGGATACCAATTCTCCATTGCCATGATTTGTCACTGCTGGGAATTGCGTGGCTGGAAGTTGTTTTTCAAGTTCTTTTGCTTCTTCAGGAAGTTGTGAATGAAACAGGTGCAAATGAGAACTAGTCATTGGCTTCTTAGACACCCGATTTGCATCACCATCGTTTCTACTTCCCCCACCGTTGGAAACAAAAAACTGATTCCCAGCCTTATCGATGCCTGTGGGCCCCACGCTAATGGCCACGCTCTCTCTGGATGAGCCAGAGCCACCCTCAATCTCGTCTCTACCGCCACAGCCAAGGACAATGGATTCAGTCAAGCTGAGCGATGATATGACCGTCTCTATCATCATCTGAGGATATGAATGTCTCTATCATCATCTGAGATTGCTGATGATGGTGGTGGTTATAGCTGTCGCCGCACCAATGCACAGCCCGTAGACTCAGCGGCTCCTATTGGGCAACGACTTCTTTCCAGTTGGGAGAGAGCTCTTGCAGCTCCTCCATCCTAGGAGCAAAATTACAACACAGTTTTGTCTCAAATAACATCTTTGCGCAAGTCTTCATTTCGTTTCTATTGGTCTTGGTTCCACTATGCTCCTCCTTCACAGCTTATTTTGACCATTCACTTCCAAACGACTCTTCGATGGAAAATGCAACCTATCCATCTTCCGTTAAATCTAACAACATAACAGACTGCAACTCCTCGGCTCCAGGATGAGCAATAATTTGGGCCTCATGACCCTCTTCTTGGCCAATATGCGAGCCTTTTCTCTCGGTTGCAACAACCTCAGCATCTTCTTCCCCTTCATCTTCTTTCACAGCGAACTTCTCGTCTCTCACAAAGTTTCATTCTTCAGGAGCAGGTGCTTCTTTGTTAGGATTGCGCTCTGTAGAATAATCCAGCCGCAACATCCTATAAATTTTGGAAGCAAAAGAATTTGGATTATTGAGACTGAACCCAGAAAGAAAGAAAGCCATTTTATAATAGACCATCATCAGGTCCTTAACAGACTTGCTAGACTTGTTTATCTTTGCCTTCTTCCATAATTCTTTCATAACATTTTTCCTATGTTGTACACCACTCGTGTGCTCAAGAATTGCATAAAGCTCAAATTTGAGAGCTTTTAAATCCTCTTCTGGTTCAGCTTCAGGCTTATCTTCCCAGCCATCCCACCAATGCACATGGAAAATTCTTTTGGTCTTTGCAGGTACAACATCACTCTCTATCAAGATTATATTTGCAAGAAATTTGTCAATGAAAAAACCGACTTCATTTTCTTCCATCTCTGCTCTAGTCTCACCTAGGCTCTGATACCAATTGTAAATATTAAACAAAAAGAGAAACGGAATGCAAACACAATACAAAGAAGAAAAAGCACAATGGACACAATTTTATCGTGGTTCAGCAATATGCCTACGTCCACACTTGAAGCAGGGAATCAATTATATTAATCCAGTACAAGACAGTGATACAATCCATTAGTTACAATACATGACTGCCCATAGTCATTTATAGAGAGCTCTTCGAATACAAAGAGATGGAGGAAAGTGAATGGTCATGTGACCGTTGGGCTTCACATCCCAAAAATCTCCCTTGTAAAGTCCAACCGGCACAACCATGCATTGTTGCATCCGCTCCTTCATATTCTAAATCTTAGAGAATAATTCAAGACCTTGAGAAGATCTCAACTTCATAAGAATTTTCTCCAGCACACTCTGAATGAGCCTTCTTCAAGTCAAATCAGAATCAAAACCATCTTCTGTTATAACTTTTACTAGAGTAAATTCACTCATAAATCTACAATGAGAAATATCACTTTTTGTAGATTTTAAGTACACTTTCTCCTTCTCTAGAACGTTGATCAGAGCATCGACAAGCCCAGTATCTTCCCCTTGACGTGTAATTTTTATTTCCTGACTAATCTCACCAGCCCATGGCTTCAACTTCACGATGCCTCCGCTGATTTGTTTCCATTGGTCTACCATTTGAAAAATTGAACCATTGCTGAAGTTTTTTCTGCTTACCAAGTCAGAATCATCACCATACGTATGCATTTGATGTCCAACTGAGCCATTCCATGCTTGCATAGAGAATTCTAATGGTGTTTCACCTAGTTGAATCTGAAATTGGCTTGTATTTTCAACTCTGTCTACATCCCATGGTAATTTATTATCATTATTTTCTGCTCCACACAAGTCTTGGTCAGTTTGATGATTGTGCGTGGGATGTGGGTCGTTAGCAAGGAACCCTTGATTATCATCCAGGGGCTGCCTATGTAGTGGATGTCGGAGGCAGTTCATTGTTATATATGCATCCCTTGAATTGGGAGTTTTAAGAGAGCTTTTCTCCCTTGTCGCGGAACAAGTATAAACATTGCAATTATGAAAATGTCGTGGCCGATGTTTGTCCGGTGCGGTAATTAAATACCCCGAATTATGAACAGGGGGATTTATTTTCTGCAACCTCCTGTGAATTCCTCCTAAGGCACTTATGTTTGTGGATACCAATTCTCCATTGCCATGATTTGTCATTGCTCAGAATTGCGTGGCTGGAAGTTTTTTTTCAAGTTCTTTTACTTCTTCAGGAAGTTGTGAATGAAAGAGGTGCAAATGAGAACTAGTCATTGGTTTCTTAGACACCCCAATTGTACCACCACCGTTTCTACTTCCCCCACTGTGGGCAACAAAAAACTCATTCCCAGCCTTATCGCTGCCTGTGGACCCCACAGTAATGGCCACACTCTCTCTGGATGAGCCAGAGCCGCCCTCGATCTCGTCTCTACCACCACAGCCAAGGACAATGGATTCAGTCAAGCTAAGCGATGATATGACCGTCTGTATCATCATCTGAGATTGCTGATGATTGTTGTGATTATAGCTGTCGTCACACCAATGCATAGCTCATAGACTTAGCGACTCCTGTTCAGCAACAACTTCTTGCCAGTTGGGAGAGAGCTCATATAGCTCCTCCATCCTAGGAGCAAAATTACAACACAATTTTGTCTCAAATAACATCCTTGCACAAGTTTGCCTTTCATTTCTATTGGTCTTGGTGCCACTATACTCCTCCTTCACAACTTATTTTGACCATTCACTTTTGAACGACTCTTCGATGGAAAATGCAACCTCTCCATCTTCCTTCAAATATAACGAACACGTAATAGACTGTAACTCCTCGGCTCCACGATGAGCAACAATTTGGGCCTCTTGGCCCTCTTCTTGGCCAATATGCAAGCCTCTTCTCTCGGTTACAACAACTCAACATCTTCTTTCCCTTCATCTTCTTTCACAATGAACTTCTCATCTCTCACAGAGCTTCATTCTCCAGGAGCAGTTGCTTCTTTGTTAGGATTGCGCTCTACAAAATAATTCAGCCGCAACATCCTATGAATTTTGGAAGCAAAAGCATTTGGATTGTCGAGACTGAACCCAGAAGGAAAGAAATCCATTTTATAATAGACCATCACTAGGTCCTTAACAGACTTACCAAACTTGTCTATCTTTGTCCTCTTCCGCAATTCTTTCATAATATATTTACTATGTTGCACACCACTCGTGCACTCAAGTATTGCATAAAGCTCAAATTTGAGAGCTTTTAAATCTTCTTCTGGTTCAACTTCAGACTTATCTTCCCAACCATCCCACCAATGCACATGGTGAATTCTTTTGGTCTTTGAAGGTACAACAGCACTCTCTACTGAGATTATGTTTGCAAGAAATTTGTCAATGACAAAACCAACTTCATCTTCTTCCATCTCTTCTCTAGCTTCACCTAGGCTCTGATACCAATTGTAAATACTAAACAAACAGAGAAACGGAATGAAAACACAATACAAAAAAAACAAAGCACAATAGACACGATTTTATCATGGTTCGGCAATATACCTACGTCCACACTCGAAGCATGGAATTGATTATATTAATCAAGTACAAGACAATGATACAATCTATTAGTTGCAATACATGACTGCCCATAGTCATTTATAGAGAGCTCTTTGAATACGAAGAGATGGAGGAAAGTGAATGATCATGTGATCATTGGGCTTCACATCCCAACAATGGTTTTGAAAAGTTTGGCATCAAACACATTGTTAGAAGATCACAGTTTCTTTGAAATCTTGGAATCAAAGCAAAATCATTAAAAGTTTGACCTCGTATTATCTTGCTAATACCATATATTATCGGTTGTTATGGTATGAACTTATCAAATGCACAACTTCATGGTATTGATTTTATTTACGGACCCGATCAACAAAATTGAAAAGAGGTTAATAAATTTTGAAATTCCTTTTTCAAGTTGGGGAATTGGGACATTGTAGAATCCGCAAACCATATCAAAGTCAGTTCAAAATTTCTCATTCCTTCCTAAGCATTGGCACGACCTTAACCTATGGACCCAATTACAAGCCATTGTGATTCAGCAACATGTATCATATCAAGCTCTAGATGATTTGGAGTCATTCTGTATAAGTGTCTTTGCTTATAAAAGATCTCGGCATGCGCAATTTGATAGCTTCAGACTACTATCACAATCAATATCTAGGATGGGATTGAAGGAAAAATGGTAATCTGTTGATCAAAAGACAAACAAATATGCAAAATCTTGAATTGTCTTCATTTGGTATCAGAGCCAGTTTGATAAATTTGTCTTTCATTCCAAGTGATCTAGAAGAGATCAAAGAGCAAGTTAAAGATTGGAGAGGAGCCTGAAGAGCTTGGAAATCAGCCAGTCAAGAGATCTTCAAGATCAAATGTCTGCATATTTGATTGCAACTGGATATTTTTCTGCAAGCTTGAGCTTGAAAGAAGGATTCTATGTGGAGGCATTTGCAGCTTGAAGGAGGGTTGCAATTTTTCCCTTTCTTTCCAACAAGAAGTGAGAAGATTATTGAAAGTTTATTTTTAAAAAAGAACTACTAGTGAGAGAATACTATAACTAGTATATTTATGTTTTAGAAAAAATTATGTAAAAATGTTCATATAAAAATCACATATGTTCATATAAAAATCAAATTCACTTGAAGAAGGAAAGATGGCAGCACATATAAGGATCTTTGAACTGCGTTTTCAACTTGAACTTAGATATATTTTGTTTTTCTTTCATGAATTCTTGTTGACCTCTTACAAATAAGGATCTTTAAATTGCATTTTCAGCTTAAACTTAAATACTTATTCTTACATTTTTATTTTTATTTTCATGAATTCTTGTCGACCTCCTATAACAAGTATTGCCACTATCGATAAACAAAGTCGTAATGATAATAATCAATTATAAGTATTGATCAATTCACCATCAACCCACACGGAATCGTCTAAAAATTAAATGCTTGATTTATCTAAATCTAAATTCAATTAAGAATAATCACTTTTCTATCCACTATGTCATCCTATCATCTCCACCTTTTAGTCAACCATGATCTTACACTTACCATTAATCAGTCAAATCCTTGCATGGGTTGTTGCTATTGAATACAATGATGATCAACATTAATATCTTTAGGATAATAATCATCCTTGAAGGGCTCTAGGAATTTTTCTCAAGCCATCTCTAATCTTGCTTGTGTATGGTCCTCCACTTATAGAGCATGAGCTTTCTAGAGCTTCTTACCTAGAAAATAAAATTTTAGAAGTGTGATCTCGATCTTTTCTTTGCTCAAAAAGCCATTGTTTTATTTTACCCTCTAACCCATGAATATATACCTTATGTTTGAGCTAACAGAAACACTCAGAAACACTCATTTGAGAACCTAAACAATCTAGTTGAAAATATATGTCCATTATTCTCAAAAAGCTTTTGTAATTTATTCCACCCTCATGACATGAACTACATCGTGTGCTTCTTCCATTTGGACAAGTTCACTTGAAATGGTTGGGAGATATGATAATAGATCTAGTGGTACATGTATTTCATTTGATGTGACATTGTAAGATGAAACACTATGATGCTAATAGTTTGGATCATAGGTGGTCTAGGAGATAATTTTCAAATTTTGGATTTAGATGCATTTTTTGCGTGTAAATGAAAATTGAAAAATGATTAAAATAGAAAAGCAATTAGAACTAGAGCATAATTTTTTAAAATATTTGTGTTATGTACATGACATGCTCTCAAGGGATATGTATGGCTATGTATTTATCCTACCTATCCTATACTTACCTAGATGTATATTTGCCAAGTAATTTACGTATATTTATTTAAAGAATACAAGGAAAGAAGGGGAAAAGCTCATTATGAGAATTAAACGTGATGCCAAGGGTTGTGTAAGAGCTATATAGGGTCTCTTTTAGGTTGTGTGGCATGGTTCTTAATGTTGTATCAATGGCCCACGAAGTAAGGACTTAAATGCAATGGCTTGACATGGTCCATGATACTACATCAACATCACATGATGCCAAGATCTATGCATAGGATTGTACACTACTAAACTTGAAGACCAAGGCTAGCATGCAGGTTTTTCAAGTTTTGTGGGTGAAGTATATTTTATGAGTAATAAGACACACGAACCCATCCCTTATGAACACAAATTATTCACTTCTGAGTTATTTAGATGATGCTTAGATATTCACTTAGTAATGATTGTTTTTCTAGATGATGTTGAATAATGATCCAAATATTCCTTCAATGCAAGTGCATTTAACCATAAATTTGTTCCCACAATCTAATCTCATTTACTTGTTATTCCACTTACTAAGCCTTCATCAAATTTGTACCTTATAAACTATTCATTATAGAGCCCACCAAACTCAAAATTATTTCACCTTCATTAAAATTATGTTTTCTTACTATCTATTACATTCCAACTACATAATTTAAAATGAATCTCTATTAAATCTATATATTTTAAATAACACAATTAACACCCATCACCTAATCATTATTAAAGATAATGATTGATGATTGAACTCCGAAGTAATTGAATTCATCTTCAACTCTTGCTTTGTCTTTATTTACAATATGCTTGGATTCTATGACTTCAAGTATTCCCATGTGCTATTAAAGTTTTCCGGGACTTTTTTTAAAGTGCGGTACTCCTCTTTGACATACCCATAACTATTCAGCCGATTAAAACACATGATATTTAAGAAGAGTTAACGTCTCTTTAAGTTATACAATGTGTTTTAGTTTGCTGAATAGACAATTTCCTTTCATACCAGGTCTTCGCAATTATATATTTCCCTTACTTAGAAACTACAAAAGAGTACTGCGATGGTGGGCCATTATCAGTGAAATCTGTCAAACGAAATTTGCGGCACTGCTGAGATGAAATCTATAACTTCAATTCATTCAGACTGCAATCGATGTTAAATGAAACTAATAGATAATTTTATAGCCATGATATGAATGAACTATTTTATAGTCTAGAAATGGAAGGAAAAAATTACACACGTATCTTGAAACTTTACAGCATGGCATACATTATTAGTGGTGTCGGAAACTGGAAATGTGCACTTGATTTACGTCACGCCAGGAGAGCTTTCTTTCTACATTGAACATCATTTCATTGTTGACAAAAACACAAACTACTGACACCCTTGAGACTATAAACATGCTTAGTATGATGTAATTAACACAAGCAATATTGAATAAGAAATGAGAATGGGTAGGTCTCCTGCTTGCTGTTCTAAAGATTCTGCCATCAACCGTGGGGCCTGGACTGCCCATGAAGACATGCTTTTGACAGAATATATCACAAATCATGGGGAGGGGAAATGGAGTTCTATACCCATGAAAGCAGGTAATTCTCATTCATCTCTAAAAAGATTAACATCGTAAGCTGTGTTATTGAAAAGAATTTGTTTTTTCAGGCCTGAATCGAAGTGGAAAGAGTTGTAGATTGCGATGGATGAACTATCTTCGTCCAGACATTAAGCGTGGAAACATTTCTGCTGATGAAGAGGAACTCATTATTCGATTGCATCGACTCCTTGGTAATAGGTATTATATTTTCTTTTTCTTTTTTATGATGGATCATTTTATCCATTAAAAGCTTATCTGCATGAATATATTTTGATAGATAGCCATCAATCTGTGATTCAGATTATAAAGAATGTATATGCACAATATTAAAATGATCAATTGATTAACGATAAGCTTTTTAGAATCTCCAAACTGAATCAATCATCCCACAAAATAATTAAATTGGGTAATTTAGATTATCTGTATGGAACTTATTAATTGAAACAGTTCAGTTGAACGATCAGAGGTAAATTTTGATCAATTTAAGCTCATCGATTGAAGTCTCTCTATTGTGTCCATCATCCCAAAATAGACTATCTAGTCTACTTTGGCCCTTATTAGTAGAAAGTTGTTGAATTTGCTGTATCTATAAATATGTAGATCTATTAATGAATAAAAGAGGGAATGAGTCCTTCAATTATTGCTTGCTTCACTCTGTGAGTACTTCAGCTATTCAAAATTCTAATTAGAACCCTAGACATGGAACCAAAGCAGTTCATCATAGAAGAGTATTACAATATGATCATGCGTAGGTGGTGTTTTTTTTTTCTCTATGTTAAGTTATAATATTATCATCAAAATTTATTTTATAGTTTTGAATAGTTTTGAGTGAAGCACACTGATTCACACTGATTCATATTTTGTAAGAAGTGGTTCCTAGACATCTATCTTTCATAAGAATAAATGATTCATTGAGTATTTATTATTTACAGATTTTAAGAAATATTACCCATCTCAATACTAAGTACTAAATTGTGAAATATTCCTAATAGAACACATTGTTTAATACTACATGCAGATGGTCTCTGATTGCAGGACGACTGTCTGGTCGAACGGATAATGAAATAAAGAACTACTGGTACACAAAACTAAGCAAGAAGTGGCTTCCACACAACCAGCCTCTATCAACGCCCACCAAAAAATTGAATCTTGATCATTCTGAAGATCATCATGTTCTTAAATCTGCTCCCATCAAAGCAAAGGCGGTTAGATTATCAAGGTGCTGCAACGGAGATGGGGTAACTGACATTTCAGATGATCAAGACTTGAACTCCCCAGTTGGTGCCAAAATTATGAAGAATTCCGAGATGTCTGAAGAGAAGCTGTTAACAGAGAATGACAGTGGTTTCATCGACCTTGGAATTCAGAAAAGTTCTGCTCGGTTGGAATTTCCATCCATGCAAAATATTGATCATTTTTCTCCAACTTTCATGCCCAATTTAGTGGAGTCCCCACTGCTACATTCTAAGCATGTTACAGAAAACGAATGTGAAGCATCAGGGAGTTCATTGAATTTCAATCAAATGCAAACCGTGGGCATTGATTTTCTAGCATGCCCATACTATTATCTGGACAATCTCAGAATCGAAGCAAGGCCTGGTAATAGCTTGGAACAAGGAATGGATGGAATCTACAGAAGTTCTCACCACTATGATTGGTTAGATGAATTACAATATTTGTAGATCTTGCTGTTTTTAGATTTGATTGTATGTTTTTTTTCAAAATCATTGGAATAAAAGAAAGGGAAAAAAAAACTATTGAAGATCTTAAACCATTTTAAAAAAACACAGATGCTATTGAGACATTTGAAAATCTTCAAATTTTTGAATTATATTCAAACTTATGTGATGTTTTACCAGAAGTTCAACTCAACTGATTGACCCATGTTTTCCTTTTTCTCACTATCGTAGAGTTGTAGATGAGAGAGAATTTTGCAGTAGCAAGGTTTCTAAATGATGCTAGTTATACATTTAAGATAACGCGGAGTCTCCTGGCAAGAGGAATTTTTGTTTTTATTTTGTCATGCTGTGAAAAAGATACGTAGAAACATATTTTGAATATTTTAGGGTTAGCCTAGAATCTTGACTGGTCGTTTTGAGTGAAACCTTTTAATTACAGTCCCATTCAAATTTTGTGCGTTTTGTCCGGATGGGAATCTCCTGTCTGTCGTGGTGTCGAGTGCCTCGAATTTATAAACAATTTTAAATGAAAATGTACTACCAATCGGATCACTCTCCTATCTTTTGCAGCATTGCTAAAGAAAATTCTATGGTTTCATATTCTCAGTTGCCATTTAAGCTTAATACTTCCCATCTGAAAATTCCATCTTGTGTTATAGGGAGTGGTGGCAGGCTGTTGTCTCTTGATGTGCTGATTTTTTACGCTCATTTAGAAAATCCTTACATAGAAAACTACAGCTGCATAGAAAAATGCTTAATTCTGATCCAAACAATATCCAAATTCAATCTTCAATAGCCGCTATTAAAACCCAGCTTCGCAAACTAATTAAACAGCTATAGGGGACAAGGAGCCGGGATAGATTACATTGGTTTAAAGAAGGTAATAAAGGCTCCAAATACTTCTTTAACTAGTTAAGCTATAACCATATGGAGGAGTTTATTGGATCAATATATGATGAGAAGGGACAAGTTCATACAAACTCGGAAGAAATTAAAAACATTGTTCAGACTTTTTATGAGAAACTCTTTAGAGAAGACTCACATTGGCAAGATGCTCAATTGGTATTAGAAGACATCATATAAGACGTCATACCAAGGAAGGTGGATCTAGAATATAGTCGTTTTATTGATGAAAATCTTTTTATTGAAGATTTAGAATGTGATGTTTTCTTTATAGCTTCAAATAAAAGTTTGGGGTTGATGGATTCTTAATTGAATTCTATCAAACCATGTGGCAGCATATTAAGGAAGAGTTCTATCTTGTCTATTTGGAAGCTATAAATCAAGGGCCATTGGGACCAATTCGTAATAGAGGCTTGATCGAGTTTCTTTCAAACGGAAGAAATGCTGATTATATTTTTGGATGACAACTTATTACATTATCGAACACTTCTTATAAAATTATTGCTAAAGCATTAGCTACTAGAGTTAAACCAATAACCAAGATGATAGTCAAGCCTGAACAAACAGGGTTCCTTGGTGGAAGGTTTATTTTGGACAATTTAATATTGGCTTGGGAAATAAGTGAATGGGTGCAACATTCAGGACAAATGCGTTGTTGGTAAAGCTGGATTTTGATAAAGCCTACGACACATGATGAGATGGAGATTTATTATCAAAATGTTGTGGTGGCTGGGATTCAGTCCCAAAATTTGTAGGCATGTCCAAATTATTTTTAATGATGCTCAATTGAGGATTAATAATCCAGTGTCTGATCCATTTCCTTTAAAACATTCAATCAGGCAAGGCTGCCCCTTATCTTCATTCCTATAGTGCTAGTTGTTGATGCTCCTAGCTATTTGCTTAAAAAATATAATCAACTGAACTTGATCAAGGGCATTTCCATTCCTAATAATGAAACTATTCTAAATTCACATTTTGTTGATGACACTTTGTTGTTTATTAAAAAATTTCAATCAGAAATTAAAAATGTTTTCTACGAGGTTCTTGATTTATATTGCTCTGTTGTAGGTTCTAAATTGGCTCATCATAAAATTAAATTAATTTTTTAATGATTCAATCAGATCTAGTTCCTCATTGGATCTCGAAAAAAATTAAACATGGACAATTTATACAGTATCTTGGTATTTTGTTTGGGCTACGAGTTTCTCTTCACAACATGTGGAATTGGTTCATCACAAAGCTAAAAAATAAAACTTTTAATTGGGGCAATAACTATATTTCATTAGCCAGAAAAATACAAGTGATAAACCAATTTTTTTTAGCCTCTCATATATACTATTCCTCTTGTTGGGTGCCCTCCAAAAAATGTTATGAAGACCTTAATAAACTCATTCATCGATTCCTATCGACTAATTGGGAGGGGAAAATGGGTTTCAAATCTACCTCTTGGTTTCATTGTATACAACCAAAAGATAAGGGTGGTTTCAGTCTGTTGGATCCTAGAACATAAGGAGTTTGTTTATCCGCCAAGTGGATAATAAGAGTTGTGTCAAGGGATGAACAGTGGAAAGTTTTAGTGTGTCATCGAATATCACTTACTAATATGAATAACAAATGGAAAAATGTGGGTTCGATGGATAAAATTTTAATACTTGCTCCATTTTTTCATCTTAAAGCTTCTTTCCAATTGTAATCTATTTGGAAATCTTGAAAAAGAGTATGTTGTTTTTGAAACTGGAGAAAGGATTCATTGCAACATGGTTTTATCTTTTCTCATTCTTCCATCTGGTGGAGCAGGCTTGTTCTATATCATGGGCAACCTCTTTCTTTTACCTTTTCAAAACAAAATCATTATCTTTTTAAGAAAGGGGTAAAGCAATTTGGTGATATTTGGGACTTCATCTCGCTTGACTGGACGAATTGGCAGGTTATTAAGAAGTCTTATTGTTTCAATAATAAGGTCAAGGGGTTCTTGATTTTTGTCAAATAACTAGTTCTTATGAAGCTTCTTATGAAACTATACACATCTATTTAGTGCAACTTTTTCAAGGACTTGATATGGCTTGAGAAATACCCTTTTTTTTTGCTTTCCTTTGAGGGTCATCTATTTGAAATTGCTACCTACAATAAAAATGAATCTTAGACTTTATAAGAAATGGAATTGTAGGTTGAAGGAAAATAAATGGAGGAGCTTAAGTGCTCAAATATGGAACCCTAAGGTAGAGGCCAATGCACAAATATTGGCTTGGAAAGTATTGCATCACAAGCTATCAGTAGGAGACAAACTGAAATTTCTGAAATTACCACCAACTAAATGCCCATTTTGTCATCGCAATGAAATTCTAAAGCATATTTTATCGAATTTTTTGAGAGCTAAAAAAAATGGAATATTATTTTGATCCAATTCCCTACTTATTTTGATCGTGCCTTACATTGGAAAGAAGCAATTTTTGGATATAGTCTTCATAAGAATGTGATTGTAGACTCTATGAGGCAATGCATATTGTTGCATACATGGAAAATTAGATGTCAATATTTATTTTCTAATCATATATTGCATTAGGAACTAGATAGTTTAAAGTTTTATGGTGACATTATGTTTCAATTCATTTTTCTATATTTTTAGTTGAAGAAGGGACTTGAGGAAGATGCTAGATGCAGCAGGCATTTGGATGAGATCATACATCATTTTTTTCAACACCATGAAGAAGAGATCAAATTTTCTAGGCATTTACAAAATATTTTCAAATTTCAAATTTAATATGTACTTGCTGCTATGGTTAGTGAGCTCGTTGGACCAGCTAGTTGTATCATTTTTGTTACCTTGTAGCATGTAGTTTTTGTGTAGTCATGAGATCAGATGTGGATATTTATAACTCTCAAGCTTTTATGTATCTATTTTTATGTATACAAATTTGTTTGCATAAGCTTGTAAGAATTGGTTGATTATGTGATTTCTAGGATGTATTTTACTTTTTATTATCTTTCTGTATAGTCCTACTTCAGGATTGCTATTCTTTCATTGTAATCTTATAGCTTTGTTCAATACAAAAAAAAAAACTCTATTACCTTCACTAAGACCAATACAATTAAACAATGGTTGAGAAACCTGATGAATAATTCTTCTCTAAATTTTTTATGAAAGTACAACTCCCTTCATTAGATATAATTTGGATTTTTAGAAAAATATGTGAATAGGGATATGCTTTTTGTCAGAAGGAGGAAAGAAATCAACAGATATCCATCACTATGAAATAAATGCAAAATGTAGGCTTCATTAAGATTATAAACGTTGACTTAAAGATCAACTTCAAACCACGATTAATTGTTTCTGAAAGAAGATTTCACTCAAAGATTAAATATTTATTCTAGATATAAATTGAATAATAACTACAATTACTCAATCAAAATAGCAGTGAATACCCATATAAACCCTCACACCACAAAGAATGCCAAGTTTAATATTTGAAATCAAGGTTCCAAACAAAAACATGTATGCACTAAATACACAAAGATATCATCATCACCTTGCAATTGGTATTTTTCATTCAATTGAAAAGAAAACCTACAATTTCAAAGTTGAGTTTCACTCATATGTCAAATCATAAGGGGGATTCTAAAATTTTTGATCCCTTATTATGTTGACATTTCACATATTTAATATTCTTTCTAGAGACAACTGTCTTCATCAGTTACAAATAAATTGATTCTTTAAAAGAATCTATACTAAAAATAAATAAGTCTTTTAAAATGAAATAAAACAAGTGGAAAATTGAGAGGATATAGAAGATAGGAAGTTCTACGGTAGTACAGTTGTTATGGAGTTTGATTGTTCCCACAGCCACTAGAGACAATTTCTTGTGATTGTTCCTGTAGCTAAAGTGGACATAGCAATTTCCTATCTGATCATGCTGAACTTTGTTTTAGTTACTTGCATGAGTTTATCTTTAAGCATTGATTTTTAAGAAGAAATTAGATTATTTCATTTCCATACATTTACCTTTTAGCAGTATTTTCCTTTCATCTTTAGGATAGCATGGCTTTAATAGGGACTTAGTGCACATACAGTGTTGGCCCATTTCAAGTACATGTACCCTCGGTTGACAAGTAAATGAGCCTTCACAATGAGAAAGATAGTTGCTTAGTATGGATGTCCAATCCCTAAGATGGGTTTTGTAGCTTATTTATTGATCTAATTGGGAAGTTAAATAATATTCATGCTATGAGTTGATCCATAGATCATAATATTTCCTAATGCATTTGTTGGGAGTGACTAGAAAGGTGTCATAATTGAGCCAACATGATTAAGGGTCATTGAGGTATTGTGGATGATGTATTGGATCTTGTATCAAGTGCGTTGGCATAATTAGATTGTTTTAGGACTTTGTAACCTATTTGTATGGTCTGAAATAGGATATGACCCATGGTTTAGTTGGTTTTAGGTTGAACTATGAGATTCTACATGTTTCTTCTATAGATGTTTTTGGTTTCGACCGAATTAGAGTTTTGAAGTGTGGTTGAGGATATATATATATGTATAGAGGGATAAATAATTTTAGGCACAAGTGTTTGTGTGGAATAAAAAGGAGTATCTAATTAGTTGAGGATGAAGTGTATGAGTTGAATTTGTTATAATACTCATGCTACAAAGAGACTATAGCATCAACATATTCAACAAATGTTCATTCTAGAAAAATTCATGATTAGATATTCTTATTGTAATTTTGGTGTATCATGTTATGAGATAGTGTATCTCATCAACAGGTTCACATATAATTGTATCTTTCTCAACAAGTCCATTTTGGGAGTAGTGAGCTTCCTTAGTAAGTGAACCTTAAAACAAATATTGTAACACTTATTTCATAAAGCTTGTTTTAACTATCACTGTGGTTTTCCCCTTATTATTTTTTCATGTCCATGTGTTAAATGTTGTGGTGTGTGTTCTTCTTTCAAGTTCCTCATTCATTTATGGTTAGGTGTTTAATGTGAAAATAAAATAGTTCAAGTTTTATTACATGTTGATTCACCTCCCCCCTTAGTATTTCAATGTGTTCAACATTCATAAATTTAAAATCTCATTCATGCACATCCATACCAATACTTACCATACCCTCATGATTAGTGACTTGACCAAGTTTCTTGGTATTCCTAATCCATGCATACTCATAAAAATGTGAAAAGTTAGTGGATCCACCTAGCTATTCATGTGACCTAATAATTATGCTCATATTGTCACATCATGCTTATAGCACAAAAAATTAAATACATACATCACATCCATGTAGAGACTCAAATGTGAGTCAGAAGCACCAATATATAATATATACTCACTCCACTCAATATAAATCCCATAGAACATTCACATCATCTCATGAATATCCATACAATACATCTCACAACATTAAATACTCACAAAAATTTACATGTGCTACTCTACATTAATCATTTCATAAGATTTAAGACATATTTCAATCATGATATTATTACAATTTGAAGATTGGTATGTACTCTGCTAGCTACTTTCTTGAATATTCTATCAGCGTTCATCTTTAACATGATAGAGGACTTCAATACCACATCATGTGACTAGCAACATAATCACATAACTTATCCACCACATGAATATAAAGGAGAACTCAAAATAGGAGTTCAAAATTTTCAACTTGAAGTCAAAAAGTATATGTTAAGTTAAATAATAAGTAAATTATGTGGAAGAATCATAACATAAATGAATAGAAAATCTTTAATGACTAGATTGACATGAGAACAATTTTAAAAAATTATTATACCAATTTAAAATTTTATCAATAACTGAAAATAATCATTGAACTTGAAGAAACAGTTTCACATAAATTGAGTGACTAACTCTAAGCTCATTGAGGGAGTAGAAATCTACATGACACCTTGAAGGTGTCATGTCCAAACACACCACAACACAAGTGTGAGTAAATACTTTGATTTTGTGCAAATATAACTATCAATCATCCTTAATCAAGAATTCAAGCTCAACTTGTAAACACTTATATCCTAGAGCACTATGATAATATTACTCTACAAGAATCATCCATCAACTGACCATGTAACATAATGACAAAAATTCACATCCTTTCTTACATCATACACACAAAATGCATCCCATTAAAATAGTTTTAAACTTTCATTAATCATGCTATCTTTTTCCACATCTCATGCATCTCTCACATAATATAGTTCATATTTTTTAATTAGAATCTATTGATATATGATTTTAAGAAAATGTTGCACAATCACACTAATCAATAGAGTGCACAAGCATAACCAAGCACTTCAAGTTTCTATCTAAATTTTGGCAACCAAGAAGTTACAGATTACATACTTATAAAGATAAAGTCCCAACAAAAATATATAGCAAGAGGCATTGCCCTGAGAAAAATAATGTTTTCTTCTAAAATTTCTAAATCAGGGGACATCTTCCCTTTCCTGTCAGGTGTAACAATAATTATGAGGCTCTTTTCCTAATACTCTAGTTGATCTACACTATTTCAACTATCGAATCATATATATATTACTTACGCAACATGTGCTAAACACTATTTGAATGAAAGGTATGCAATTAAGTGTCACAACTTTGCATAGTGAACTCAATGTGCTAGTATTAAACTCAAAGCTCTGATACCAAATGTAAGGACCTCCATTTTATTAAATTAACATAATCCACAAAAAAATGTAATCAAACATAAACTATTGCCATGTGTTCTAATATACAAGATTAGAGATATGAAATTACAATCTAACATAATTATGAGTACATAAACCAATAACAAGGTAGAACATAAGGAAACATATTCCTATATATTTGACCACAAGTTTTACCACAAGGAACGCATAATATACATAGCTAATGATAGTCTTGATAAGCACTCTCGACCTCCTATCTCCCTTGAGCACATTGCAGGTGAGAAAATCATGGGAGTGCTTATACACCCAACCACGAAGGATTTCACTCCATTAAAATTATTCTTGCATGAAGGATAATCAACCTAGTACTAAGATGCCTAGCAATTTAAAACTAGTATTAGTAAAGAAGTCTGTGTAGCATGATATATCTACATTCTAATGCTAGTGTAACAATATCATGATATGTGAAATAGTAATAAGACAATGGTAAAAATTACCATCATAGACTAATATTATAATTGATAAAAAAACACTTTAGCCAAACAATATTTTTAAGTCACTTGTAGGTAGATAGATATATGGTGATAATATATCCTTCTCTATATCCTCCATAGTTGGCATCATCCATTTACACATATAAAATTCAATGAATACACAAGCATACATAAGAAACAATATTTACTCATCTATGTGTCATCATTTGATAGACTTGAACTCCAAATCACATAAAATAATCAATGATGGCACAAATACAATCATGCATCTATTCATCAAGTCAATGAATATTTGAGTCACATAATACATCATAAGAACCAATATCCATAAATATGTGAGATTAATGATAAAGGATCATGACATTCTCTTATGAATAAAAAAGATAATCTTTGCATATCTATTTGAAATCAATGCATAGATTTAAATCTCATCTTATTACATTTACAAAAATAGTACAGCATATCACAAATTCATAATCAAGTAATCAAATATCAATTTCATGTTCAAATAAACTATTCTAGGGTAATAATAAGAATTTTTTTTTTTAAATCTTTAATATCTATCAATGGTCATCTATTAAATATACCTTTATTTAAAGTACATAGAAATATTACCTATTCCTCCCGATTTCATCATTCTTAGGGAAACTTAATTTATAACCGTTGGAAAAATTTGACCAAATCTTGTCAAGAAGACTTTGAACATATAAGTGTGAACTTTCTTATCTTTTCTTCATCTTTGTGAAAAGAATGAATATTACAATAAATTAAACTTCAAGAATAAACATCACTATTTAAAATAGTGCCTTTTTTCCTTTTACATTGAAATGCTTTTATTCTTCTTGAGATTTAGACTATATTGAATATTTGCATAGGTTTATTCATATCTATATATGAATGCTATACTTTTAAAGCTTTTCTATCATCATTGTAATGCATTAAACCTACAAATAGGTCAGTCTTCTAGATAGATATAAACTTTTCCATGCAATATAAGTGATGACTACTCAATAATAATCGTGTATTAATAATGAAAAGATACTATTAAAAATATGTGATATCTTTCTCTATATGGAATTTCTTCAAGGATTTTATCTTTCAACGATTATTAAGTATAAGTTATGCATTTTTTTTTGTGAATAGGGCATTCCATTAATATTTAAAATTACACTATTCAAAAAAAGTAGGAGGATAATAATTCACTCCTCGAATATTGCATGGGAAGTGCCCAAAAAACTAGTCATAATATAAACATGGGCAGAAGGGAATTGAAACAAAAATTTCATCCTGTTCATCATAGTCGTTTGTTTCACAATCTGATACAACACTCAAATCATCTGGATTCTCAATGGTCTCTTCATACAAAGGATTAGAAACCATATGAAAACCCCTCTCGAAAATATCATAGCAAAGAATTGTCTTATCCATATCTACTTCGTCATAAAAATATGGATTAAAAACTTCATAATGTTGATTTGAAGCATGCACAAGGGATAGAAAGACGTGAAATCAATGTGGGAATCTATAGATGCTAAAATGGGGATAAAAATGAGCACCTAATAAAGGTGCTTACTTTTTTGTATGGTACACATTCGTAATCACAAACCTTTCAAAAAGTCACAACCATTCATAATTACAACCCTTTCAAAGAGTCACAACCCTTTCAAAGAGCCAAAACCCTTCATATCACAACCCTTTTGAAGAGTCACACCCTTAAACTTTTGAAAGTCACTTCCTTATTTTCTTCCCTTTCCTTTCCCTTAATATCTCCTTAATTCCTATGCTCCATTGTTTCTTCCTCCTTCTCTTTTTCCCTCAAATGAAGTTCTCATCTCTCCCTTTTATACCTCTCATTTGAGGAAGACACAACTTTTACATTCATTCCTTTGACCTTTTGTTTAACGTAACTAAAATTTAATTAATTTTAATATTATTCTTTTCTATTTTTTATTTAATTATTTTTTTTGGCAAAAGTGGCAAGCCACTAGTATATTTATTTATATTAATAATAACTGGTTCAAGAGTTCCTGGAGGAAAGAACCAGTGAAGAAAACGTTCATTCCTCGCTCAATACAAAAAGAAATGTCTAATTCAAGTCTTTCCTATATACAATCTACTTTCTAAATGCCCAAAATGCATTTAGAATATATATGCTTAGCTAATTGAGCTCCAAAAACAATGCACATATTGTTTATATTACTATTTATTTATAGTCATTCAAAGATTACAATTTTAATTCTATTTCAAGAAGGGGACATGAAAATGATTGGCATAAAATGTTAATAGTTTGCAAAACCACTAGTAGGTACAATCTAATTATAGATGAAAGTGAAATAAATATCTAAGAACAAAATAAAGCTTTAAATTTTAATAAGTTATTTTCATTATTTAGTTGTGTGATAATTGTTTTACATTAAGTTATTTTAAAGGACATTATGATGGTGGCATGCAAGCTAGTGTGGGTGTTAGAGGAACTTTGAGTAGGCCAAGCACTAAAATTATACTATGAGGGTGTTGCGGAAGGACAATTGGTGCATAGAAACATTTGAAGGTTTTGATAGATGCAAGGAAATTTCAAGGTGTGTAAAGGAACTCAAAGATAATTTTTGCAGGTCTTCGATGAAAAGGGATCGAACCAAAGCCATATGCAATGTCAAGTGTTTGTATAATAAACAAGAGTCATGTTATAGTTGGATTATCTACCTAATATAAAAAAATGGAAAATATTTTCTAGTGGTTTGTAGGTAAACAAAAGGCATTGTGTTATTGTACCTCCCACACTTCCCTATGTTGTAGGATCCCTACTGTTCAATATGTTTTGTAACATAACAATCGTCAAAATGTTAAGTTTGGGGTGTGGATGTTCATTGAACTATGTTGAAGCAAAAGTTTTGTTAGATAGTATAATGGGAAATGTTGTGATAAATGCATATGCAAAATGTGAAAGCATAGGCCCAATACTTGCAACATCATTTCCTTTCTAATTGGAACCTAGAAAATATTGTGACTCGTATTATTCTCCTAAGTATCAATATGAATGGAAAATATATACAAGCAAAGAAACTACAATCCCTTCTAAATATTACAAGCATGATCAACATAGAAATGAAAGAGTGCATTTGAATATATGTCAATAAGGTATTATAGCCAAAAGTGTCTTATGACATTATTCGAATGATAAACACTATAAGGAACTTCAAAAAGCTAACACATGGCCTAATACAAACTATGAGAGAATACACTACATTATATACATGTCATGGTTCTTAATGTCGTATCAATGGCCCACAAAGTAAGGACTTAAATGCAATGGCTTGACATGGTCCACGATACTCCATCGACACTACATGATGCCAAGAGCTATACATAGGATTGTACACTACTAAACTTGAAGACCAAGGCTAACATGCAGGTTTTTCTAGGTTTGTGGGCAAAGTATATTTTATGAGCAATAAGACACAAGAACCGATCCCTTATGAACACAAATGACTTCTGACTTATTTAGATGATGCTTCTAGATATTCACTTAGTAATGATTATTTTTCTAGATGATGTTGAATATTGATCCAAATATTCCTTCAATGCAAGTGCATTTAAGCCTTCAACAAATTTGTATCTTATAAACTATTCATTATAGAGCCCACCCACCTCAACATTATTTCCCCTTCATTAAAATTATGTTTTCATACTATCTATTACATTCCAACTACATAATTTAAAATGAATCTCTATCAAATCTATATATTTTAAATAACACAATTAACACCCATCACTTAATCATTATTAAAGATAACAATTGATGATTGAACTCCGAAGTAATTGAGTTCATCTTCAACTCCTGCTTTGTCTTTATTTACAATAATCTTGGATTCTATGACTTCAAGTATTCCCATGTGCTATTAAAGTTTTCCTGGACCTTTTTTTTTAGTGCGGTACTCCTCTTTGACATACCCATAACTATGCAGCCGATTAAAACACATGATATTTAAGAAGAGTTAACGTCTCTCTAAGTTATACAATGTGTTTTAGTTTGCTGAATAGACAATTTCCTTTGATACCAGGTCTTCGCAATTATATGTTTCCCTTAGATAAAAACTACAAAAGAGTACCGCGATGGTGGGCCATTATCAGTGAAATCTGTCAAACGAAATTTGCGGGACTGCAGAGATGAAATCTAGAACTTCAATTCATTCAGACTGCAATCGATGTTAAATGAAACTAAAAGTAGATAATTTTATAGCCATGATATGAATGATTTATTTTATAGTCTAGAAATGGAAGGAAAAAATTACACACGTATCTTGAAACTTTACAGCATGGCATACATACATTATTAGTGGGGTCGGAAACTGGAAATGTGCACTTGATTTACGTCATACCAGGAGAGCTTTCTTTCTACATTGAACATATGACTGATATCGTAGACTATAAAAGATCCTTTCCTTTCCTTTTCTATTTCATTGTTGACAAAAACACAAACTACTGACACCCTTAAGACTATAAACGTGCTTAGTTTGTTGTAATTAACACAGGCAATATTGAATGAGAAATGAGAATGGGTAGGTCTCCTGCTTGCTGTTCTAAAGATTCTGCCATCAATCGTGGGGCCTGGACTGCCCATGAAGACATGCGTGATGATCTCAGCTGAAATTTAATGCTAAGTAGTGATGAGATTGCATATAAGATTGTCCACTTGAGTTTTTGTATGCCATAATTGTTGAAGTGATTGAAGCAGAGACAAGTTGCAGTGTTTTCTATCTGTGTTCCAACTTTTAAAGAACGGGTAAGTTTCTTTGTTACTCCACTCCAAAGCATTGTGGATTTAAAGTAGGGTTTCTGTATTTTGAAGAGAATTTGATTTGTGTGCAAAGCCTAAGACTTGCTGATTAGAAAAACCTAATTTAGAAATGGCACCCAGAAGAGAAATCACAGGAAAAACAGACTATCAGGAAAGAAATTTTTGTGAGGATCTTTTACAGCAACTAGTTAGATCAACAAATGATACTACCAAAATCAAGGAAATGGTACCAAAACACCCTTGTTTGAAAATTTGAGAGGGTTTTTATGATAAGGGTAGATTGGTTAGGGATGAAAACATTAGCAAACCTGGTCTAGCACTATTCAAAGTAGCTTTTAGTCAAAGGAATGCTTTTGCACCTAATAGCAACATCTGGTAGTTAGATATGGGAAAATTAGCAGTCTCAGGAGTCTTCATGGACATTTATCTATTAATCCAAGTAGCAGAAAGGTATAATAGTGTGGCCAGGGTTGTAAGAGATATAAATGGAAAGGTGTTAATAAACATTACAACTGAGGAATTGAAGATGTTTTCCAATTAAATGATCCCTCTATTCAAATGGATAAAATTGATTTCAATAAATTCAACCAGGTGTATAAGGCTCAAAGAAATTACCTTAGAAGTGGACCCTTGAAAGAGTTCTTTAATAGGATTGGAGATTTGGTTGTGGTAGGACCTAATACACCAAAACCAATCAAGTTGGATTATTTCAATCCAAAGGCTAGAGGTGTATACAGTGCCCTGAGTCAAATTTTTGGAGATAATGAAGAAAATGAGATGCCTATTCATTATATGTTCATGATGGTGCAGATTCTCCATCCATAAATGGCCATTATTTTTTATTTTGCCTCTTATATTTTTGATCTAATTCACCATGGTTTAATAGGCATTAAAAATGCAAAGGTAGCTAAACCATTTGGTTGGAATTCTATATTAATGCATATGTTCTTTTTCAAGGGTGCTGATTATTTTAAAAAGGAGATGGATCTGATGAGACTCAAAGATGATGAAGAGATGTATGTTCAACTGTGGAGTGCAGAATTGTCATGGGATAGGAAAGATGTCATCTACATCACCTTTGGCAGGTATTTTTCTTTTAGGATTAGAGCCTTGTTGTTTTCAGACAATCCTAGGATACCCACATTTTGGTTATAACTCTTAAGACCAAAGAAAATGCTCAGAGTATCACTATAGTGCATAATTGGGGTGAATTTATTTTGTACCTTGTTTCAACAGTTATTAGAGTATATGGTTTCATAGGTACCCCAAATATACTCACATATCAAGTCCCTCTTAAAATGGGCATTGCAGAGATAATCAGACAAATTGGTGGACTACAAGAGGAGGCATTGACATGAAAAGGAAAAGGCACCATCTTTCCTACCATTACAAGTGTACACTGGTTTATTATCACTAAAGGGGGTTGGAAACATTTGCATAAATATAGTGAGCCTTATCATCTGACAACCTCAATGATAAGATGTGTTGACCCTGAGGGATTCATAAGTGACATGTTTAGAAAGAGGACAAGGTGCTTGGTGTTGGATCACCAATTCAATTTTCCTGAGGACATCATCAGAAATGAATTCAATTTGCAGGAACAAGAAATCAAGAAAGAAAAATGGTTAGTCTATAAGAAGACCTTAGACTTTGTGCAAAATTTTGATAAAGGATTTGATCCTTTGAAGGAATTCCAGCCTTGGGCAAAGAAGATTGATTCACTAATCAATCTCTTTGAAGATTTTATGAAGACACTAAATCAAAAGAACGAGGTTGTAATAAAACCATAGCCTGAGAGGGATAAGGTCATCCTAAGAAAATCTACACATGCTAGGATTATTCCACCTAGGAGATATGTGCTACATCAGAAGCAAGGATAAAACATGGTGATGCAAAATTGGGTGACATCTCATAAGGGCTAGGTTGAAACACATACACATGATAAGGAGGTTTCTACCTCAAGGGGGAAGAGGGCCATGAGTGTGGAATCTAGATTAATGTCATCCCCAAAGAGGCAAAGAACAGAGGAAGAAGGACAACAATTAGAGAATCTATATTCCCCTTCTCAATCTCCTTTACAAATGGATGAGAAAGCAGTGACTGAGCAATTTCTTCAGATGGGAAGTGTGGGACAAATTTTTGTAACACCCCGAGAACTGCAAGAAGGGATACTTGAGGGTTCAAAGCATGTTGAAATGGATTTGAAAATTACAGAATTTTCTAGAAAAGAGTTTGACCACATAACAAAACAAGCCAATGATGAATTTTTGTCAGATGACAATTTTGTAAAGGATAGGGCATTTGTGCAATTCTTATGGAGAAATCACATTGAGGAGTTTAAGAAGAAATGTCAGCAAAGGCAAGAAAACCAACCTACTAGAGACAAGGATAAAATTGAGGCTGAGGTATAACAAGAAATGCTAGCCAAGTTTGAAAAGATTGCTTCTAAAGAAGGAAGAGAGCTAATCAAGAAAGAAGGATTCCTTATTCTGTCAGAGTGGGACATAGTTGATACTATGGTTTTCGATGTTATCAGAAAAGAAACAAAAACCATGCACGCTACTGATGAAGAAGCTCAAAAAGCATATAAAGGAGTCAAGTTTGGTGAAGATCATGCTGCATTGGTAATATGGTCACTAAAGAGAAAGGAGAATAAGAAAAATAATGAAGACACCCAGGCTAAGCATTCAGGAAGCCTACTAGTAAGAAGAGATGCAGATACCACAGGGGTGGAAGCAGCAGGCATAATGCTAGAATCTGCAAAGTTTAGTTTGAAGGTAGCAGAGAAGCAGGAAGAGGAAAATAAAAGTATGAGAATCAAGATGGAAACAGTCCTCAAAGCCTACAATGATGTAAAAATAGAATCCTTGGAAAAGGATAAAATAATTTCAAAATTAAGAGGAAAAGAATTAGTCTAAACATCTCCACAAAGGATGATTACTTAGGAGCCTTCCCAATCATCCTCTTCCAGTCCGATCATTGAATTCCCTCCTTCCCCTATGCCATCTAGCTCTATTATAGAGGTAGAGTTGAATTATGAAAAGGAAAAATTGATAGCAGAAAGGACTAAATTAGAAGGAGTGAGGAAAATTTGGGAAGAAGAAAGCACAAAGTTCCATAATCCCCAATCATTGGTGCAATAGAAATATGAGGATAAAATAAGAGATACAATTATGCATTTTGCTGACAGTTTGGATCTGGCTTCTATTTACCTAAGTGGGAATAATATAATGATCATATTAAATTCTTTTGAAGAAGACAGAGCTAAGTTGGAACAGACCATGCAAGTTTGGAAAGGAAGAAAGGTTGAAATAAAGTCTTTTATTCATTATCTAAAAAGGAAGACAATGTTGATATTGTACTTACAGCCAGCTACAAATGTCTTAAGGACTTAATAGATTTGGACATAAGAAAAAATGTCATCTATAAAAAGGCTAAAACATTAAGAAAAGAATATTTAAAGATCTATTTTGAGATATTCCCTAGCCTATTAAGAAAAGGTGGCAAGATGAAAAGGGAAGCCAGGTGGATGAATGAGATGGGTGAAGAAATGTCAATCAGAACCAAAAGCATCATCAGGTTGGAAATCACAATCTTGTTTGTTCAAACTGTAGAAATAATCGAGGAGGCCAGATCATTTTTTGGGTTTTAGAAAAAGGAAGTTGAACAAATGAAGAAAAAATGGGATGAACTAAGTAGCAAGAAGGATGAAGTCATCAACTTCTCTTGGCCAAATGATGAGGTGTTCAAATCCTGGAAGGATAGATACAATGAAGGCAACCAAGAAGAAAAGGATATTGTGTGATTTTCAACAGATGGCAGTTTCCCTAGTATTTTGAAATAGACAAGAAAATACAAAAGATCTTTACATTAGGAGACCAAGGAAGAAAACTCCATATAGCAGGCTTAGAAAAAATTTGAAGCAGTTGCAAGGATCATGCGGTCAGAAGACAAATTACTTGGAAAAATCTTGTAACAAAGTGGTTATCACTTCTCTTGTATGTTTGTATTTTTGTATGATTCATATACTTTTTCCTCTATCCAATTAATTTGTAGCTTGTTGCAATCCTCTTCTATAAAAAGGATTCCCAAGATCATTGGAAATGGGGTTGGAAAGTTGTGTTTTGTAAGCATATGTAAAATTTTTAGTCAAGGGATATAAAAGAATTGTACTAGATATGTTTCAAAGTTAGAAATAAAAGTTGAAGGTCTGTAGAATATTATTGAAGTGGTTATCTCTAATAGCATTTGTATATAGGAGTGTGTTTCTTTAAGCTTAATACAAAGCTCCAGATTTCAATCTCTCCTATGGTGTTTATCTTATGAGTTATGAGTTTTCTAATTAATTAGCATAGAGTTTATCTGTGTTTATGTGGTTTTTTTAGATTTTTTTTTTATCAAGGATCAAATTAAAAAATGCTCTAATTAATGCATAGATTCATTTTGGTATATACTAGGATTTAATAAGTATTATGGGTTTGGGATAGTTGTGTTTATGACCTAGAATCTCTAACAATAGTTGACTGTTGTATATCTTATTTTCTTTGGAGTATGGCCCAATGGATAAGACACTAATCAAACACTAATATTTTCCATATTGATGCATGTCTAGTTATATCTTTGCTATGTTTCTGCAAACACAAACATAAAATCCAATACATCTTATGTTCTATGAGTTTTTTGTGTTCCATCTATCTCATGCTCCATTTCATGGGTGATGTTCAATGGGTAATTAGCTAGTTATCTAGTATCTCCCGGTTGTGTTGAGATTAAGTGAGATTTCAACTTGATTAGTGTCATATAGAATATTTGAAGGTACTATAGGGTGTCCCCCCTTAGTTTTGCAGAGTCTAAAGTGTAGAAGTATGGCTATGCATTCTTGTTAATTTGTCCTTTTCATTATATTGATAAATAGTTGGAGTTGGTCAATCTTAAAGATACTATCAGAACATGAAAAGGTTGTTGTTCAGTAATTGCAACATAAAAACAAACCAACAAAATGGTGACTCCGCTAGGGAGTGGAATTAATTTTTCATAATTAAATAATTTTTTTCAAGTTGAGCTAGACTTATGGCCTACTTACTTATTTTAAACTAGTCAATTGACCATTGAAAGCACAAAGTTATACTTTGCTTATCCTATGAATTTGTTTCACCATTGAAAATTTGTTGGGATTTTCTTAGCCCCTTGTTGTTATCTTCTGTCCTAAGAATTTTCGTTGTTGCATATTTCATATTATTAAGAGTTAGTGTGTATTTCCCAACCAGTGTTGGGTGGCGACTCAAAGAGATCTTTGCAGCAGTGCTGAGTGATAAATCATTATTTTATATACATTATCCAAAAATGAGTTACAAAAATACTATATTCTGGATGAAGAATCATCTTGAGGATAAACTGGAAGGTGAGATGCCATCTACTTCCAGAGCTGGCCAATCAATGAAAGACAGGGCTGATAGGAGTACTCCTCAAACTTGGAAGAAAAAGAAGAACAATAGAGTAGAGGATCCCATCCCACCCAGTCATGAAATAGATGTATCATAAAATGAAGGGACTGCAAATGTGGGAATAGGTGTGTATGGTGATTATTATTCTCAAAGTGGGAGAGTTGAGGATGGACTAAGATATACCAAGAAGATAGTCCATAATAAACCTCAAGGACATGAGAAGAGGTCCAGAAGTAAAAGCAGAGGTGGAGAGAATGGGATTTCTCCTAGTTCTTCAAGCTCCTCTTCATCAGACAGACCTCATTCCCACCATCATAGAAGAGAAAGAGTCATTCGAGAAGAACCTTTTGAATCTGAAACAACTCTCCCAGATTCTGAGGAAATTTTTGAAGATGTTGATGAATTGGAAAAGAGAGTCCAAGAGAAAATTTCCATAAGACAACGAAGAAACAAAGAGGAGGATAGAGTTAGACAAGCTCAAATTGGATCCAAACAGTTGAAAAGTAAATTGCTAGATTTGGAGTCAATCAATTCTGCTACTAGACCTGGAAAGGTTGAACAAGAACCTATTATCCAACAATTGTATAGTACTCAAAATCTAAAGGATAAGGGTAAGCATAAAGCTGTAGGAATTGAAATAAATGAGCCTGCAAGTAAAAGTACCCCAGTGGATCCAATGTTCAAATTGGATACTGAACTAGAAAGAGCTAAGAGGGAGAATGAGATTATAACCAAGGAGCTTGAGAAAGCAGAGTTGGAAGCTTCTACTCTGGAAATGAAAAAGAAAAATGAATTTCTCAGACAATCCTCTGGTCCTCATCCTTTTATTGCTGTTTCCTTAGCACCTGATGCAAATACTGGAATATCTATGAATCTAGCAATAAATATACCACCACCAATTGGTCTTGTGAGTGCTACCACATCTAATGTAAAAGCATCAACGTCTCAAGGTACTAATTCAATCCAAAAGACACATTTATATGCAGAAAGGTATAGGAAATTTATTTTCCTTGGTATTCCTAGTTATCCTAATAAAATCCCAAAATAAATTAGGGATAAACTTCCAAAAATTGTTGGAAATAATGTTATAACATGTGAAGAGAATTTGAAGAAGTTAATTGATATGATGGATGATTATTAGATTGGGCATGATGATGTGATGATGAAATTGTTTGTTCAATCACTAACTGAGGATGCTAGGGATTGGTTTGGAGGATTACCTCATGATTCTCTAGGGTCCATGGATGAAGTTAAAGATTGCTTCAGGGATCAATATGGTGACAAGAAAAATGAAGGTTTCATGTTGAATGAGTTTAGCAATATCAAGAAAAATCCAAACGAAGAGGTGGTTAAATTCAACATAAGATTCCAAAGAGCTATGCATAAATTGTTTCAAGTGATGAGGTTGGATGATAAGGTATGTCTCGCTACTTATTTGAGTTATTTTGATGCAAAAATGGGATATCTCCTTAGGGATAAGGACCCTAGAAATATTAGGGAAGCATATAAGATAGCAGTTAACATTGAAACAAATAGAAGAGTCTCAAGGAAAGTGGGTAGAAGGGAAGATTGGAAGCCAACAAGGTTTAACAAGAAAGAATCAGAGAAATCCTCAAATGCTAAACCTAAAGAAGAGGATAGTCTGAAATAGATTTTAAGTGCTCTTAAGGATTTAAAGCCTAGAGAGAGTAAAAACAATAGGGCTTCAAATAATGATAAGTCATTATTTGGTAATTTCAATAGACAACCTAGGATGTAGAACTACCCCTATACTACCCAATGGAAAGATGGGAATCCTATTCTTCTAGAAAAGAAAGATAAATCTAATGATAAAACCCCTGATCCTTTACATAAAAACATTGTTAACATGTGCAATGAAAACTCTTGGTGCAGGGCCTGCCAATCCCCTCACAATCCAAATTATTGTGTGTTTGCTTCAAAAGTATCTGCTAGTGAAAATTAAGAGGATGATGAGTATGAATTGTATGATGATAGTGGTTGTGTCATGACTTCTTCACATTTGTGGGATGAAGTGGTCTCTGATAATGAGACTAAAAATAATTTTCACCTAGCTCACTGAGCAGAAAAGAAGCATATTATCAGCAAGGTGATTCTAATATAGAAGAATGGGAAATTGATAATATGAGATGCAATGCCGAGAAGGGTGAGGAAACCCCTATTTTTAGAAGACCCTCTGATGAGGTAATTTCTCATATTACAGCCAACATGGTTACTCAAGCAAGGGGTAACTATAATTTAAGAAATAGAACAATTGGGAATGTAGATGGAAAACCTGTAAGTATTTTTATTAAAGAAACCAAAACAAATACCAAACAACCACAGGAAAAATAAAAACAGGTTGAAAGTACCAACAAAGTTTTGGTTAAAAAAGAAAATAAGCCTACTGGTTTGAATATTGTGTACAAAGAAAAGACAAAAACACCAGAAGATCTTGTGTCTCCTCCTCTAGAGGAAAGAAAACAACCAAAGAGGAATGAGCCCAAATTGGCCTCTCAAGCTGGGGGTGAAGATTGTGTAAACGAAAAGCAAGATGTATCTGACATGAAATACACCGTTCTTGATATGGGGAAACTCCTATCTCAAATTGCTGTCAAGGTTCCTTTATTGGAAATGATGAGAATCGGTGAACACAACGAGAAAGCTTTAACATGGGTAAAAGGTGTTAGTTCTACAAAGATTCTTGGACCAGGAGAGAGTAAGAAAATGGCAGATCTACAAGATAAATTTGTAAGTAGGCCAAAGGAATCTGATGAACTTGTTTCAAAGATTCCTCAAATTTATCCAGATATAAATATTGCTAGTACTTCTTCAGGGACTGTAGATCCTTTCTTCCTAACTTTGGTTATAAATGGAAAGATGATAAAGAATTGTATGATAGATTCTAGAGCATCTAATACTTTCATGCCTACTGAGCTGATGAATTCAATGGGATTAAAATTTTATACAACCCATGGAAGGTACCAAGCCATAGATTCTAGAGAAGTACCTAATATTGGTACTATCAAAGCCTTTCCCTATAACCTGGTTGCATACCCAAGTAAGGTATTAGCAATGAGTGTTCTAGTTTTGGATATTACCCCCTAATATGGAATTTTATTATCACAAAAATGGAGTGCTTCAATGGGGGGAAGTATTCAATGTGATCTATCTTTTTCTACATTCAATATTGCTGGTGAAAATATCAAGGTGTCCAGAGAAACTAGGAATCCTCACATGATTGAGGAAGAAGAGGATGGTAACATGACATGTTTTCTAGACATTGATATGGGATCTTTCCAAGTGCAGAACAAGGAGGTTGAAGGAAAGTTTCAACCTATGCTATTATCTGAGGACCAAAGTAATTTATTAGAACAAAATAAGTTATGGGTTATGTATTTGATGGTGCTAGTTCTAGGGAGGGAGTTGGTGCTAGAGTTTTGTTAATAGCTCCCACTAGTAAGACATTCAAATTCTCATTCACACTATTATTTGCATGTACCAATAATGTTGCAGAGTATGAAACCTTGTTAATAGGATTGAAATTGGCTTCAAGACATGGAATTAGATGGCTCAGAGTTATTGGATATTCTAAATTAGTGGTGTCTCAAATTAGATCCAAGTTTGCATCAAAAAAATAGAGGTTGAAGCAAAACAAGAATGTTGTCTACGATGAAATAGAGAACTTTGATGCATTCGGTATTGACTGGATGGATAGAAGCCAGAATAGAATGGCAGATTTGCTGGAAAACATTTCCTTAAGGCCAGAAGATGTTACATTTTCTGGAATCTCTAAAATAGAGGTTAAATATAGGCCTTCAATACTAGATAATATTGAGAGTTAGCAAGTGTTTGATGATGATTTAGATATTTTAATATTTTTGCACTATGAGACAGATTTTGAAGACAAAGAAATGGACTTCAGTGGATATGTAGAGACCCTGGAGGGAAGCAATACTATCTTTGGTAAAGAAGTTTATAATCTTAAAATGGAAGCACTTCCATTTTGATAGGTTTAGCACCCTCATTTCAGTATGTTTGCATATTAGGTTTGCATCTATGCTTGATTATACATGTGTAGGTGAAATTAGGGTTAGGATCTAATGGATCCTCCTAGATTTCCCTCTCTATGACTCTTCTTCTAAGGTAGGACCTATTTATTGGTCCTCTTGGGCCTCATCCTACTCTCTCTCTAGACCTCTAGGTCTTCCTAACATTCTGGCACATTCCCCCACCTTCTGAGGTCCCCAGCTGACCTGGGAACCTCGCAGCAACTTTCTGGTGACCTTCCTGAAATCTTAGGTCAAGGTTGAGGTCGACCCTGACCTAGGTTAGGGTCGAGGTTGACCATGACCTAGGTCAGGGTCAAGGTCAACCTTGACCTATCTCAAGGGCGAGGTCGACATAGACCTCTGTCAGGTGTTTGTCCCCGCTTTCAAATCTGGAGCTTATCGGGGTCTAGAACTTAAAATAGGTCCCCAAGTCTGAATGCGGAAGCGTTTTCTTTGATATTTGAATTAATACATTCCCTCCTTGGTTGGTGATTATGATTGGACTATGATTTGAGATAGAAATTGAATTAGGATCCCTTGCATTTCCCTAGGAGACCTATGTTGAGATCTCTATATAAACACTCTCTTTTTCCTTCATTTGATCATGAAACAAAATCGGGAGATGACATGATGAAATGATGATGCAAACAAGCAAGAGGATGATATAGAAGGATAAGCTAGGAGGACATATCATCATCTTTAATCAAGCATTTGGAGGACAAGATATGGTGGATCTTCATTGAAGCAAGAAGGCTCTCTCTTTAGATCTACTATTCTCAACATTCAAGCATTCAAAGGACATTACCATGGGGTAGCAATTATGGATTGTGAGTTGATAGGAATACTTTATCCTTTGGAGGCTTGGTATGCTTTCTTTTTCATATTCAAATCTATGCATTTCTTTCTCATTTCCATGTTATGTTAGGATTATTAATCTAGAATATTAGATCTTGATATTGCATGTTTAAAGACTCTTTTCAAAAGAGAACTGCACACACACTATACATTCTATATTCAACTATTCGTGGAGGTGGAGATCACCAAAATAGGGGTTTGACTAAGGCAAAATCCTATATAGCCATCCCAAAACCCCTCTTTTTAGATATTTGCAAGTGCTATTTTTGGGAGTTGTAGGTACAAAACAACAGGTTTGAGACCAAATTATTTGGATACCCTTTTTAGCGAACTTCTGAGATCCGTGAAAAGATTTTTTGTCGACACTGTGTAGGTCAGGGTTGACTTTATTGGGTCAGGGGTGACATTTGTGGGTCAAGGTTGACCTTTTTCATAAGACGACGTCGAAACGGAAAAATATTTCTTAGTTTTGTTTGTCTCTACGTTCTAGTTCAGGATCAACTGTTAGATTTTCTAGAAACTCAATATAGACCTCAAAAAACAAGTTTTTCCAGATCTGCTATGTTATGAGGTAGGTATCTTATCCCACTATTCCTTACATGCTCCTTTCAATCCTTTTTATCATAATAATCAAGTGTAAGAAACTAAAATTGGCCTTAGGATCTCTCTCTCATCTCATTATGCAAATCTTATTTAAGCAATCCTTTATGAGCCAAATTTAGACATTACATTTTGGTGAACCCGTGATAGACAACTCTGTCTTTTCCTTGGTGTTAGATTTACATTTCATATTAAATCTTGCATGCATATAGAAGTAGGTTTTATTTTATGCTCTTGCATTTATATTTCAAAATTTATAAAAATCACAAAATTTATTTAAAAATACAAAAACATTTACATTTTTCATGCTTGTAGTGTTTTCTTGTGTTCAACATGTATGATTTTTGTTTTGAATACTTTGATGAGGATTTTGTTGTACAAAATGATAGATCCCTTAATGAGGTACATGGAAGTGAGCATGAAAATAGTTTGAATGAGATTCCCATGGATCCTATTCCTATTTCATCCTCCTCCACACCCTCTTCAATTGACTTTTGCCATAGAGTGTATGCATGGTTACCTTCATATTCCTCTATTTGCAATATCGAGACACCTAAAATGATATTTCCCAAACCTTTGATGATGGTAAAAGGATGTCCTCAAATAAATATTAAGGGAAAACCCAGGGATCCCTTGGATTTCTTTGATAACATGGATTCTATTTCATATGCTTATCGCACATGAAATAATCCTCAACCTACTATCCCAGCAACTTTACCTCCTTCTCAACCTGTGCTTCCTCAAGCACCTAGGTTACCTTCTTCCTTTAAGGAGTATGACTTAGTGGAACAATTATGCGCTACTCCGGCTAAGATATCTTTATGGGAATTACTTCAAACTTCCCCTACATATCATGAGGCATTGCAAAAAGCTTTATCTACTCTCCCTGCTATGCCTCCTAATCAAGAGAACATTAATTCATTTC
>MU224133.1:3464281-3503765 GCA_018584345.1 Thuja plicata | reverse complement strand
CCTGTGGGTTTAAGGGCATTTCATCTGATCTTGTTGGTTGACCCATTCTTTGACATTTGTCACACTTCCTTGTATAACTGGCTGCATCTTTGTGAAGTGTAGGCCAGTAGTAGCTAGTTGTTAAAATCTTTAGTGCTGTTCTTTTGGCTGCAAAGTGTCCCCCACATGGTTCATTATGACATGCATGTAGAATGTCATATGTCTCATCTTCTCTCACACATCTTCTCATGACTTGGTCAGGTCCAGTGTAAAATAATGTGTTATCAATCCAAGAGAAATGGAAGCTTTTCTCTACAAGCAGCCTCTTATCTTTATAAGAGAAATGTGTGGGCATTTTATTAGCTGCTAGGTAATTAGCTATATTAGCATACCAAGGATTTTGGACAGTAATATGAAATAAATGCTCATCTAGAAATGCATCATCTATCAAAGTAGTATCTTCTTCAGCATGGTGAATTCTGGATAGATTATCAGCTACCATGTTTGCTTTCCCTGGCTTGTCAATGATTGTTATATCAAATTCCTGCAAAAGAAGAAGCCATCTTGCTAACCTACCTGTGATGGAAGGTTTGTTCATAAGATGCTTAATTGCTACATGGTCAGTATGAACAAAGATGGGATAACTAGTTACATAATGGCAGAATTTGTTTAGAGCATAAACTACTGCTAGAAATTCTTTTTCAGTCACTGTATAGTTTAACTTAGGTCCATGTAGATTCTTACTGATATAATAGATTGCATTTTCAAGGTTTCTAATCTTTTGTCCTAAGACAACACATACGACATAGTCTAAAGCATCTGTATGTATGTGAAATGGAAAAGTCCAGTTAGGACCCGTAAGTACTAGTGCAGTTGTCAAAAGTGACTTGAGCTACAGGAAGGATTCATCACATTCTTTTGTCCAAGCAAATTTAGCTTCTTTGTTAAGTAAGGTGTACAAAGGACTAGCTATTTGACTAAAGTTCTAGATAAACCTCCTATAATAGCCAACGTGACCTAGGAAAGATATGACATCTTTTTGCTTAGTAGGAATAGGGAGTGTGAGAATTACCTCTATCTTCGTAGGGTCTACCTGGATTCCAGCTTTGAAGATAAAATGTCCCAACACCACTCCTTCCTACATCATCATAAAGCACTTTTTACTGTTGAGAGATAGGTTGTGTTCCTTGCATATGATTAGTACTTTCTCAAAGATCTTCAAGGCTTCCTTAAATGTGACACCGAATGTAGTGAAGTCATCCATGTAAATTTCCATGCAATCATGTGATATATCAGCAAAGATGCTGATCACAACTCTCTAAAAGGTAGCAGGTGCATTGCATAATCCAAATGGTAATACTGAATAAGCATATGTGCCCCAAGGTCATGTGAATTTTGTCTTCTCCTAATCTTTGGGGGAAATGCTTATCTAATTGTAACCACTGTATCCATCCAGAAAGGAGAAGTAATTCTTTCCAGCCAGATTATCCAAGACCTAGTCAATAAAAGGTAAAGGAAAGTGATTCTTCTTTGTGGCATTATTTAATTCCCTATAATCCACACATATCTGCCACTTACCTCCTTTCTTAGGTACAATGACCAATGGTGATACCCACTTTCTATCAAATATTGGATAGATGAATCCAGCATCCAACAACTTCTGCAACTCAGTTTTAACTATTTCTCTCAGTGCAGGATTTATTCTCCTCTAAGGTTGACGAAGTGGCAAGCTTCCATCACTTATATAGATTCTGTGGGTGCAGAGTTTAGGTTTTATTCCCTCCATATCCCCATAATCCCATGCAAAGTATTTTTCATGCTGCCTGAGGATTTTGGTTAACATTGCCAACTGTGATTGGGACAACTTGTTGTTTACATAGAGGTTATGACCAAGGGAAAGTTCCACTATTGTTGTTAGCTCTACCATTGACACTTCAGGCACTGGACTTGTAGCTATTTCACTTGTTAGTAATTGATCAATTATTTCAGGGGTTGCTGGAAACACACAGTCCTCATAGGTACATTGCTGTAAAATAGAACTCTCTGAAACATCTTTAGCCACAATGCATTCATTGGTAAGAATACTTTATATCACATCATCTTCCTCTTGCATCTTTAGAAAAGATTACCTATGCAACATCATGAGCTGGGCTACTGAATTCAGCTCTTCCTCCTCATCCCCTAGGTTTAGCCAAATAGGTTCTCCCATTTCTGCTTGGGGCTAGGCAGGAGGATATAGGGCTAGCTTCCTTATGGCTTGACCATTTGAAATTGTCATACTACCTAATGTGAAATTAATTTTGGCATCAGTGGTGAGTAGCCAGGGTCTTCCCAAGATTACAGGATAGCCAGCAAAGTTTACTTTAAGTGATAGGACAAGAAAATCAGCAAGATACTCCCATGAATCTAAGGTAACTACCACATCTTCTATGAGACCATCTAGAGTAATAGTTGAACTATCAGCCAGTTGTAACACTATGGGTTTTGTTATTAAACCTTCTATGCTTAACCTATGCATTGTATCTTTAGTCATCACATTTATTGCTGCTCCCAAATCAACTAAAGCATTTTTCACAGTCTGTCCATTTATTATCAGGTCGACTACTGGGCTGCCAGGATTTGAATACTTTAGTATTACCACCTTCCCTAACATGATATCCACTAATTGCCCTATAAAATGTACTATTTGAGGGTCTTTCTTCTTCCATCCTGGCTTCTTAAGGCATGCTTCCTTAATATCCTTTCCATAAAGAGGTATATCTTTGATAGCTTGGAACAGAGGGATTTGGATGTTCATATTTTTCAGCTTCTCAATAATATCAAATGTTTCTTCCTCTTGGGATATAGGTTTGTCTTTATTTAGCCTATGTGGACAAGGTGGATTTATTGAAGTGTGGATAGTAGTTTTTCTGGGTATATCAGTTGGCTAGCTAGTATTTGGCAGTGTGGCTTCTGGAAGTAGTGTTGCAGGAGTATCTACAACTTCTGTGATAATAGGATATTCAGGTGTAGGCAGAGTGGTACCAGACCTCAAATGGATATCAGCTATCTCTAGTGAATAAGTAGGGCACTACTGAGTGTCAGTAGTGTACGTTTGCTACTGTTGTTGTTTTTTGTTTGGATTTGGCTGAGGTTGAGCAGGCAATTGGGTTGGCTTTGGATTAACATTAGTTGTTGTAGGAGGTGGCATTATTGCAAGTAGTTGCACTAGAGGTGGTAATTGTGGACAACCAAAATTTTGGTTAGGCCACTATGGAGGCCCCCTCCATTGATTAATTTTCTACCAATTTCCTTGTGGTGGTTGCCATTGATTTTTTTGGTTAGGCCACTGGTTATTTTGTTGGTTAGGCCATTGGTTATTTTGCTGGTTTTGCCACTGGTTATTTTGCTAGTTTTTCCACTATTTATTTTGCTGGTTTTGCCACTGGTTATTTTGCTGATTGGGCCACTGGGGTTGAAAGTACTAAGAAGTGTTCTAATAACTTTGGTTTTGCCACTGATTATTGTTAGAATTTGAAAATTGTAGAGGATCTTGTGGCATACCTTGTTGTGAAGCCCATGGTCGACGTTGAGCAAAAAAGAACACTTGGTCATTGTCTCTATCTATCTTCATGTAGTCAGTTGGCAAATGTTGATTTTCTAGATTTTCTACTAGCTTACATCTGTAGTCTTTCTTTTGTTTGTGGCAGTGTGGATAGTACTTAGCCAATTGTGATTCAGCCTCTGCATGCTTCTTCTTGATAGTCATTGTATCAAGATGTGTAGCTACATCATTTATAATATCTTTCTTGAAATCTATGAGCAAATTAGATATCTCTAGCTTTGAAACGCCTGAACTAATCCCTTTTATGACTGTAGACCTGTATCCTTTGCCTTTCTTCACAGTTGACCTTGAGTAGTTGATACAAATTTTCTTGAGGTCATCCAAAGAGGATTGGGATATGTCTCCACCAGCCATTAAGTCTAATGCTTCCAGACAATTGTTGTTTACCCCTCTTAAGAAGACTAGTTTCTGCGAATCCTCTGCCAGTACATGCTGGGGATTCTTCTGCATTATGTACAAGAAATGCAAAACATAGTCCTCCAATGTTTCATCCTCCTTTTGAGACATCCTAAAGATATCATCTCCTTTTGGGTCACTCCCTTTGCAATAATCTTTGTATTTCTGCAAAAACAATGTTTGCATCTCATCCCAAGTACCTGTTGCATTAGCTCCTGAGCCCATGAACCATCGTAAGGCTGACTCTTTCAGTGTTGCCAAAAACAACTTGAGCTTATGGGCATCGATATTATAGTCAACGCTTTGACAAAGTATGTCGAACTCAAACAAGAAAGTGTTAGGATCCTCCATTATAAGACCATAAAACTTCGGAAGAGAAGTTGTAGGTATATTTTTGAGATTAGCATTGTTTATAAGACTCGGGAGAGGAAATGGGAAAGTAGGGTGTGCCATTACTGGGGGTATTTGATTATGGGGTTGCTACTAGAAAGGAGCATTAGCTATGAGGTTGTTAACAATAGGTGGATTTGGGCCAAAATTATCTAGAAAGCTGGCCAAGAATTCTACAAAAGGTCGAAGACCGCTTATATCAAATGGTTCTGCTCTAGAGGAAGATGTTGTAGGAAATTCGAGACTTGTGTCTTCAAAGGGTAACTCAACTTATTCAACTTCCTCATTCAAATTAGTAGACTCTACTGGGAAAAATCTACCATATTCATCTCATCGCCTTTCTCTTCGATGCATGCAATTGAATTCTTCACGCTTGTGAAACAATTTTTAGGAATACAAAACTAAAACTAACTAGGAATAAAAATGACTCAAAATTTTTCCTAGCTTGACACCATCCCCAGCAGCAGCGCCAAAAATGAACCGCCTCACAATAGGTGTGGAATAATCATGCTCAAGGCCTTTCTTAGGAATAGTTTAATCAATCTAAGGAATACTTCTCTCATCATGAGGTGCATTTAACTTTTCAACCTAGGGACGTATACTTGAAATGGTCGGCATGATATGTGCACTAGGTTCCTTAAAGAGTCATTATGCTTACGCTGCAGTAAGGTAAGTAATGCATAAAAGAACCCTACACTAGTGCTGCAGGAAGAGAATACACTTATCTCCTTACTGAAATGAATGCTAAAAATTGCAAACTCTACTTAAACCTATACTTTCAACCTAGAACATTCATTATAACTATTCTTGCAGATGTTGCAGGAACATTCATAAGGTAGAATGCTGCAGGAAGAAATTGTAACTTCTATCTGAAATATTGGAAATATGGGAAATGCTAGAAGAAAATCTATTCTATTCTAACCTATTCTACCTCCCAAGTGGGCCCCCTTGGTTGGTTTCTACTAATCTATTAACACAGAACGTAAACCAAGAATTACTTCATTGTATTTCAAAAACTTATTACATAAAAATGATACATGAAACTTAAAATAATTTGTTGTAAGATATAACAGTTTTCTTCCAAAAACTTCTCTCTCTAACTTTCCTCTCTAACTACAAACTATTGGTCCAATCCCTATAAATAGAGGATCGAACACTTATTACAAAATAGAAAAGAAACTATCTTGTTGAAAACATGCCAAAGAAGAATATGGAAACGCAACAGCCTGTAGTGTGGGTAATAAAGCTTGGGCAACTAGTTCAACATAATAAAGTGTAGAGGGAATATAGAAGCACTATATCCCCGCATCCTAGAATAGTGGCTCCTCCATTGTAGCATCCACGTCTCCTGGTGCTGTGATGATCACTCTGCCATAGCTGGTCCTCAACAGTCTTCCTTGAATGCTATCGACCACTCTCCAGCTGCTTCCTTTCCTGACAAGTTAGTTGTGATGTGGAAATATTCATGCAACAAGCTTAATCAAATTAAATTCAGATATTAGAACATATATTCTGATGGTTATATGAAATACTGCACTATATGTATAATATTAGCAAAATATGTCACAAATATCTACCCATAGTTTATCAGTTCTAACTGGACTTTATCACAAGTTTTAACTGGCTAGGTTCACAAATGTCTTGTCAAAAATTAGAACAAAGTATTTAAAATTATACAAAATAAAGGCAATAATTTGGCCTCATCAATCACAAAGTGATTGAACGGTCATTCATGGTAGGTGATTTAGCCTTATATGAAAACTAGCGAAATGTGAATGCTTTACCCGGTGAGAAAGGAAAATTTAGTACAAATTGGCTTGGACCAATTGTGGTAATTGAGGATTTTACTTCAGGTGCTTACAAAATTGCTGATATGAATGATGTTCCTCTTAAAGAACCTATTAATATCATGCATCTCAAATATTATTATCCCTAATTAGTCATTTTCTTCTTTATGCATGAATGTGTTCCTTATAGAATAATTATTTTATAAGTTATATAACTTAGAATGCATCCATACATATTTTCCTTTCCTCTTTCTTTTTAAGTTTTTTGCATTGATGAAAGTAAAAAGTAATCAACCATAGAACTAATTGTTCCAAAAACAAAGTTTTCTTCATAAATAAACTTTTCCGAGTTTGGTACATATGTGGCACAAGTGCCATATCTATCAATCTCTATCTTGAGGCTCTGAAGGATGGTGACTCCCAGATCTCTCAGATCTGTGATGTGAGGCTGAGGATCTCAGAATGGTAATCTATGTGCGACTCCTTGATATGCTCATCTCCTGGATCCACTCCTGGGCTCTCTATATATCCCACATCAGTTTCTCTTCTCTCTTCTTGCATAACCTCAGCTCTTGCTGTACACATAGGAAGATATCTGCATGTCTTCTGGGATCCCTTTGTCCTACAAGAGACTCTCTCTCACTAGTTGGTAGTCGGTAGGATATACAGGTATCCTTCAAAACCTCGGATACAAAAATCCTCCACTCCGCTACGCTCCCAGCAAAAATTCAAATGTACAACTTATTTAATTTCTTCTTCTAAGAAAAATATTTATTCAAAACATTCTAAACTTGTATCATACCTGGATCTCTTGCCTAGGTATCACTAAAGGATGTAGATGGTGGGGGCATGGAGTGACTACTCTCTCCTCGCTCGCTATGTCTAGGCATCGGTGGTGGTGTCTCTGTGTGTGCTCAAGGAGGTCATTGTGATCTCAAGGGAGCGACATAGACTGCCTCATCACCAGTCCTTGTACCGTAGCCTGGGGGCATCTCCTCTACTCTCTCCTCCTCCATAGGATCTCCCTTGAAGGGAGGCTCCTCCTCATCTCTCTGATCCTCCTCCTCTCCTACTGGTATATCATCTCCTTAGTGGTTCCTCTCTAAAGGACCTGGATCACCTATGGGGTAGTCATCAGGGAAGATAGGATGGGTCCCCTATAAACTCTATTATCTGATATACTCTCTGCTAACACCGGCATAGGATATCTCAGTGGCTACCTCTATATCCTAAGTCTCATCTGTCTCACTATCCACAATATTAGCTACTGTCAGTCAACGTATGGCATCGGGTCTCTGATAGTATCTCGTCAGATATGCATACCGAGGTACTATCTGGGGCACTCCCTGCATCAAACCAAACTATCTCATCACCCTATCATAGTAATATGACATCATGACATGATTGGTAGGACCTTCTAGTAGCTTACGTTGCTGCGAGTGTCTCAACTAATGTCAGGTATCCAGCCACTCTATCATCTAATAATAAGGTCTCCATATCACATCTATACCTGGTATACGATAAAAGCATACCCTCCAAAAGAGGATATCTCTGTGCTACTAGACATCTACTAGCGGATATGCAAAGGCTCTCAATGTGCTCACATCTATCATCACAACAGTACCCTATGGTCATGTATATGTGTAATGCTCAAACATCCAAACCTGTAGCAAGGTGCATACTGTAAGACTCTCCCGCTGATATCTCACCAACTGACTCAGCCTGTCATAAAGATGAGCCAACATGTTGCGGCCCCATGAGACAGTGATCCTGTCACTCTCCATCCTGCATACGAGATGGGTGAATGGTGCTAAAAATACTGTACCCTTTGTGTTGGGAACTACAACCAAAGCAAGTATACATAGTATCACTCTCCGTACCAAAGGTGTCAGACCTGCTAGTATGGCTACCAAAGATATCTAATCTAATTGGGTCCTCATATATGGTAACTGTCCCAAACAATACTCCATATCTGCAAAAACCTCAGGGGGACCCCATGGTACTCTCAGTCTAACAGGCTTGCCTCAGATCAGAATTCGTAGGATCCTGTACACATCCTCTAGAGTGATCATGATCTTTCCTGACAGAAGATGGAAGGAACAAGTATCCTCATCCCATCTCTCTATCATGGCTGATATCATGGACTAATGGAACCTTGGCTATGTTAGGACTATTCCTAGTACAATCCTACATCTCTCAATAACTGTATCTCATATGGCTGTAGCTCAGAGACACTCCCTCTGACAGATAGTAGTAACCCTCCAAAGGGATGCTCTCGAAGACGGATTGGATCCTGCAAGCACAAACATGAATCATATCAGTAATTTTGCATCAAACATCTTCTATACCCACCTAACCTGGTCAAGGTCAACCTTTTTCGGTTAGGGTCAACCTCTTTGGGTCAGGGTCGACCTTTATGGGTCAGGGTCGACCTACCCCCAAAAAGGACTGAAACCTTCCCAGTCAGGGTTGACCTTAATGGGTCAGGGTCAACCTTACTGGGTCAGGGTTGACCTTATTGGGTCAGGGTCAACCTTCCCTATAAAAACATGAAATTTTCAATCACAAGCACTAAAAATAGGAACTTACCTCAGGCAGTGGCTATCTGCTAGCCAGGCGCTCCCTCAGAACCTCCATGCAGCTCACTCAGAATTCCTCTCTCTTCGGCATCCTATCTCCTTCCCCAAAATATAAAAATGGTAAGAATGAGGTGGTAAGTGTCTCTTCCTCTTATTTATAGGTAGTAAATTAGGGTTTTACTAGGGTTTCATTTGAAATTATTTAGGTTAAATTTGAATTTTTCCTTTATATGCATTTAGATAGACATCTATTATTTTCATCATAACTTGAGTTTGGTAGCTCCGTCTTCAGTTTCATTAGAGGTGTTGGAATCATGATTTAGATACCTAACCTCTTAAATTAGTTTAGGAAGGTGTAGGACCCTTCTAACTAGTTTAGGAAAGGAATTTTTCAACAAATTGCATATTCAATGTATAGAAATCACCTTATCACCCTGTTTCACCTTCCATGAATTAGTAAGCCAAATCAGGGGGCCATAAGGGGCTCTATATACTTCTCAAGATCATCATAGTAAGACTTAGGTGCTCTTTTGATTTTCATTAACCTCGTGTACTGCAGGTTGCAGATACTAATGGTTTCTTGCAGATCTTTGCATTGAGGACTTGGCTATATCCTTTTTATACTTTATGATCTTTTCTTACTTTATCTTGCATATTCACGTAGCATCATATCTAAGCTAAAGTGGGGGCTAAATGTATCATCTTAAAATGGAAGCACTTCCATTTTGATAGGTTTAGCACCCTCATTTCAGTATGTTTGCATATTAGGTTTGCATCTATGCTTGATTATACATGTGTAGGTGAAATTAGGGTTAGGATCTAATGGATCCTCCTAGATTTCCCTCTCTATGAATCTTCTTCTGAGGTAGGACCTATGTATTGGTCCTCCTGGGCCTCATCCCACTCTCTCTCTAGACCTCTAGGCCTTCCTAACATTTTGGCACATTCCCCCACCTTCCTAGGTCCCCGACTAACCTGGGAACCTCTAAGAAACTTTTTGGTGACCTGCCTAAAACCTTAGGTTAGGGTTGAGGTCAACCCTGACCTAGGTTAGGGTCAAGGTCGACATAGACCTCTATCGGGTATTGGTCCCTGCTTTCAAATCTGGAGCTTATCAGGGTCTGGAACTTAAAATAGGTCCCCGAGTCTGGATGCGAAAGTGTTTTCTCTGATATTTGAATTAATACATTCCCTCCTTGGTTGGTGATTATGATTGGACCATGATTCAAGGTAGAACTTGAATTAGGATCCCTTGCATTGCCCTAGGAGACCTATGTTGAGATCTCTATATAAACACTCTCTTTTGCCTTCATTTGATCATGAAATAAAATCGGGAGATGACATGATGATGCAAACAAGCAAGAGGATGATATAGAAGGACAAGCTAGGAGGACATATCATCATCTTCAATCAATCATTTGGAGGACAAGCTATGGTGGATCTTCATTGAAGCAAGAAGGCTCTCTCTTTAGATTTACTATTCTCAACATTCAAGCATTCAAAGGATATTACCATGGGGTAGAAATTATGGATTGTGAGTTGATAGGAATACTTTAGCCTTTGGAGGCTTGGTATGCTTTATTTTTCATATTCAAATCTATGCATTTCTTTCTCATTTCCATCTTATGTTAGGATTATTAATCTAGAAGATTAGATCTTGATATTGCATGTTTAAAGACTCTTTTCAAAAGAGCAATACACACACACTATACATTCTATATTTGGTTATTTGTGGAGGTGGAGATCACCAAAATGGGGGTTTGACTAAGGTAAAACCCTATATAGCCATCCCAAAACCCCTCTTTTCATATATTTTCAAGTGCTATTTTTAGGAGTTGCAGGTACAAAACAACAAATTTGAGACCAGATTTGGATACCCTTTTTAGCAAACTTCTGAGATCCGTGAACAGATTTTCTGTCGAGATTGTGTAGGTTATTGGGTTAGGGGTGACATTTGTGGGTCAAGGTCAACCTTTTTCATAAGACAACATTGGAATGGAAAAATATTTCTAGGTTTTGTTCGTCTCTGCATTCTGGTTCGGGATCAACTATCAGATTTTCTAGAAACTCAATATAGACCTCAGAAAATGAGTTTTTCCAGATCTACTATGTTATGAGGTAGGTATCTTATCCCACTATTCCTTACATGCTCCTTTCAATCCTTTTTATCATAATAATTAAGTGTAAGAAACTAAAATTGGCCTTAGGATCTCTCTCTCATCTCATTATGCAAATCTTATTTAAGCAATCCTTTATGAGCCAAATTTAGACATTACAAGAAGTTCTAAATTTAAAGTCAAACAAATTTCCAAAGGGACTGGTGGTTCTTGAAAGAGATTTTAACAACAAAGATAAACCATATTCTGCTAAAAGTGTCAATAGGCCTGAGGATTTGGAGGAGGTAAATGTAGGAAGAGCAGAGTTTCTAAAAAACTTATTTATTGGAAAGAAAATATTACCCAAGGTAAAAGGAGATCTAATTGACCTCCTAAGGAAATACAAGAAAGTCTTTGCATGGACCTATGATGATCTCAAAGCCTATAATGAGGATTTATTCCAACATGAGATCCCTCTGAAAGAATATTCTAAGCCTTCCAGACAAAAGCAAAGATCTATAAACCCCACATTAAGACCAAAGATGGAGCAGGAACTAATGAAATTGAAGGATGTAGGGATCATCAAACCTATCAGACATTATTCTTGGGTTTCAAATTTAGTTCTTGTCAAAACAAAGAATGGAGACATTAGGTTATGTGTGGATTTTAGGAACTTAAATGTGTCTTCCCTCAAAGGTAATTATCCTCTCCCTAATATGGAAAACATGTTGTAGAGGGTTACTTCCTGTGAGTTAATGTCAATGATGGATGGTTTCTCTAAATACAACCAAATAATGGTTAAAGAGTCAGAACAATTCAAAACTGCATTCACTACACCCTGGGGGATAAATGTTTATTTTAGAATGCCTTTTTGTCTTATAAATGTTGGGGCAACATTTCAAAGGGATATGGATGTTTATTTTTCATATTTCTTGCAAAAAAATTTAGAGGTTTATCTGGATGATCTCACAGCATATTCTAAGAAGGAAGAGAAACATTGTGAACATTTGGAAAAAAAAATTCAAGAGAGCTCTGGAATTTGGGATTTATCTAAATCCTAAGAAATGTACTTTTGGGATGACTGAAGGTAAGTTATTGGGTTATATTGTTTCAAAAGAAGGGGTCAAGAGTGATCCAGAGAGAGTAGCTTCTATTGATAAGGTTCCACTTCCTAAAAATATGAAAGGTATACAATCTTTCTTTGATCAGGTGAACTTTTTGAAGTGATTTGCTACAAACTTTGCTGAGAAGAGTAGCCCTATTTCTAAAATATTAAAGAAGGATGCTAAGATGGAGTGGAATGGAGAAGCTACACAGGATTTCCAAGAAATCTATCAAGCTATTAAGGATGGCCTTGTATTGAGAACTCCTGACTATTAAAAAACAATGAATATTTTTTCTTTTCCATCATGCCACACAATTGCTGATGTTTTATTGTAGAAGAATGAACAAGGGTTTGAGAAACCTATTGCTTTTTTTTCAGAAAATTACTACAGACTGATGAAATTAAGTATGACGTTAATGAGAAACAAGCCTATCCACTGGTAAAGGTTGTAAAGGGTTTTAGGTGTTATTTAGTGGGTGCTATAGTTGTTTCTTATGTTCCTTCAGCATTAGTAAAAGACATCTTCACACAGCAAGAGGTGTCAAGGAAAAGATGCAGATGGATTAACATGATCCAGGAGTTCAATATTGAAATACAAATCACAAAACTGGTAAGAGCATTGGGATTGGCTAATACAAACTTAGATGCAAATCACATAAATTAGAAGAAGAAAAAAGGCCTTTCATATGTAATATTTACCATTGTGAGTGGTACAAAAATATTATTTATTATTTGCAAAGAATGAATTGTCCACTAGAAATGGATGAAAATAAGAATATAACCCTAAAGATGCAAGCCATCCATTTTGTCTTGATCAGAGATGAGATGTGGTGGAGAAATCCTGAAGGCATTTTATTGAAATGTGTTACTAAAGAAAAAGAAGACCAAATCTTGCAAGAGATGCATAGTGGAGTATGTGGTGGCCACTACATGGCCAAGACCACTGTACATAAAATTCTAAGAGAAAGATTTTGGTGGCTTGCTATTTTCAAAGATGCTTAACAACTAGTAAAAAAGTGTGATTCGTGCCAATGTTTCTCTGGTTAGTTAAATTTTTTTGGAAATGTACCTTTGACACCAGTAGAAGTACAAGCCCCTTTTCAACAATGGGGTATTGATTTCATTGGATAAATAGCCAATAATTCTAGTGGGGGGCATTCTTGGATAATTTTAGCTACTGATTACTTTACTTAGTGGGTTGAAGCAATCCCCACCAAAAGGGAAACTAGTAAAGTAGTGATGGATTTCTTGTTAAAACATTTTATTACAAGGTTCAGTTGTCCAGAAAGAGTTGTATCAGATAATGCCATGTATTTTAGGTATGAAGAATATACAAATTTTTGTGTTGATTATGGTATTTAGATATCCTATTCTTCACCTTATCACCCACAAGGGAATGTTCAAGTAGAATCCACAAATAAGAGCTTTCTTAAATTCATTAAAGGGTCTTGGATAAGAACAAGAAAGCTTGGGACTCAAATTTAACAATGGTTGTCTAGGTGAACATAGTAACTTGTAAAAATGCAATAGGGTGTGCTCCTTTTGACTTGGTATATGAGATCCATGCAATATTGCCTCAGAATAATTTGATGCAAATGTACAAGTTTGTGCAGTTGTATGATGATGACATTGGCAGTGACGTGCAATTGAGAATTGATGACTTGACTGAGTTGGATGAAACCAGGAGGGAGGATTCTGCAAAAAATGCTAAACTCCAATTGCAAGTTAAGAACTTGTATGACAAAAAAGCAGTACCAAGGAAATTCAATGTTGGAGACTATGTGTTAATGTGGAACGCCAGATTGGAGGATAAGGGTAAACATGGTAAATTTTATCCAATCTGATTGGGACCATATGTCATTCATGAAAGGTATATACAAAACTCTTATTTATTAAAGGATCTGATTGAAAATATTTTAGAATTGCTAGTTCATGGACAATTCTTAAAATTATACTTATCATGAATTCTAATTATCAATGAACAGTAGGTTGTATATATGTTTTGTTTTCTGCAGTTAGTTGTTTCTTGTCTGTAGTGTAGTTTTTGTTTCTTTTTGTGTGGGTAGGTTAGTTTTTCTTTCTATAGGTTTGGTCTACTTCCACCTAAGATTCTGAGATCTTGCAAAACCTACAAGAGGCATGCATCCCCAATTAGAGGCACTGTTAGGGCTAAAAAACATTTGCCTCACTGCTAAGTCATATGTTTCAAAATTTGAGCAAGGTTATGTATTGTTTAAAACCCTAGTGGTTTTGTTTTCAAGCTCTTTTTCCGTTGGTCTAAAATCCTAAGTTTCTAGGACTTGTTATAATTTTAAGTTACTTTTATTTATCACTTAAATTCCTTTTGACCCATCTATTTATATCGTCATTGAGTGGGGCCATGTCTTTATTTCCCTAAGTCTTAGCGCTTTATTTCTTTATCCTAAGTTTAAATGTCCCCGCAAGCTCGTTTATTTAAAACACAAGTGTCATGCAACTCATTTTCAATCCAACGGATAGTGCAAAGCCTCAAGGGAGATATTATCAAGATCTACTCATCAAGGAATTTCACCTGGAAGTCACGTGTATTTGGCAGGTCTGACATATTTAAAGGTTATCATAAAGTGCATGAAAATCTTATTTAATCTAACAGTCAGCGCTTTGCCTTAATCTCAAGATGCGATGATAATAACCTTCAAGGCATTGCACTTGTGTGACATATGTCCCTTCTGATAGAATGAGTCCTATTTTCTTAAAGTTAGCGGAAGACTAAATTAATGACAAGTTCTAATAAATCCTATGATTGGCATGATTCCTCAATCACAAGATTCACTCAGGTTAACCTTCAAGGCGTTACACCTTATCGACGCGTGGCAGCTGTCAGATGGGGTCCATTTAAAATAAAGTAATGTGTGGTCAAGTTTCCAAAGATCTTTTGGCTAGCGTCAAGCCTTAGAGAAAAGATGTGTTTGATATAAACATTTAAGGCATTGTGCCTAAGTGACACATGGTACATGGTGGGCCCTATTCATCAATAAAAGAGAAATTAAAATTGATGCAAGTTAAAGTTCATCCAACAATCATTGTAAAGCCTTAAAGAAGAGATGCAGTCAAATTAAACATTAAGACATTGCACCCTTACACCATGTGTCTCAAGTGGGTCCATCTCAGCATTGAAAGTAAAGTAAAAAGCATTCATGTTAGATTTGATCGTGCGGTTGGTGTATTACCTTAGCCCAGAGATGTAAGGTGATTAATCATTAAGGCATTATGCATGGGTGACACATGTCCTATCTGGGAGGTTATACCTATGCTCAGTAAATTGGTGGTTAGGTAATCTGTGGTCAAGTTAAATCAAATCTAAAGGTGAGTGTAAAGCCTTAACCACAAGATGCATAAAAGATAAACTTTGAGGCATTGCGCCTAGCAGCCACGTGTCCTTCACAATTTTGCGGGACCTGCAATTTCAAAGGTGAAGGTAAAGTTAATGTCAAGTAAAGTGGGTTTTGATCTGAGAGATCACATAAAGCCTTAAATTAAAGATGATCATGATCTATCATTCAAGGAATTGCGCCAACACAACACGTGGATAAATGATGGGACCCGGCCAAAAGTAAAGAAAGAAAAAGGCTGCTAGTTTTAAAAGGATCTCACGGTTAGTGCAAATCCTTAAGGAAAAGATGTAGAGATATTAATCTTTAAGTAATTGTGCCTAGGTGAGATGCATCATAGATGAGATCACGGGCCCTGGGTTTTAAAGAGAGTTAAAGCAACTGTTAGTAGATCTTAATTCTTCGGTCAGTGCAAAGCCTCAAGGAAAAGATGATCATGATCTAGTGTTCAAGGCATTGTGCCTAATGAACACGTGTCCAAGATGATGGTAGTCTTTGTCAATTGTTGTTGGTTGCACAATTTGATAGGAAGTTGTTGAGATCTACGGTTGTGTTTTAAACTGGCTTCTTTGATAAAGTAAAATTACTGAACCATTGGGCCATGAAATTTCAAATGAGGTGAAAGTAATGGCGGAACATGTGTCCATCTCAGCTGAAATTTAATGCTAAGTAGTGATGAGATTGCGTATAAGATTTTCCACTTGATTTTTTGAATTCCATAATTATTGAAGTGATTGAAGCAGATCTGAGTTGCAATGTTTTCTGTCTGTGTTCCAAATTTTGCAGAATGGGTAAGTTTCTCTATTACTCCACTCCAAAGCATTGTGAATTTAAAGTATGGTTTTGGTATTGTGAAGAGAATTTGATTTTGTGTGTGAATCCTGAGACTTTCTAATTAGAAAAACCTAATTTAGAAATGGCACCCAAAAGAGAAATCATAGGAAAAACAGACTATCAGGAAAGAAATGTTTGTGCGGATCTTTTACAACAACTAGTTAGATCAACAAATGATACTACTAAAATCAAGGAAACGGTACCAAAACACCCTTTTTTGAAAATTGGGGAGGGTTTGTATGATAAGGGTAGATGGATTAGAGATGCAAACATTAGCATTCCTAGTCTAGAAATATTTAAAGTAGCTTTTAGTCAAAGGAATTCTTTTGCACCTAGTAATAGCAACATTTGGTAGTTTGATGTGGGAAAATAAGTAGTCCCACGAGTATTCATGGACATTGATCTATTAATCCAAGTAGAAAAAAAGATATGATAGTGTGGCTAGGGTTGTAAGAGATATAAATGGAAAGGTGTTAATAAACATTACAACTAAGGAACTTAAAGAGGTTTTCCAATTAAATGATCCCTATATTCAAATGGATAAAATTGATTTCAATCAATTCAATGAGGTGTATAAGGCTCAAAGCAATTACCTCAGAAGTGGACCCTCAAAATAATTCTTTAATAGGATTGGAGATTTGGTTGTGGTAGGACCTAATACACTAGAACCAATCAAGTTGGATTATTTCAATCCAAAGGCTAGAGGTGTATAGAGTGCCCTGATTCATATTTTTGGAGATGATGAAGAAAATGAGATGCCCATTCATTATATGTTCATGATGGTGCGAATTCTCCATCCACATCTGACCATTATTTTTTATTTTGCCTCTTATGTTGCTGATCTAATTCACCATGGTTTAATAGGCATTAAAAATGCAAAGGTAGCTAAACCATTTGGTTGGTATTCTATGTTAATGCATATGTTCTTAATCAAGGGTGTTGATTATTTTGAAAAGGAGATGGATCTCATGAGAGTCAAAAGATGATGAAGAGATGAATGTCCAACTGTGGAGTGCAGATTTGTCATGGGATAGGAAAGAGGCTGGCTACATCACCTTTGATAGGTGTTTTTCTTCCAGGATTAGAGCCTCATTGTTTTCAGACAATCCTAGGATCCCCACATCCTTGTTAAAACTCAAAAGACCAAAGCAATATGCTCAGAGTATCACTATAGTGCATAATTTGGGTGATTTTATTTTGTACCCTATTTCAATAGTTATTAAAGTATATGGTTTCAGAGGTACCCCAAATATACTCCCATATCAAGTTCCTCTTAAAATGGGCATTGTAGAGATAATCAGACAAATTGGTGGACTACAAGAGGAGGCATTGACAGGAAAGGGAAAAGGCACCATCTTTCCTACCATTACAAGTGTACACCAGTTTATTATCACTAAAGGGGTTTGGAAACATTTGCATAAATATATTGAGCCTTATCATCTGACAACCTCAATGATAAGATGTGGTGACCCTAAGGAATTCATAAGTGACATGTTTATAAAGAGGACAAGGTGCTTGGCATTGGATCACCAATTCAATTTTCCTGAGGACATCATCAAAATTGAATTTAATTTTCAGGAAAAAGAAATCAAGAAATAAAAATGGTTGTTCTATAAGAACACCTTAGACTTTGTACAACATTTTGATAAAGGATATGATCATTTGAAGGAATTTCAGCCTTGGACAAAGAAGATTGATTCACTAATTAATCTCTTTGAAGATTTTGTGTAGACACTAAATCAGAAGAAAGATGTTGTAATAAAACCAGAGCCAAAGAGGGCTAAGGCCATCCTAAGAAAGTCTACACATGCTAGGATTATTCCACCTAGGAGATATGTGTTACGTCAGAAGCAAGGATACAACATGGTGATGCAAAATGGGTAGACATACCATAAGGCCCAGGTTGAAACACAGACACATGATAAGGAGGTTTCTACCTCAAGAGGGAAGAGGGATATGAGTGTAGAATCTAGATTAATGTCATCCCAAAAGAGGTAAAGAATAGAGGAAGAAGGACAATAATTAGAGAATCTCTATTCCCCTTCTCATCTCCTTTACAAGTGGATGAGAAAGTAGTGGCTGAGTAATTGATTCAGATAGGAAGTGCAGGATAGATTTTTGTAACACCCCAAGAACTTCAAGAAGGGATACCTGAGGCTCCCAAGCATGTTGAAATGGATTTGAAAATTGAAGAATTTGCTGGAAAAGAGCTTGAACCAATAAAAAAACAAGCCAGTGATGAATTTCTGTCAGATGAAAATTTTGTAAAGGTTAGGGCATTTGTGCAATTCTTATGGACAATTCACATTAAGGAGTTCAAGAAGAAATATCAGCAAAGGAAAGAGAACCATCCTGCTGGAGACAAGGATGAAATTGAGGCTGAGGTAAAACAAGAAATGGCTAGCCAAGTTTGAAAAGATTACTCCTAAAGAAGGAAGGGAGCTAATCAAGAAAGAAGGAGTCCTTATTATGCCAGAGTGGGACATAGTTGATGCTATAGCTATCGATGCTATCAGAAAAGAAACAAAAACCATGCACACTACTGATGAAGAAGCTCAAAAATCATATAAATGATTCAAGTTTAGTGAAGATCATGTTGCATTGGTAATGTGGTCACTAAAGAGAAATGAGAACAAGAAAATTAATGAAGACACCCAGGCTTAGCATTCAGGTAGCCTACTAGTAAGAAGAGTTGCAGATACCACAAGGGTAGAAGCAGAAAGCATAATGCTAGAATATGCAAAGTTTAGTTTGAAGGTAGCAGAGAAGCGGGAAGAGGAAAATAAAAGTATGAGAAACAAGATGAAAATAGTCCTCAAATCATACGATGATGTAAAAATAGAATCCTTAGAAAAGGATAAAATAATTGCTAAATTAAGAGGACACCAATCATTCCAAATATCTCCACAAAGGATGATTACTCAGGAGCCTTCCCAACCATCCTCTTCTAGTCTGATCATTGAATTCCCTCCTTCCCCTATGCCATCTAGCTCTCTTCTCGAGGTAGAGTTGAATTATGGAAAGGACAAATTGACAGCAGAAAGGACTTGATTAGAAGGAGTGAGGAAAGGTTGGGAAGAAGAAAGAAAAAATTTCCATCATGCCCGATCATTGGGGCAACAGAAATATGAGGATAAAATAAGAGCTACAATTATGCATTTTGTTGGTCTGGATTCAACTTCTATTTACCTAAGTGGGAAGAATATCATGATCATATTAAATTGTTTTGAAGAAGATAGAGGTAAGTTGGAAAAAACCATGCAAGTTTGGAAAGGAAGAAAGGTTGAGTTAAAGTCATTTTATTCTTTATCCAAAATGGAAGACAATGTTGATAGTGTACTTACAGCTACTTACAAATATCTTAAGGACTTAATAGATTTGGAAATAAGAAGAAGTGTTATCCAAAAAAAGGCTGAAACACTAAGAAAAGAATATTCAAAGACTCATTTTGAGATATCCCCTAGCCTATTCAAAAAAGGGGTAAAATTGAAAAGGGAAGCCATGTGGATGAATAATATGGGTGAATAATTGTCAATTAGAACCAACAACATCATCAGCTTGGAAAGCACAATCTTGTTTGTTCAAACTGTAGAAACAATCAAGGAGGCCAGATCATTTTTTGGGTTTTGGAAAAAGGAAGTTGAACAAATGAAGACAAAATGGGATGAACTAAGTATAAAGAGGGATGAATTCATCAACTTCCCTTGACCAAATGTTGAGGTGTTAACATACTGGAAGGACAGATACAATGAAGGAAACCAAGAAGAAAAGGATATTATGTGATTTTCAACAAATGGCAGTTTCCCCAGTGTTTTGAAATGGACAAGCAGATACAAAATATTTTTACATTAGGAGACCAAGGAAAAAAAACTCCATATAGCAGGCTTAGAACAAATTTGAAGCAGTTGCAAGGATCATGCGGTCAGAAGACAAATTACTTGGAAAAATCTTGTAACAAAGTGGTTATCACTTCTCTTGTATGTTTTTATTTTTGTATGAGTCATATACTTTGTCCTCTATTCAATTGATCCGTAGCTTGTTGCAATCCTCTTCTATAAAAAGGATTCCCAAGATCATTGGAAAGGGGGTTGGAAAGTTGAGTTTTGTAAGCATATGTAAAAATTTTAGTTAAGGGATATAGCAGAATTGTACTAGATAGGCTTCAAAGTTAGAAATATAACTTTAAGGTCTGTAGCATATTATTGAAGTGTTTATCTCTAATAGCATTTGTATACAAGAGTGTGATTCTTTGAGCTTAATACAAAGATCTAGATTTCAATCTCTCCTATGTTGTTTATCTTATGAGTTATGAGATTTCTAATTCATTAGCATAGAGTTTATATGTGTTTATGTAGTTATTTTAGAATTTTGATCAAGGATCAAATTAAACAATGCTCTAATTAATGCATAGATTCATTTTGGTATACACTAGGATTTTATAAGTAGTATTGGTTTGGGATAGTTGTGTTTATGACCTAGAATCTGTGACAATAGTTTACTTCTATATATCTTATTTTCTCTAGAGTATGGCCCAATGGATAAGGCACTGATCAGAGACTAATACTTTCCATATTGATGCATGTCTAGTTATATCTTTGTTATATTTCTACAAACACAAACATAAAATCCAATACATCTTATGTTCTATGATTTTTTTGTATTCCATCTATCTCATGCTCCATTTCATGGTTGATGTTCAATGGGTAATTAGCCAGTTATCTAGTATCTCCTAGTTGTGTTTCTCTTAAGTGAGATTTCTGCTTGATTAGTATCGTGTAGAATATTTGAAGGTACTGGAGGGTGTCCTCCCCTTGGTTTTCCAGAACCTAAAGTGTAGAAGTATGGTTATATATTATTTTTAATTGGTCCTTTTTCATTATATTTGTAAATAGTTGGAGTTGTCTACTCTTAAAGATCCTGTTAGAACATGAAAGGTTGTTGTTCATTAATTGTAGCATAAAAACAAACCAACACCACCTACCAACACAATGAATGATCTAAATGTACAAAAGACACAAGACACTCAAAGTGAAATGCAGTAGGAATCACATCTTGAGGAGAAGAATGAAAAGAAACAGAAGGATGAAGAGAAAGAAGAAGAGAAACCAAAAGAAGAAGTCAAAGCATAAGAAAGCATAATTGGTGCACATACCAATTCACTAGATGTAACTAAGGCATCATGTTCTAAACACTCTACTAGAAAAATCAAGTTGATTGAGAAGAAGAAGAACAAAAAGAGGAAGCAAATTATTGATTTGAGAAAGCCTATTATCATACTCAAGGGTGACCCTAATGTAATGAAGACTAAATAATTGTCCATATATGTTGAGATAGTATCTCAAAAGGATGAACAAGAGAAGCTATTGGGAAGAAGAAGAAGGTAGACATATTAGTAAATGTGAAGGATATTTTCCAAAAGATTGTTCCTGAAGCTACAGTTGATGAATCTGAAAATCTATTAGACCAAGTTGGTGATTTAGCCCAACATATTAAAGGACCCAATGAGGATATGACTAAATACGTGTTGAAGATTCACAAGGAGTCTATGGATAAGAATTTGATCAAAGATTTATTGAAATCAATTGATGTAGATAAGGTAACTCTTTCCGAGTTATGTTCTGAAAGTGAATCCCAATTGACATCCATCATTTAATTATTTCAAAAAATTTGTATTATTTCAAACTCTACTGAGGAAATCAAGAAGAAGGAAGAAGACATTGAAAAAGAGTTGACTGGGCAGCTTAAGGAACTAACTACTGAGCCTGGATCATTCCAAACTTACTACTCAAAAAATTAAGAACTCATGGGAGTTAAAATTTCATTGAGACAAGAGGAGGACAAGGTCATATTGGATTTTCTTGAACTGAAAGCATTGTTAATTCCCCACATCCAATCTATGTAGATACACTTGAAGAAATCCAAAGATATATAAAAATTTCCATATGTCAGTACACTGGACACTATTATTGGTCCCACTAAGAGGGGGGTGAATCAAACAATTCAAAAATCAAACTCTTAAAACTAAACTCATTGATTCACTTGGTAAGTACTGAATACAATAAATAACCAATTTACCAAATAATATAAGCATCAGTCAATCATTCAAACTTAGCAATATCAAATTAACTCATTCACACATGATAGAACTCATTAACACAGGATTTAATGAGGAAACCCGATTTAGTAGTGGCCTTGTTAGAGGTCTTTAAACACTCTTCAAAAATTAGCAACTCACTATCCTTGAATCAGGTCCTTTATGCTCAATTGAATCCTGGCATCACATACTCGATTGATCTCTTTCTGATTCTATAGATTCTTTGATATGTATTTCTCTATTTTTCTCGGTAAATGTTGTTCTTCAGCTTCTTTCCTTCTTTTCTCAAATCACCAGTTCACTCCTCTTTCTAAATCACATTCCTTATATACACATATTTTTTCCTCTTAATCTCCTTAATTTTATTTTCCTTTCTTTTCACTTAGCCATTCGATCATCTTCTTCAATTTCTCAAATCAGTAAACCAAATCACTTTTACCTCGGAACTTGTAACTTTTCTTGGAACTTTCACTTTTCTATTTAACCGCTTAATCTTCACCTTAGATATTCTTATTGAATTTTACCATTTGTAGATATTTTAACAAACTTTATTTAATTCATTTCCTCATCCAGCTCATCATAGCTTCACATTAAATCATCATTTAATATTTGTATATTGTACTCGGTAAAACTTGCTCTGTAACTCGGTAACTGAATTCATCACTGCTAGGTGTCTAACTTGCTCTCTGTGCTCGATGCTTAGTAACTATGAGTGACTCACATTACATTCTACTGACTAACTTAGTATAGCTTGGTAAAGTATATATTTTAGTCATAACTTAATTCATTGCAGCTCCCGTCTTGATCAAACAACTATACCAATTTGATAACATCAAATATATAGTAGAAAAAAACTAAAACATCATTACTTCATCATTATCTGATCTATGTTTGTCACCCATTTAACTTCTCCTCTTAAGATATGGAAACACAATAAAAATCAATTAATCAATCACTTGACATCAATGAAAAAAAAAACTGATCTAACCATTTCTACAATCATGATACTCGGTATCACTCGGTCTTCATCATCTCCATTATTTAAACATCATTTAATCGACAATCTCCCTCTTTGGCATTGATAGAAACCACTATAACAGTGTTATAGAAATTGATGATGGAAGATTTCAAATACATATACTCCCTCTAAGTTGATATATCTATTTCCACTTTGATATTTCTTATCTGAATCTCCCTCTTGGATAAGTCTTTTGTTTTTGTAACATACAACTAAATCTCCTTCATGAGTAAATATTGTCATCAATTAGTTATTCTCCCTCTTTGAAAATAATTCCAAAAATTCATACTCCTGAAAACCTCTTTCAGTAGTGGATTATACCTTACATGTACTCATAAAACATTACATACAGAAATATTTTCACAACTTCAGGCATCACCTAAAGTGTGTCATACTAACATCAATTCAAAAATAGATATTCTAATGAAATATATAATTGGTGTAGCATGCCTCCATGCTTCTTAGTGAACATTGGATAGGGGAAGAACCCCTAATCTACCTCTTAGATACTCAAAATCATCCTTAGGTAGTGGCTTTGTAAAGATATCAGCCAATTGTTCCTTTGAATTCACATATTCCAACTTCACATTCTTCTCTTGAATTTGTTCTCTCAAGTAGTGATACTTGATAGAAATGTGCTTGGTCTTTGAATGCATAATTGGGTTCTTTGATATGTTAATAACACTTGTATTATCATAAAAAATATTAATCAGATCGGTAATCTCTTCATGCATACCTTCAAGTAATTTCTTAATCCATAATATGTTTGCACAATTCATAGTAGCAACATATTCATCCTCGACAGTAGACTATGAAATACAAATTTGTTTCTTTCTCAACCATGTAACCAATCTTTCTCCTAGAAAGAATGCTCCTCCACTAGTACTTTTTTTGTCATAAACATTTCCAGCCCAATCTGCATCAGTGTATAATTGTGAATCAAAAGTACCTCCTTTCTTGCATAGTATTCCAAACTCTTATGTGCCTTTCAGGTATCTCAAAACCCTTTTTATTGTAGACATATATGTTTTCTTCATATTAGAATAAAATCTTGCAACAATTCCAATAGCATGTGCAATATTAGGTATGCTTGTGTAATATAGATTCCTCCATTAACTTGTTTTATCTATAAACCTAGAAAGAATTTAATCTCTCCAATCATTGACATCTCAAACTCTTTTCTCATCTCATCAGCAAATCATTTACATAAAGTGTCATTGCCTCCAAATATAATATCATCAACAAAAATTTCAGCAATCAAAACATTATTCTCACTGTCACATTTCAAGTAAACATTATTGTTATCACTTGTCCTTTGAAATCCTATTTTGATTAGATATGAGTGTAGTCTCTCATAACATGCTCAGGGTTCTTGTTTTAGTCCATATAAAGCTTTATGTAACTTACATACCTTGTTTTTGTTTGTGTTTTCAATGAATCCCTTAGATTGCTCAATGTATACTTCTTCCTCAAGTATCCCATTAAGAAATGAAGACTTAACATCCATCTAATAAACTTTGAATCCTTTGTAAGCAACATATGCTAGAAATATTCTATATCCTTCCATTCTAGAAACAGGTGCAAAATTCTCTTCATAGTCAATTCCTTCTTCTTGTGCATAACCTTTGCAAACCAATCTAGCTTTATTTCTAATAACTTCTCCATGCTCATTCGGTTTGTTTGTGAAAAATCATTTAGTACCAATCATGTTTTTGTCTTTAGGGCTAGGTACTAAATTCCATGTCTTGTTCTTCTTAATTTGATCATTCTCTTCTTTCATAGCTTTCATCTAATCCTCATTATCCATTTCTTCCATAACTATCTTTGGCTCAAATGAAGATATTAAAAATGTATTGTCTTTAGCCTTGCTCCTTTTCATCACTCCAGCTTCCTTATTTCCAATAATATTTTTCGGTGAATGGTGCCTTCTCACATACTTTGCCAAAACAGGCTCAATGGGTCTCGATTCATCAACATCAACATTCGGTTGAGGAACTTCTTGTACATTTTCCTCCTTAGTAGGTGCTCCTAGTAAAGTTTAAGGTGCTTCATGTTGTACATATACAAACTTCTCATAATCATCAGGTTCCTCCTTATTGTCTTCTTCATCAATTCTCACATTTGCACTTTCCACCATTTCGTTAGTAACCTTGTTCAAACATTTGTAAGCTTTACTCTTTGTAGAATATCCTAAGAATATCCCTTCATCTCATTTTGAATCAAACTTGCCTTCTCTAGAATCTTTCAGAATATAACATTTGCTCCCAGAGATTTGAAGTAACTAACATTAGGTTTATGATCATACCAGATTTCATAAGGTGTCTTGTTGGTACCTTTCCTCATTTTTACTAGGTTCAATGTGTAAACAACAGTACTCGCAACTTCCCTCCAGAAGTTCTATGGAACTCCTTTTTCAATCATCAGTGTCCTAGCACAATCAACAATAGATTTTTTCCTTCTCTCAGCAATTCCATTCTGCTATGGTGTCCTCAGTGCTGACAACTGTCTCTTTATTATTTTCTCATTACAAAACAATGTAAACTCATCAGAAGTAAACTCACCTCCTCTGTCGGATCTCAGACATTTCAACTATCTTCCACTTTATTTTTCAACTCGAGCCTTATACCACTTAAACATTTGAATGCATCAGATTTTTCTTTTAAGAACATTATAGACATCACTCTAGAATAATCATCCATAAATAAAAATAAAATATCTATCTCCATAATAACTTTGAACTAAATAAATCAATATGAACTAAATACAAAATATCTTGTGTACCATAAGTCTTCTTGAAAAACTAGATGTATTCATCTTACCCATTTGACATTCTCTACACATAGCATTCTCTAGTTTTTCAAGTCTCGGTATTCCTCTTACTCACTTTGATTAAGTTGTCAAAATTTACATGACAAAGCCTTTTGTGCCATAACCAAACATCTTCAACTTTAGAAAGTAGGAAAATCTTCATAGAAGTATCAAGATAAAATATATTACCTTTAGATTTATCTCCAGTAGCAATTAGATTTATCTTTTCATCAAATACTTCCACTCTTCCATAGTTAAATTCCAAACGGTGACTTGTATTGTTAAGCTATGCAACACTCAACAAATTATACTTTAATCCTTCCACCCAATAGAAATCATCACATCTTGTGTTATTCAGTGGAATTATAGATCCTTTTCCTTTCAAAGGGTATGGAGCATCATTACCAAATCTAACATAATCTCCATCATGTTTTTCCAATGAAATAAACTTAAGTGTGTCACCAGTCATGTGATGTGAACAACCACTATCTATAATCCATGTTTCATTCTTACTTACTTGTGATATTTGGGCTCTAGGTGCTTCTTCATCAGAATCATATTTTATAGAAACATAAACAACTTCTTTTTCCTCATTTCTCTCAATGGAATTGTTGGTTGTATTTCCTATTTTGGTGTTTACCTTGAATTTTTTTGAAGTATTTTTCATTCTTTTTCTCAAAAAGTCAAAATTCATATTGGAAGTTTTTTTCATATTTCTGCAAGTATTGCTCTAGCCTTAAATATTTTTGAAAAGATCAGAAAAACCTAAGCCCTTAGGTCAATTTCATTCAAAATGTATTAAGCCCTAAGTTTCCCAAGATGGTTCTATTTTCAAGTTACTTTTTGGCACTTAGGTCTGAGTTTATTTACATGTGCTTATTTCCTAGTCGTCAAGTCTCATAAAAGAAAATAAATATTCTTTATGATCTAGAGACTCACAAAAATCCTTTGTCACATAGTCTCCAAATGAAATTGAATATGCTAAAATGACTTTGAGACTTATTGTGGACCATTGATTTTAAGTTAAGATCTAGCGCAGTCGTGTTGTCTCTTGATTTGATCAGAGTTAAAGATTTTATATGGCGACTTTGAGAATATGCAGTCGCATTGTATCCTAATGTAATCCATGGTTCTAAATTAAGTTCATGAGTTAATAATTAGGTGTTGTCACTAAGTCTCATGATTGAAAGAGAGTTAAGTGAAAGAACTAGAGATTCAGCGACAATTGTTGATTTTAAATTAAGATCTAGAGGCAATCACATTGTCTCTTGATTTGACCAGAGTTAAAGATTTTATATGGTGAATTTGAGAATATGTAGTCATGTTGTCTCTTGATGTAATCCATGGTTCTGAATTAAGTTCATGAGTTAATAATTAGGTGTTTTCGCTAAGTCTCGTGATTGAAAGAGAGTTAAGTGAAAGAACTAGAGATTCAACAACAACCGTTGATCAGAGTTTTCATCTAGCGGCAGTCGAGAAGTCTCCTGATTATAACCATGGTTGAGAAATTATCATGCAACAAGGATATTCAATGGTCACTAAATCTCTAAATAAACCCAATGTCAGATGTTAGATTAAATAAAGACATTGTCGCTAGGTCTCCAGATGAAGGATGGGTTAAGTTAATGATCATGAGATACAACGACAACCATTAGATGGGGATGTGATTTGATGGTAGTCGCATGGTCGCTTGATAAGATTAAAAAGTAAAAAGGTATTAAGCAATTAAGAGACAAGAGGAAAAGATGAGACAAGTGTTCAGTTGTCGCTAAGTCTCATGAATAATTAGGGTTTGTAATGAAGGTTATGAGACTTGGCGACAACCATCAGATGCTAAGAAAAGTGAGATCAATGGTGGTCGCATTGTCTCCAGATGTAGATTGAAGAGATAAGATAATCATGTGATTAAGAGATTAATTGTGTCTATTCACGAAGTCTCTTGATTAAACATGAGTTAAGAAAATGATTAGGTGATATAGAGATTTCACGGTCGCTGAGTCTCTAGATGCAACCTAAGGTAAAGAATGGTTAGAAAAAGTTCTTTGGCACGATGTCTCCATAAAATGAAGGGTTAAGTTAAAACATTAAGTGACATCATGACAACCGTTGATTTAATGTTTGATCCTAAGACAGTCGCTAAGTCTCCTAAGAAAACTTCAGTTAGGAAAATCATTATGCGACAAGGAGACCATTCAGTCTTTGGGTCGCTAGATGTTAACTAGAGTAAAATAAAGATTTTTCTACAATGCCATAATAGATAGTTACTGACCAATCACATTTTAAATATTTGACAGATGGAAAAAGTAGTCATAATATGAGTTAATGCGGCCAATCAAATTTGATTTTAGTTTTATTTTGAATTTTATAAGGTTTTATTTTCAAAAGCACTCATCAAAAATTGATTGCCTAATGGTTTGAATGCAAGGGCTAGAACCAGAAATTGATGTCACAGTATGTGAAACTAATGGCTGAAATGACTGAATTGTAAGTTTGCCAATTCGACAGCGAGTGCAGTTTGCTATGTTTTCAGTGGCTGAGTTCAGAACTGCAGAGCTTTTCACAGTTGGTGGTAAGGGTTTGCAATTAGATTTGTTTCAATATCAGTGATAAGGTTGAGAACAAAATAGAAAAGAAAGATGAGCCAAACACAAAGTATGGCATCCACTAGTGGAAGGAATGATGATGTCGATGATGAATCAAAGGGAAAAAGAAATTATTCAGAGGAGTTTCTCACTGTGCTACCAGGGTTGAGCCAAAATAGAAAGGTAGGTGCCGACACTTTAGTTGATGATATGGCTTATATTAGAGATGAAAAAAATGTGGGTCATCAAGATATTCATTTTTTAATTATTTCTTTAAAAATAGTGATGAGCCCATGCCTATCTCAAACCCTTGGACCTGTGGATTAGCCAGTTTAATAGTTCCTGATGTCTTTGTTGATGTTGATTTCATACTAGAATTAGCCAGTAGATATGATCCCTTGACAAAAACCATTAAGAGGGATGATGGGAAGCCCTTCCTCACCTTAGACCGAAATGATTTTATGAAGGCTTTCAATGTATATTACCCTATGGCCACTAAAATAAATTTGAAGAGTTTAGAGAATAGATACATTATAGAATCTGGTGTTGTTGCCAAGGAGATTAAGGATCATCATGTTCCCAAGAGAATGAAATCATATATAGTACCCCTATCAGGAGCAACCCCATATCTTTATAAAGATATGAATTTTTATGTCAAATACATAGCATATGCACTGTGTAGGGTGCTTGGGAAAGATGCAGGAGCAAAGAGGATTACCTCTAATATTTTAATGATGGTACTAGATATGTAGAGCTTCTATGCTGCTTCTAACTATGACTATATCCAATATACCATAGACCAAATGCACCAGGGATTTGTGGATATACAAGCTAAGAAGGCTTACCCAAGGTTTTTGCATTACTCAGTCCTTATGCATCTGATCCTATATTATAATTTCCCAGTAATGAATTGTCACATGTTACAACCACAGAGGTTTCATCATGGTCAAGCCAACCCTATTCAGTTTTGGCTTAGACTATGGAATTATACATCTAGAGAGCAGGAGTTTTATGCTTTTGAAAATTGGATAATTTATCTGATTCTTAAATGTTTAGGTGCTGATAAGACCAAATTTCCTGTTAAGGTAATTCAACTATTAAGGCCCTGCCAATACCTTGACAAATGGCCAGGAGACCATAATTGGGGGGATTTTTATTATGAAAAGAACTTTACAATGATGAGGGTTTATGGTTGCCCCCACCCTCCACACATTTTTCCATTTCATATACCACAGAGGATAGCTACAATGGAGTTCATCAGGCAGCTCATTTTGGTTGATAAGGAACATTTAGCCCCACACAGGAAGGGTACTTTTACCCCTAGGAAGTTTAGGATCTATAATTTTACTATTGGGATGAGGGATATAGACCCTGTAAACACCTGGATGAACCATTACAGGATGAATGTTGCCTTGCACAAATTTTTTGATACAGAGGGTTTTATTCTCAGTGCTAGGAAATTATTGACACCAACTATCCCCTTCACAAAGGTACAGTAGGAATGTATGGAGGAGGATTTAATAAAAAACATCTTGGAGGATAAAGAGGTGGATAGGAAAGAAATTAAGTTCAATGAACTTATGGACTTGGAGAGGCAGGTAAAGAGAAGGGATGAAGTTTGGAGGTTTTTACCCTAACATGCCTTATCTAAAAAGGATAGATGCAATGATTGAGAACCATACTCTTTTGTGTAATCAATTAAAGGAAGCACTAGTGATACCAGAAAAGGGCCACAAAGAGAATTCAGAATCAGAATATGATGACGATAGTGATCAAGGTTTTCCTTCACCTAATGCCTATCAAGATTATCAAGCAGTTCCATTATGACAGGCAATAGAAGGGGGAGACATCATTGACCTGACAGAGGTCCCTAAAAAGGAAGTGAAAAATGAGCCCCCACTAAAGAAACAAAAGATAGAAATAGGGGAGCCTTCTAGGAAGAAGAGGATAGATAAAATTGGAGCCCTAATAACTGGAGATAGACCCTATGATCATTTGTTAAGAAAATAGATCAGGGCAGGGAAGAAACTCCAAATGGATATAGAAGAAGAGGAGGAGTTACCTTTGAGATCATGTACAGATGAGAGGTTGTTGCATCAGGAGGAATTCCTCAAGGATGGAAAATTTATAAAGACAAGGGAATTCAAGGATTTCTTTATATGGAACAAATAAGATAAAATTGGAAAGCAATTGCAATTGGCAGGTGGTGATCCTGTTACTGAGGAAGCCTTACAAACCTTGTAGGATTATGATCCTGAGTCTGAGGAGATCACACCAGAGAAAGCAAGGCAACTGGTTAAAGCCAGTGGGATGTTACTTGTAGAGGGATGGGAATTTTTCTCAGCATTCATAATAAATCAAATAAGAAGACAAACTAATTTTAAATTATAATCAAAAACTCAGGTTGGAGATATGATTAGAGGGTTTGGGTATAACCCTAAATCTCAGGCATTAGCAATGTGGAGCTTAGCTCCTAAAGATCAAAAGACATCTATTCTAAACATTCAAGAGAAGATGGAGGGGAATATAAAATCATATGGACATTGGATAATATAGGGTATATGGACATAGCCCAAGTAGTGACTCATTTTTCTCATCTAAATGAGGCAAAGACAGGTTAATTATCAGACAACTTGTAGAAACTCACTAGTGACACTAGTGATATTATTAAGGATAGGGAGCTAGCATTAATAAAAATTAATGAACCAAATAAGCTCATAGATGAGATTACTAAATTATTTCTAGATATAATAGAGCCTACCCTCATGGAGCCCAAAGAGGTCATGGATTTTGAGATCCAAACAAAAGATACAGGGGATGTATTTGTTGAAACAGAGCAGGGAGTTATAGAGAATAACAATGTGATTTTGGAAGCATTAGCTTCAATTTTTCAGCATAGGGTAGACACAATCAAGGCAAGATTGATGTAGTGTATGGGGCTTATGGCAGGTTTCTAGGCCTACAAGAAAAAGTGGCTAACTTTTTGACAATTTTGAATCCTTATTTTGCAACTTGGTCTAGAAGAGCTTCACTTTTTGAGAGATTAGCATCAGTACAATCATTAAGGTAAGATATACTAGAAATTGTGACTTTGGTTGGTACAAAAATAGAATAGATTGGAGCTACTTTATCTTTCTTCAAAGGAAAATCCAATCAAATTGATGCTAAGTTAAAAATGTTTGGGATAAGTTATAGTAGGTTTGTGTTGACGGGGTTTTGTGACCGGGTCTGCCAATAGATGTAAGTTATCACTGGGTGCCAGGGTATTGGCCAACTTCACCTATAAAGGTTGTCTAGAGAAATGAGATTCTCTAGGCCTTCAAGCACCTGAGAGTTGGGTCTCAACAGTGCGTGAGCTAAGTTGGGCATTGTGACTATTTTGTTCAGGGGGATAGCTAGTTTTTCTTTGGTTGTCTTCTCTGGGAATTTAAGTAAGTGGGGTTTTCTGCAAGCATTCACTATTTTAACCAAATAAACTTCAAAATATAGTTTAGGGTTAGAAGTATTCCATCTATCTATAGTTGTGCAAATACATTTAAAACATCAAACCATGCTCTAACATGCTACACTAAATACTGAACATATACAGAACCAACAGTTCATACATATCCAATAGCGAGGGAAAAGAAGGTCGTTAATCTACTTAAAATATCAAAGAAAGGGACATAAGAAACATACATCACAAAAGAGTATTAACTTAGAGATCAAGAGACCAACAATAGCATTGCGAGAATCCTTCCTTCTTCATTAATAGTTTTCCAGCATCACTGGTGAGTACATCAACAATGGATCCAAGGGAGCATCTATCTACTGAGGACTTCTAAGAACTAAGGAGCATTGAGCTCTGCAACAACTAGAAATGAAACTAAAATGCTCTATCTATGGAATGCAAAATTATCAATTTTTTCGACCATTGGAATGAGGTCGGACTTGTTATTTATATACAGATTTTCCCTAAAATTAACCTAACTTGTCTTTACACTCAATCAATAAAATATGATTTCAAAAGGGCCGGTGCTACCTACACTATGCTACAATGACCTCAAGAAGAGAAGAGGTTTGACATGTCAAAAGAATGAGACAAGAAAGGTGGTATGGAAGAATCAGCCTCAAGAAGAGAGCCGAAGAGAGAATAGAAGAAATCTAATCCCTCGGGGATTGAGGCTACATGATTTATTAATGGAAAAGTGGCTCATTGTCTCTGATGCGCTAGGTGTTATGTCAGAGTGGTGCCTTGGAAAGACTACCTACCTTGAGATGACATGCCTTGTTGGGGTCACCTACCTTCTAACACCCTTATTAGCTACCTAATGATGATCGGTCGACTCTGGGGAACCTAGACGCGGATCACCAAAAGAATATGAAATTGTGGATCTGGAACTCTAGGATCCAGGAGCTTAGCCTCAAAGAATAAAGAATACAAAATATGCATGGCCGATGAAAATCTCCAGAATTTGGAGAACCTTATTGTTCCTTGGTGTTATTGAACATTTCCAAGAGCTAGGTGATTCCATCTTCATCAATGCTCTTGAGGCTTTCCCAATGGTACTTAGCTATCTCCACCTGTTCACCCAGGTCTGGAGTTTTTTCCTTGAATTCAGTGGCCATCTTCGTAGCATCATGGCCCTGGAGTACCATGCAAGATATATGGGACCTTTCCGCTCTTTCAATTCCTTCCAGGGATTGGTACCAAGCTTCCATCAGCTCATCAAACTTGCCCATGACGTATTCCTCTAGAGTACATGTCTCAGTACTAAAGGGATCAACTCTTGAAACCCTTGTAATGAATGCTTTGTACAAATTCAAAGAATAATCAATCTCTAGAACTTTGTCCCAAAGGGCCCCTACAAGTTGCTTGATTACCTCCAATGTGAGGTCAAGTTTGGAGTGCTAATTCTAGACAAAGTCAAAAGACTCTTCTCCCAAAATTCTGGCCTCGATGACAATTTCTTCACCAAGACCCATGAGCACTCCTAGCTCACCTGTCTAAGCCTCATATTTCTCGATCTCCCCTTCCCAAACAAAAATGAAATTTTTATCCTGATGCAACACACCTTCGACTGTGTATAGGTCAGGGGTGTAACCACTAGGAAACATCAAATGTTTCCAACCTGTACTTCTACCCATGCGTCAACCACCTACAACATTTTATTCATGCTCCTTAGTGCATCTATGTCATCCTATGGGAGTGGTGCTCTAAATGTGGAAGCTTCCAAGGGAATGGCAGTAATGGGTTGCGCTAATTCTGTTAATAACCCAACAAGATTTGCATTCTTCTCTTTTTCTTCCTTGAGCTTCTGGGCTTCCTTTTCATAGCAGGCCTCTACTGACTTGGCTACTTCCTTCTGCAGGTCTAACTCACCTTGTTTTCCCCTTTTTCCCAGAGATATCTTTGTAATTGCATAATCTTCAGCCTTTGTCATCACCTCATCTGCATTTGGGGAGGGTTTTGTGACTACAGCAACTCTATCTCCACTCGGCCTAGTCTGGAGGGTATGGACTGTCCGGGATTTTTTTGCCTTAGGAGGATTTTGTGTTTGCACCATCATCTCTGCTAGGGATAGATGGGCCTTGTCCAGTGCTGGGGCCTTCCTCTTTCTCAGATCTACCATCCACTATGGTGGGGGAAGGGGTGGCCTAGCTACCAGAGTTTGGTCCTGTAAGTCCCCACCGGGGTTCTGTGGCATATCTCCTATATTCTTAGCCTCTCTAGACTCTTTCCCTATATACTTAGGACCACTAGCATCATCCACCTTAGTGGTATCAGTGTCATCTACTTTGATATTCTCTTCTTTAGTAGCATCAAGCTCAGTGTCTTTGTTCCCAGGGTTGTCCCCTTCATCTTGTTTTTGTTGCTACTCTTTGACCTTGTTGGCCAAGATGTTTTCCTCTGTTGGAATATCTGCTAGAGGTGGTTAAGGAATCTAGCCGAAGTTTACCAATAATTCCACTAAAACTACCTCACCAAATGTTTCCTTCTTTGGAGATGGCATCTGAAGCATAGCGGATGAGGTTATAGTTTCTCCCGTACGTCCGGTTCCCTCAGCGGATGTTGAATGCTCATCTTGAACTTGCCTTTCCTCCATGGTGTTGGTCTCCAAAACCTGTATCTCTAGAACATTGGAGATGTTTACCTATTCTAGTTCCACCTGGACTTCCTACTCTATGGCAGCTTCTTTCTCCAGGGTTTGTTTTTCAAGAGGGGTCACCACTTCCCCTTAGGGAGCTATTTCTTCTACTGCCTTCCCGAGATCCCCTTGTGGGTTTTCCAGCTCATCTATCCCAAATAAGTCATTGAATTAATTATGTGGAGGGAAGTTCTCTGGGGGATCCTCAGGTTGATTGTCTGGCTCTAGGGAGTCTGATGAGATAATATAAATTTTAGGGATACTAGGCATCCCAAGTTCTTCCTCAATCTTTGGCTGAGGGGCAGTTGTCTTTTTCTTCTTCCTCCTGGTCATCAAAGGGGGCCCTACATCTACTATAGCTTCCCTCTCTTCCTCCACCTTGGTCCCTATTGCTTAGACCATCAATGCTGCAAGTGAAGGGGAAGTGGGAGGGTAGACAAGTCCAGTCATGATGGCCGGGGTGGCCAACCGAGTGATTAAATTTTCTTTCATCTACTGGGAGGCTGCCAGCATTTGTTGCATTTGTTCCCCTATGGGGGCTATAGATGGGACTTGGGACAGGGTCCCCATCTTCCTCTTTCCTCCATCCTCACCTTGCAAGGAGGTTTCCACCCTGGAAGTTGAACCTCGTACAAGAGGGCTGGTCTTTCATTTTCTCTTTGGACACACCCTCTAGAAATACGCATGACTGCATTCAATGACATTATTGGTGATGTCCTCAATCATGGGCCCCTCTAGTGCATCCCAATTCACCAGAGGGAGGGCCATTTTATCTATCCCTTTTTCTTTGTATTGCGGGTCCTCTGTGGACCCAGTGTTCAAAAAACTATCCAAAAACTTTCAAAGCTCCAGCCGCTTCATCATGCCTTGAGTCATCCGGATGAAATGCTAGCTCCAGACCTCAAAGTTGTCTTAAAAATCTTCCCAAAAATCTTCAATGTGAAGCTCATGTGGAGGGGTGGTCCATGGAAGTGCCAATGCTATCTTACCCAGCAAATCAAAGTTCCTCCGCTCTAGGTAGAATTTTTCCAGCCCCAAACTTTTTAGCTCACTATCGGCCTCCTTGGCCACCAGTAGGCTGTAGGTGTAATTCCCACAAGTGATTGGGAATGGGATGTTGGTGACCTTCTTTACCATGAAGAGGCCATGCAGCTCTAAGATCTGTCTTCGGAATTCTAAAAGAATTATCTTATTCCCATAATGCTTGTGGAATAAGTAGGGTTTCTCAGAGAAGTCGGTCACCCGAATGTATGTGTGTTGTTGGAACTAAATGTAGTAATGGCCATAAGTAATGAACAAATCCATCACCTCCTTAGAGAGCCAGTATCCAACATCCTAAGTAGGTGTGAGGAGGTTGTAGTAGATGAAGGCATCATTCACCCGGCAGAAGCTGAGGAAACTAGCCTCCCATTGGATCTGCGGGAAATAATCCCACAAGGCATTTTGGCCTGGGCCAACCCCGAGCACGCCAGCCATAAGTAGCCCATTGGTGATGGGGTATTGTTGTGCTAGTGCCCATAAGACATAAGATGTCATGTAGAACTTGGGTGCCCAGAGGACATGAAGAAGTTGGGAGTCAACGTGATTGGAAATGATGGTGGTCTAATCGAAATACTGCTCGTCGGAGGAGATGCTGAGCAGGAAATAGTACACCCATGCTAAGAATTCTTGAGCATGGGGCTGTCCAAAGATTCTACACAAAAAAATGATCCCCATCTATATGCTTTCTTTAAATTCAGTCTGGGGGATCTCTAGTTTCATCTCTTTGGAGTCTTTCTTTGGCGTCTTCAACCAGTTGTTGTTGAGGTACTTTCGGGCCATAAGTTCCAGCTTCTAAAATTCCTCCAAGGCCAAAGACCAAGAGAGGACTACTGCATCAACGAATTGGGGGATCCCCAGCCTTGCCTAAAAGCTTGTGACATCCAGAGACACCATGGGTGTTGGATACTCGGTTGGAACTAGGGAAGCCAGCATGATAGCTCAGATAGCTGAGTTGTAGTTCTTTGCTAGAGTGAGGATGAGCTTTAGGGCTTGCATAGAGTAGGGTAAGAAAGCAGCCTTAAGGATCCCAGAGTTAGCCACATTGATAGCCAATGGATCTCCTATGGTGCATTGAATGTACATCATCTTTACCAAGGCCTAAATTTTGGCCCACATCATGACACTTGTGTCAGTAATCCATTTATCTTTGGAATCAACCTTTGATCTTAGAATAGTGTCCTCCCTTAGATATTTCATAGTTAATGGGAGTTTTTCCAAGGCCTTCTCAGCCTTTGACCTAATTTCTGCCCTGGTTCTAGTGGTGGTGAGAAATTTTGGACTCCCGGGTGGAGAGGATGCAGATGCCTTGGACATGATCGATGAATTTGGTATTCCAGCAACCTGCAAGACAAGATGACTGTCATTATATACATAAAAACATAACGTTAATTCTGGACTTCACATATTTTCACCGCCGCTTCACATTTGTTCCTGAAAGAATGTTAGTTCTGGTCAAACCCGAAAAAGATATATACATTAAAATAACTTGGACTTTGACCATCACCCGAGCTTTCGGGGATTCTAGCTTTGCACGATTAAAATGAAACAACAATCCCAGAGGGACTTGGGGATCCAGAGTTTGAAAATCTAACCATTACAAGACAAGACCAGAGATAAGCTCTACTAGGCTGACGTAGGGTGTCACATGGCCATGTAGTATTAGAAGTAATGGCATTTATGCTAACAACTATCTAAATACACAAGAGCATGAATGTTTCTTGGGTTAAACTTAAATTCTTGCGTGTGGGAAACTTAACGTGCTATTAAACATGACTTGATAGGGAGAGGGGAAACCGTCATGGCTAAACCATCTAGGAGCCGAGTCCAAACCTAGTGGTTTCTATTAGAAACACTGAGAGGGGGGGGGGTGAATCAGTGTTTGTCTATTAATTACTTTTCAGCAACTTAAACATAAATTAAACATACATAGAATGAAGGTTAACATAACAACTCATAACACATGATATGATTACAAGGAAACCTTGATCAGAGGAAAAGCTCGGTGGAAATTAGTACCCACAAATATTGTACTAAGTATAATGAACTTGTGAGAGTTCCTTTACCCTATTAGAAGCAGTCTTTACAATATGAGTACACTGACCTAGTTAAAGGTTGGACCCTGTTAGGAGTCTTTTACAACCCTGTTAAAGGTATATGGCTCACTGCCCAATAAGATGAAGGCTACAACCTTCTGAAAGATGATATGCACTATATCAGAATGAACTGCTATGATGACACTGTTTGTTTGATCAATTTTGTGTATGCGCGAATGCTCTTACTCTCTCAAAGAGCTATATCATATACTAACTTCATAGTAATGTCCCTCTTTATCTTCCTCTTGCATAATAATTGACGCTTCTATCATATCTTTACATTACATACTTATATATTCAAATCTGAATAGGCGTGACCCAAAATAAAATACTAGTTGGCCCTAAAACAAAATATACAATGCTTCTAAACAAGTCATCTCAAGTGTGTTTACTACAATGTTAATTACATCATTAAAATCGTATAACCAAAGGTGCTTAGCCATTACACTATAAAATAACACACGCTGATCAAAACACTTAGTTAGCTTCCATGCTCTATCTTCAGGACTGTTGGTCTACTGATCTGCCTGTAACTTTGTTGTACTATAGTTCCATACTATGTGTGTTTGGATGTAGCATGTACACATGTCATAAAATTTATATCTAAACACGCATAAGCTGAATCAATCTCTCACACATGCGCTGATGTGTTTATCGCTAAGTATCTCTGTCTGCCTTGTTTTCATACTTAGTCATTTTGTCTTTCATGACAGAAACTAAACATGACTTTGTTTCCATGATGACAACACAAAATGATTCATGCATCCTCAGGTAGTCAACTTGCCAACAATCTCCCCCTTTGTCATTTATGGCAACAAAGGAACGTGGTCAAGTTACTCAAAATGACTTAACACAAAAAGTGACTGTATAACATCATATATACATATACTTCTCCGCATATACACATTATATATTACTCCCCCTTTGACATTAATGAAAAAGGTGTACAAAAAATTGTAAGTCTACTGCATACTTACTCCATAGACACTTCAAGGTACGCAATTTTAAGAGATTGGATCTCTTTCTGCCAAAATGCTTTCATAGCATCAACTGTTTGTAGATTTGCACACAATGCATATGTCAGCTTCTCCATTTTTATCAGATCCATGCAGGGACCTTGAACATATGTCACAATAGTGGCATCAATCTATTTGATGTTCTCATTGAGGACTACTAAGGATGGTGCAAGTGCATTTCTTAACTGGGTTTGCCTTACCCTTATCTTGTTGATTTCTAACTTTCCTTTCTCAATTTTATCTAACTTCCCTTGGTAGACATTGTTACATATGTTCATGTCTTGTGTGGAAGTTTCAACTAATTTTCTTATGCTATCTATCATTAACTCTACCTCTTCTATCTTTTTGGTGTGCTAAGAGGTGAGCTTTACTCTGTCCATACAGTTTGCTATGACTCTCTTTCCTTTATCTGCCAATTCCTTCAATATAGATTGCTCAATCTTTAAGGAGTTCAAGTCTAAGGTAAAGTTCTTTACCAAATCATCCAGTCTCTCCTTCTTGTATTCATCTTCTACAATCTTAGTAGTAGAGTCTACTAAGCTTATAAAGTGTGATTTGAAGTT
>MU224133.1:3429289-3439297 GCA_018584345.1 Thuja plicata | reverse complement strand
TCCTCCAACAAAGTATGGTGGTACCTTTGTACAAGCCACAGTACCATTAGAAGAAGAAGCTGAAAATAGAGCTATCAAAGCTTGGATCTATAAAGGAGAAGACAATTCTAAAAATACTCCTCCTTATTACATGAAACCTAAGAAATATGGTAAAGGTTTATCTATTATACAACATTTTGGCTATAAAGGAGATGGTCCCATAGGTGCGAATCATAAGGGATTGATTGCACCACTTGAAGCCATTGGTCACAGAACATGTGACTCTATAGGTATAGGCTTCTGGAAACTCACATTCCAATTGGGAATAAACAAGTTTGTACCTCGAGAAGATAAGAAACCAACACCTGAAGAAACACCTAAAATTACAGAACCTGAAGATAGCTCTGATGAGGATACTTTTCCTTATCCTATTCCACCAGACCTAGCAGCATTCTTTGCTGAGCCAGTTAACTTTGTACCATGTGTCAATACAGTAGACACTGACAGTGATTCTGATACCACTACTTCACTTTCTTCATTAACTTATGAAGAGTGGAAAGACATATATACTCTGAACTCTAGTCATCGGGGTAATTTATTCATACCACCACACTTTCAAGAATAGTTTGACCAGGAATTCTAGTCAGTTCTCATTACACAAGAGGTAGCTAATGCTACAAACACTACTGAGGTAACTAGGTCAATAGGTGCTCATCTGACCATAGAAGAATTTCTAGGAAGAAATCATCCCAACTAGGGACAAAGAGTTGATTTTACTCACGTTCTTGACATGAGACCTAATGATGAAATGGACTCCCATGAATATGAGTTTGACAGATTGTCATATGCCACTTTTGATAGAGATACAGATATAGCTAATGCATATGAAAACCTTCTTGAATTAGGTGAATGGTCTAGTGTTGGGTCACATGAGTCTGACTCACTCGTTGTTAACATGTCATCTACTACGGTCGTTAGGAATCAAAGGAATTTGACTATACCTTTGGATGAGATTACTTTGGGTCTCGACTTGCTTGTCCATGCCTTTGATGATTATACCATGAACGCACTTGAACCCGTCACTCCTCTTTCACTTTGCCATCCCAAGCTTATAGACTGGAACTCTACCTCCCCATCTAATGAAGTCCTTACATTCCATAATGATTACGCTCTTACCTGTTACCTACACACTGTCAAACCTGTAACGTCTCCTACTAGCAAAGAAAGTGTCAACATGACTGAGGCAAACATCAAGTATCTTAGTCACAAAATAAAAAGAAGAAAAAATAGGCGCTCTGATGGTGAAAACCATCTTGTGGTAGTATCAGATCCTAAAATAGTCAAAATAAAAGACGTATCCAAAGGTGAAAACCTCTCTGAGGCACCTGCGGATGAGATACTTGATGCGCTTCCGAGTCATTTTTAGGAAAGATCATCTATTCTTATTGAACCAACTCAACCTATCAACTTGGGTACAGAGGCAGAACATTAGATTATTCACTTGGCACAATCACTATCAGAGGAAGAAAGAGAGGAATTCACTACATTCTTCAGAAACAAAAAGATTAACTTTGCATGGAAATATTCAAACATGTTGGGATTAGACCCTAATCTAATCATGCATCATCTATCCATTACACCAGGTGTTAAGGTCATCAAGCAGAAGCTTCAAAAAATGCATCCACACGTTGCTCTACTTTTCAAAGATAAATAGGAGAAATTGCTTAAGGCAGTGTTTATCAGAGTAATTGATTAAGCAGAGTGGATCTCTAATATTGTTCTAGTATCAAAACATGACAAATCTATAAGAGTCTGCATAGACTTTAGAGACCTGAATTTGGCATGTCCTAAGGATGATTTTCCATTGCCTAATATTTTTGTGATCATAGATATGATAGCTGGGTATGAAATGTATTCACTAATGGATGGTTTCTTTGGTTATAACCAGATAAAAATTGCGCCAGAGGACCAAGAGAAAATAGCTTTCACATGTGCCTGGGGCACCTTCTGTTGGAATGTCATGCCCTTTGGACTCAAAAATGTCGGTGCTACATATCAGAGAGTGGTTACCACCATATTTCATGACATGATGCATAAAACAATAGAAGATTATGTGGATGACACTTTAGCCAAGAGCATGCACCGAAAGAAACATCTTGCAGATCTAGGTCCTATACTAGATTATATGGAACAATTCAGTCTAAGGCTCAATCCTAAGAAATGCGCATTAGGCGTAACATATGGAAAGTTACTTGTCTATATCATCTCCTCTAAAGGCATTGAAGTGGATCCCAAAAAAGTACAAGCTATTATGGAAATGCCACCACCGAAAAATATCAGACAAATGAGAGGACTTCAAGGCCGACTGTAGTCTATCCGGCATTTTATCTCTCAACTGGTAGAAAAGTCACAACCATTTACCAAGACTTTGCACAAGGGTGTGGCTTATCAGTGGAATAAATAATGTAATGAAGGGTTCACACAAATCAAGTAGTATCTTGCGAACCCACCAATCTTGATGCCTCCCATTCATGGGAAGCCACTTATAGTTTACATATCTACTACAGATACATCATTGGGTATCCTATTGGCTCGAGAAGATCAGCACAAGAAAGAAAGGGCTATCTATTACATTATTCAAACTCTGGTCTCCTATGAAATGAAATATTTTTCTATAGAGAAGGATTTCCTTGCAGTGGTGTTTGCTTCACAAAAATTGCGACACTATATGCTAGCTCATACTACACATCTAATTGCTAAAATTGATCCTCTAAAATACTTGCTCAGTAAAGCTACCCTCACAGGTAGACTAGCTATATGGGTCATGTTTCTCAGTGAGTTTGATATTGAATATGTTGAAAGGAAAGCCATTAAGGGCTAAGCAATAGCAGATCAGTTAGCGGAAGTACCTCTAGTTGATCATCAACCATTGCACATTGAATTTCCAGATGAGTCCATATTACTTCTTACACATCACTCATGGACTTATTTTTTGATGGTTCATTTACCCAATAGGGGTTAGGTGTTGGGATACTGTTCATTACACCTCAACGGTACTCATTACCAAAAGCATACAAAATATTGTTTCCTTGTACAAACAACATTGCTAAGTATGAAGCCCTCATCAACGGTATGAAGATCACCCTTGAGTGGTGCGTGGATGAACTAAATGTTCTTGGAGATTCCCATTTGGTCATCAATTAGGTCAATGGTATCTATCAGACAAGGGATGACAAGTTGATACCTTATAAATGGTTGGTTGATGATCTTAAACAGTATTTTACTCATATCACATTTCAACAGGTTTCGAGGGCAAATAATAAAGCGGCAGATGCCATGGCTACTCTTGCCTCTATGTTACAGATGCCTGAAAATGATTTTAGACATGAATTCTTGGTGGAGACATTACACTACCCAACCTATGACTCCCTTGATTCCCGGATGATCTGTTTTTTCATAAGACATGACTCATCCTGCTACCATCACATCTTCTCCTACCTACGTGACCAGATTATTCTAGACACTTACTCTCAGAATGAGAAACATTACCTAATACGTAGTGCTTCATGGTTCGTCATCATTGCCAATGACTTGTATAGACGTGGTCTAGATGGTACCCTCCTTAGGTGTTTAGAACCCGATGAATCCAAATAAGCGTTAGTAGAGGTGCATGAAGGCATCTATGGGTCACACTCTAATGGCCTGACATTGGCCCGCAAACTTATTAGAGCTGGTTACTATTGGCCAGATATGGAAAAAGAAGCAACACAGTTTGCTAGGTCCTGTAAAAAATGTCAATTACATGGAAACCTGATTCATGCTCCAACCAAGGAGCTTATTCCATTCATTACTTTCTGGCCATTTCAACAATGGGCCTTTGATTTAGTGGGACAGATCTACCCCTCGTCCTCCAATGGACATAAGTTTATCATTACAGCTATGGATTATTTTACTAAGTGGGTGGAGGCAGTCCCTCTCACCATTGCTAGTGGCAAAATAGTAGCTATGTTTATTCTCAACTACATCATCTGCAGGCATGGTGTACCCTCCTCAATTATCACAGATAATGGGGGAAAATTTAAAAACAAGGATTTGATAGAGCTCTACTGTAAATTTAAAATTACTCAACATTGGTCTTCCATCTATTATCCTCAGGGTAATGGATAGGTGGAATCATCCAACAAAACAATCCTTAAGATCCTGCATCGCATAGTACATAAGTCTGGATGAGATTGGCATCTCCAGATCAATCCAGCTCTTTGGGCATATAGGACAAGTATAAGAACACCAACAGGGGATACACCCTATGCATTGGTTTATGGAGAAGATGTTGTGCTACCTATTGAGGTCGAGATTCCTTCTCTATGAGTCTCTCTAAAGGGCCTCATTATTGATGAAGATACTAGAATATCTCAGCTACAAGAGCTAGAATTACTTGATGAAAATCGCCAAGTGGTGTTCGATCACCTAAGAGCATACCAAAAGAGGATGTCGAAAAGATATAACAAAAATGTTAGACCAAGGGACTTCCAAGTGGGTGACCTCATTTTGAGGGAGAACCCTAAGAATCAGCAACATCGGGTCCAGAAAGGAAACTTTGAACCTAATTGGCTTGGTCCATATATTGTTACTGTAGTGTTTGGGTCTGGTACCTATCACCTCTCTACTACTGAAGGAGAACAACTCAAAGATCCCATCAACGCTCTTTATCTGAAGTACTTCTACAACTAAGACATCTTCAGTGTGCTCATGTATATACTAAAGTCCTAAAAAAATTTAAAAATTTTGAAAAAGTCCTGAAAAAATGATCATCTTAGTGAAAACCTAGCAATAGGCACTTTGATGTATCTCCAAAAAAATTATATATTCCAAAAATACAAAAAAAATTAAAAAATTGAAAAATACAAAAAAAAGAGAAAAAGAGAAAAAGTGCCATTGATGAAAACCTGGCAAACAGGCGTCATGGTAGCAAAAAAATAATTTATGCTAAGAAGGTGAAAACCTGGTAAATAGGCACCTCTTGTTCCACAATGCTATATCTATCACAACACCACTTGGCTTCACACATTTGCTTTCCTGCATTGCTGCTTTCCTGCTTTCCTACTTACATTTGCTTTCAGTTCCCGTCAAGACACCAACTCACATGGATTGAAACTGGTCATACTCTCAGGGCAACCCTCCTAATCTAGGGGGCACTGTCCTTTTATCTTTTAAGGATCCTCTTCACATCAGTCACCAGTGGTTCTCACTATGTCTGCCTACTGATGTCTAGCTTATACTACGATCGCTTCATTTGAGCATCTCTCTCGCGTCGGTCACCAGTAGTTCTCACTATGTCTGCCTACCATTGCTATTCTATCAAGATTGCTCACATTTGTTACAGTTGGAGTTGTACTCACACGCTCTATCTATCGATACTCAATCTTGATGATTTTATGTTTTAGTTTGTACATATATTTTGGTCACTTTTGTGACACTCTGGTTCCTTTGCGGACCCTCCTAAATTCTTATTGATTCAGTGCCATACGCTTGGGGGAAATCACATATGGTTTGTCCTCACAACATATGTCAAGTTAGTCATCATTACTTGGGGGCACAAGCCCCCTCATTTGATCACATCTTTGGTTTACACCTGAGTCAGTAATCTTGTCACTTCTCAAGGACAACTCGCTACTGACACAAACTGGCATTTTTCAACACCACCATAAACAATGTTTTTTAACACTATCTTTGGACACATCTGTGTTTTTTAAACACACATCAGATATCTCAAACGTAAACATCTATCGATCAGAATCAAACACAATGCACTCACAAGCACAACGGTGTTTTTTAACACCTCATACACATCCACATTGGCAAACTTTGAAACATGCTGAGTTATGATTGAATATTTCTTTGTATGTTGTCTATTCTCATGGATTTCATTGATATTTTCTTTGTCTACTGCTTGTTGGTGTAGTCCTGATGATCCGGTAATGTCAAATAAACAGGGTGTATGTGATAAGAGCTCCCACAACAAGGTGGAACAACCTCACATCCCTCGATCTTGTTTATTTGTATGCCATGGTGAGGTCGACACTATCTCCTTGCTTGTTACTACTCTGTTTGTTATTGTTTTTCTTGTTATTGATCTATTTTTTTATGCATGATCACACTCATGGTTATCTTTGCTTTGAATGCCTCGATACTGGTGTACTCTTGCAACATTAACTGGAAACAATGTTCAGGTCATCTTGACTTTTGTGCCCTGGTGCTTACATTCGTTTCCTACATTTCATCCAATGAAGAGTCATATTCATATCCTTATGGTTGCATTATGGTGCCAGTAAGGGTTGTATCGACTTTCATGTTCCAAAAAAATTCTCAATGATGATAAATATACGATGGGTCTCACAACCATGTCCTAGATTTGCACCTTCATATTGCATCTAGCATAGGATTGCATTTTCATTCTAGACTTGCATTGTGATAATGATTCAATGTTCTCTTCATTGCATTCTTCTGGGTTCATACTTTGGAGAGTTCTTCTTCACCATTTGCATTTCATCATGACTGCACAAGTGTTCAATCCTCACTCTCATTTCTTCACATATTCTTTTGGTTAGCATTTGTCATCCTGCACGAGATGTTAGTACCATATACATATTCATATTCACAATTCATAACCATCTATACATTACATTTACATTCTCATTTCCACATTGCATTTACATAAATCATTTACATACATATATACATCTTTAAATTCATACATGTGCATTTCATACATATCTTTCAAACATGTTCATCCATTTGCATACATTATGAATCAGCTAAACACATCTAAGCATATAGGAAACATCTCATAAGAGATAATATACAATATGCGAAGATACCAAAAGATGAGTTCATATATATATATAATATGTCGATACAAATACAAAATGGTGCTACTCGAGCACGATCTATCTCAAAATGGTGATATAATACAAGGATGCCAACGCATCAGATACATCCTATGATCTTATCTCTATCTATCAAAATAGCCTAACTCTGGCCCTCTCCCTCGTCACCTGGAGGAGGTGGAGGTGGGGCCCTATCTGGTGGAGGTTCCATCTGCACTCCCTTTGAACCTCTCTCATAGCTCAAAAATTGGGCCACCTAAGATGCCTTGTTCGGTACCGCACCTATATATGATGCATAGTAATACACTGCCTGTGCAGTCTGATGTTGCACCTCCTCCTGGGTCGCCCGCAACTGCTCTCAGAGATCCTATATCTCCCTATCTTAGTCCATCAGCCTGGCATCTCGCACAGCTAACTAGATAGTCGGATCCCCCACCTATCTCGTGAGTTGTCTCACTCTCTCTTGTGCTTGACGCTGTGGGTCCTACACTGCCTCCTGCATTGTATCCTGCGTGGGCTGATCCTCCTGCATGGGATCATCCTGCTATCCCTCCTCCTATGGAGGTACCTGCTGCTCCTCAGATAGTTGCACTGTAGTCAGTCTCCGAGACTGCCTAGTGCTGCCACTACTGCTGGCTCCAACATCCATCCCCATATGTCAGGCGGGGATGTCCATCTATACTATCCAGGGTTGAGGACCCTGCTATGCCCTCTGCTATGCCACCTATGGCTAAACAACCTATAGAGGTACCACCTATACTTGACCCGCTATCCCCACTAGATCAGTGAACCTTAGAAAAGGGTGCGTAATGAAGTGCTCCCTGTACTCAGTGGTCATGCCGGCATCTGTTATGTCTTTGAGGTAGTCCCACTGAAGTGGGACCAATGAGAAGATATCTATCATCATATGCCCCTGGTCCAACAGTGTCCCCTAGCCCCTCCTGACCTCATCGACAAATCTTGAATATACTATATACTCCTGTGAGATGTCCCGTGGAAGACTAAACTGCCGCCATACCCACTTCTGCAGGAATCTCTCGATCACTGTAATGGTGCGACCTATCATCACACAGGAACAAAACATATGACTCAGCTACTCTGCTGCATCATCCCAGGCCTCTATCAACCTGCAAGGCCTCTATATCACTGCTGCTAGATCATCAAGCTGAGCTTGCCACTGCTCAACCTTACCCAACGCGAGCTGGGTAATCATCCCCCTATATATGTATATGTAGGGCTCCAAGGGCTATCTCATTTCCTTGCAAATGGGCCTGGTGATGGGAAGATGCTCCCAAGCCCATACCTGTAATACAAATACGCCTGCTACAATACTCTTTGCCTCTCGATAGGTGATCTCATGCATCTCATGATACATGTGTGCCAATATACACTGACCCCACCCATAGTGTCGCGATCGTGCCATCATCAGCTGCAGCATCCTACCCCAGCCACACTCTAGACCGTGTTGTCCACAATCAGGAATCAGGTAGCACCCAAGGAAGCATGCTAGTACCACTAGCAACCTGTGGGTCACCCCATACGAACTGATCAGATCCTCCCAGGGGATCGCTCTGCCTATCACGAGGTTGTCCTGAAAGACCTCTCTCAAAGTTGCTATGCCCAACTTGGGCCGTGTCTCATACTCGACTCTGACCCCAATGGAAGGTACCCTCAGGATCCGATAGATGTCCTCAAGAGTAATGGTCATCTCCCCCTGTGGTAAGTAAAATGTGTTTATTTCTGAATGGAAACGCTCAACCAAAGCTCCCAGTAGTCCGTGATTAACCTGAATCTCAGGTATATCACATAAAGTGCTCAATCCCAACGTACCTATGTGTGCCATCTTAGCATCATCTAGCTAAGATACCAATCTGCTGATTGCCGAATGATGCGATCTGAATGCTATATCTGGAAAGTCAACCTGCAAGACATTTGAACAACAAAGCACGATTAGTAATTGACAATAATCAAAGCATAATGCGATAAGAAAGCATTCAAGACATCCTACAGACATTAATGACGCTGACACAAAAGCTATTGGACACGACACAGACTAATTTCATGCTCATTTTTACTACTTTTTCTCATGCGAAGAAGCAGAATTTTGTGCGAAGAAGTTCTCTTTTGCACGAAGAAGTTCTTCGCTTCACGCGACATTTCCATTTCGTGTGAACTTTCATGCCTATTTGCGCGAGAAAATGCCCTCTCAAGGGGATTTCTCATGCGAAACTATGTACTCTCCCGCGTGAGATTCTGCACCGACTGGCGTGAAACATCATTTCTTCGCACGAGATTTCCCTACGGGGCGCGCGAAGAAACTACTTCTTCGCGCGAAGACCCGTGACTCAACTTTTCAAAACGTGAAAAAAAAGCAAAAATTGACCGAAATGCATAAAATTTGAAATACAGAGAGGTTTACTGACTACTTACAGGTGGTTTGTACGCTGCAGGCTGGCTGTGTCTCCACAATCGCTCAAAACAATGACTGTTGTAAGGGACCACCATTTTTTTTTCTACTAAGAGCTCTTTTTTCAAAAAGTCAAAGGGTTGAAATGATTTGAAAATTACCCTTTTCGTCCTTATATAGGTTTTGACCTAATTTTTCAAAGTGCTCTATTTTGTGCAAAACTTGCACCACTACCTAATTTGACCACTCTGAATCCATTTTCGTGATCAAAATCAAAATTTGACACTTCTATATAGCTCAAAATTGCATTTTAAAATTTTCAGGACCGATCCGATCGGACACTTGTGCAGTTGACTTTATGATGTTGCTTTCTTGTCAGAATCTTATCATATCATCATTTTCTGAATTCTTTGACTTTTTTCCTCAAAAGTCAACATAAGTCAACTCTAGTCAACCCTAGTCAAACTTGGTCAAACCAGACGTTGAAATCACTCAAAATTTATTCTGCTTCCATAATCTATTCTGAGTTCTTCTTGCTCTCTGACTCAACATCTATCTGCGATTTTTCACTCTCCATCATCAATATGGCGTGTCATCTTTCTATTTCGCTCCTGAGGGGGCAGGATGATTACATCATTAAATCTATTTCAATCAATCTGATCTGATTTTCAAAAGTCCTCATTGCTAGGGGCATCTCATCACTTGGGGCATGTTCAGTTTTTCATACCTCACAGT
>MU224133.1:3417907-3429165 GCA_018584345.1 Thuja plicata | reverse complement strand
ACTCCTGAAGGTTAAGCCTCATTCTGGGGATAACCTTGTGAAAGATATTTATCCATCTTTTGGGATAGGTATCGGGGCAATCTAACCCTAACTCCTGAAGGTTAAGCCTCATTCTGGGGATAACCTTATGAAAGATATTTATCCATCTTTTGGGACAGGTATCGGGGTAATCTAACCCTAAATCCTAAAGGTTAAGCCTCATTCTGGGGATAACCTTGTGAAAGATACTTATCCATCTTTTGGGACAGGTATCGGGACAATCTAACCCTGAATCCTAAAGGTTAAGCCTCGTTCTGGGGATAACCTTATCAAAGATTTTTATCCATCTTTTGGTACAGGTATCGGGGCAACCTAACCCTGACTCCTAAAGGTTAAGCCTCGTTCTGGGGATAACCTTGTGAAATATATTTATCCATCTTTTGGGACAGGTATCAAGGAAATCTAACCCTAACTCCTGAAGGTTAAGCCTTGTTCTATGGATAACCTTGTGAAAAATGTCAATCTGACCAGTGTCTGGGCAATCTAAGATAGATATTGGGGGACTAAGCTTCATTCTAGAGATAGTCCTAAAACCTTTATTTACTATCTTTTGAGACAAGTATCGGGACAATCTAACCCTGACTCCTGAAGGTTGAGCCTTGTTCTGGGGACAGTCTTGTGAAAGATATCTATTTGACCAGCGTCTTGGAAACCTAACCTAGACTTCAGAGAGTCAAGCTCTATTCTGGAGATGGCTCTAAAATCTTTGCATCATCAATTTTCAAATCTATTCTTCTGTGCTTCAAGCATCAGACTATTCTTTGAATCAATGCACTGCTCACACATCAATTCAAAGAGGGGCAAAATGTAACACCCCAAAATTGGCATCTTGCAACCCAAACCAATTTTGTTGCATTTTTCATTCTTCTAGATCATCAAAGTCCTATTGTACTAGGCAATTTTGAGTTTTTGACTGACTCTACTCGACCTGAGTGTCAAATGTAGAAAATCCTAAATCTGCATTAATCATACATCATATTTAATTCCTAAATACCAATTGGCTAAATAAACCTTATGATCGAATTAATTTAATTATAAAATCCTAGCACTTTAATTAAATTAAATTCACCCTCTTTAACTAAGACACGTAAAAAAGGAATTAAATGATATTTAATTATTAAATAAATATCCTCATTTTGCAATAATTGAATTTAATATTTAGATAATTGAGAAAAAGCAATTATGAGGTCATATGTATTTAATTAATTGAATATTCTCTCAAAAATCTTATCTCTATTCAGAAATGAAAACTTTGAATTAATTGTGCTTTAAAGAGAAAGAAAACAATTTAATTCATATAAAACAGAACTAAGTCAAAGAAAGAAAACAGTTAAAGCAGGAAGAAAACAATTTATTGTATTCTTTTGAATAAAGCTTTCTATTTTAACTGGCTTTTCTATCTGTTTTATTTTAAAGAGGAAAGTTTCTATTCTAATCATCTCTGAGTCTATAAAAGAACTCTCATTCTTCATTCAAAACCCCTGAAACCCCCACTTACTTTTGCATTGTTAGAATACTAAATTATTGTCTCATTTTCTTTCTAATCTCATATAGAATAATTTCATTTTGCAATAAGATAGTTTCAATTTCTAGAATAGTTACATTGAAAATCATGTCTTAGATTATCTTACATCTTTCAAATTCTTAGTATAATCTTTCATTGTATTGCATTCATCATGAGAAATCCTTCGTTCCTAGATTGGTCCATGGTTTTGAGACTCTCGTTCTGAGAGAAATTTCAAAAACCCCGTCTGGATAGAAGGCAACAGGTCGAATCATGCAGGCAGACAAGATGAATAATCTCATATTCAGTCTTGTGTGTACCTGGTGAAGAAGGACTATGTTGAAGTGTATGATGAATTAACAAGGCCAAATTTACCACATACAACTGCTTGGTGATGTGTGAAATGTTCAAGTTTTGTATCTCTTTGTTCCTCTATCTACACCAGGTTTAGAAGTCGAACTTCCATGATGTTGTCCTGGTTGCTGAATTCCTACATGAACTGTAAAACTGGGATCTATAAGTTAATGGGGAATAGTGGATTCTGGCCATAAACTAGATGGAATGGGTATGTCCCTAGGGTTGCCTTTATTTGGGTGTGATCTTCCCAGAGAGAAAACCTAAGCTTTTGGTGCCAGTCCTGGGGATTTTGTTCTAACAAATGTTTGATCACCTCAAGTAAATTTTTGTTGGTTGATTCAGCAACACCATTTCCTTGGGGGTAATAGTTGCTAGAGAACTTCAAGGTGACATTATTGTCATAGGTCCATTCAAGTAACTAGGCCAAATAAAATGGCAGACTATTGTCACATACTATAGCAAAGGGCATTCCAAATCTTGTGACAATGTTTTCTTCCAGGAATTTTATAACTACATCTGTCATGTTGTTCTTACAAGGAATCACTTCAGACCACCGGGTGCAGTAATCGGTAGCAGTCAAAATGTACCGATGGTTGGCAGATGAGTTGGGGTTGATTTCCCCAATGAAGTCAAATTCACATTGGGTGAAGGGTCTAGCTTCGAAGACCGGCTGCAAAGGCATGGCCAGGTTTCGCTCATGATGTGTCATTGTTTGGCAGGTGTGGCATTGCCTAATGTGAGTGTAGACATCCTTAAAGATATAGGGCTAATAGTATCTAGCCCAGAGGATCTGGTGGGTGGTGGCATTGGCTGATCCATACCCAGTTCCAAACTACCTACGAAATTTTTCAATCATTCTCACAACTTGGTTCCTATCTATGCACTGGAGGTATACCCCTTCATAATTCCTGCAGAAAATCATTCCATGTTTTATCATGAAGTGTGCACTTGTCAATCACAGGGAATGATGTTTTTTGGGGGGTAGCCCCTCTGGGAATTTGTTGTTCAATAATAGGTATACCAGGTTGGTATACCATGAGTCTTGATTGATGGACTCCACTGTGTATGTTTGGCATTCAATGTTGGGATTTCCTTCTGCCATCACTCTACATAGTCCCTGGCCTCAAACTATCTTCATGGGTTTCATTTCTAAGTCATATTCATAGAGGATGACCATCTATTTCCCTCATTGTTCACCCAATTCACTCTATAAGAGAAGAGACTTAACATCCTGGTCCAGGATGATAGCATGCACCTTGCTCCGGAGAATATAATGCCGAAATTTCTTCACGGTGTGGAAAAGAGAAAAGGCTTGCTTCTCCAAAGGCAAATACCAAACTTTGACATTTTTGAAGAGGGAGCTCATAAAAGCTATTGGTCATTCTTCCCCTTCGACCTTCTAGGTCAAAACCGCTATGGAAGAATGCGGTGAAGCAAAGGAGTATATGTGAAAAGGGAGGGAATAGTCCAGACTATCCAAGACTGGTGCCTCCATGATCATTTACTTAATCTAGGTGAATGCCCACTTTTCTTCGGGACTCCACTCAATATTAATATCCTTATTCATCATGTCATTGAGTGGCTTCACAATATTGATGAATCCAGTGATGAACCGCTAGACAAAATTGATCTTCCCAAAGAAAGATCTCATTTCCTTCTTGCTTCCAAGCATCTATAGATTTACCAGTGCTTCAACTCTCTCAGGTTCAATGGATATACCCTTCTCGGAGGCAATATGCCTGAGCAGTTTACCTTCAGTGACCCTAAATATACATTTCTTAGGGTTGAGGGATATTCCATACCGGTGACATCTCTCACAAATTTAGGCAAGGTGGGTGGAGTGATCATGCCTATCTTGGGAAAAGATGGTCAAATCATCCATGTAGATGATTATGAACCGATTTACTAGGCCCTCAAATGCAATGTCCATAGCCTTTTGAAATGTGGCCCCTACATTGATCAGGCCAAAGGGAATTCTCTGATATGCAAACATTCCCCACTTGGTGGTGAACATCATTTTATCTCTATCTTTGTACTTAACCATGACCTGGTTATACCTGACTTGGTTATACCTAGAGTATCCATCTAGGAAGGACATCATTTGTGATCCATCCATGATTTGCAACACCTAATCCAACAAGGAGAGAGGGTGATTATCCTTCTTGGATACCTTGTTTAAATTATGAAAATCCACACAAAGGCAGATTTTGCCACTTTTCTTCCTTACAGGGACAAGGTTGGCAACCCACATAGTGTGCCAAATTGGAAAGATGATCCAGAATGACAATATTTTTTGAACCTCCTGATGAATTAGAGGCTCAATTAGTGGGTTGACCGGTCTTTTCTTTTGTCAGAAGGGCTAAGCATCAGGTTTGAGTGGGATGGTATGGGTCATGATGGATGTATCATAGGTCTTCAAATCCTCATACCCGCATGTAATTACATCAATATATTCTCAAAGAACCATGAGAATATTCTCCTTCTCCTACGAGGAGAAAGAGGTGCCAATGTGTACTAATTTTTCTTCACTGGCTTGGCCGATGTTTACTTTCTCAAATTTTCCTCTCTTAGAGGAGGATCATATCTTTTCTTGACCCTGAGGGTCTGAGTCGAAGATTCATTCTAGCGCTACCATCCCCTTTGGGATGGTGTTGGTTGGTAAATCTATAATCCCGTCATCTTCTTCACCCTACCTAGTATCATCGTGATCTCTTTCTTCCACTACCTAGTCCTCGAAAACACCAACAATGGCCATGAAGGCTAGGATATGTTGATCATCCTCAAAGACCTAAAAATAGGTGACATTGTCTGGAATGGACGGGGTGGGGATCATCTCAACGGAGAACTTCCAAAACCAGGAGCCAGCCATTGGCTCAAGGGTGATGGCAGACACAACGAGGGCATCCAGAACATAGTTTCTTTTTCACAGAATCAGTTCAATGCTGAAGGCATCAAAATCTTTAATGAGGCTCCATGATCGATTGCGGTATGCATCAAATCTTTTATCATGACAAGTGTATTATCTTTGGACCTGCTTAACAATCAACTCTGAATCACCCATGGCCCAGAGGTGAGTGATTCCCTTTCTTAGTGCAAATAGGAGTCCAAGGACCAAGGCCTTGTACTCCATGACATTGTTCATGTAGTTGAACTGTAGCCTATACGATGCGAGGAAATATTTACCTCATGGGTTGATCAATTCCACTCCAACTCCACAGCCTTGTTTAGACTGGGACCCATTGAAATTCAAGGTCCATAAGTCATCATTCATTTTCTAGGGTTGGGAAGGAGAACTGGTCTTTGGACTACTTTTGGGGAGGTTGAGAAGAGTTTCCTCTAGCTCTAATAGCATGTCGGTGAGGTTTTCCTTCGGGAGAGTCCGCGGTTGGGATGCCTAGACAAGCAGCAGTGTGGGGATGTTGTTTGAGGGATTATTGGGTCCAGGCATATTTTCATTATGCTCTTTCTCCTAAAAGGCATTGATGCGATGGGTAGTAGCATAGATACAAGGCTCACACTCTAATTTGAAATGTTTCTGATAATGCACCCAGCACCAAGTGTTGGACAAGAGTGTGGCAGGAGTCGCTACAATACCTTGTGAGTTAACCTCACCCCTTAGATTTTCATCCAAGTCCTGCGTTCTCCAAGAATCTATGGGATCCTCCCCCAGGGTGAAATCAAAGGTCAAGATTTCTAGGGGGCGGTACACCCTAGGGGAAGTCTCAGAGAAGAGGACTTCATTCACCCTCCTGACTTTGGTGAGGGCCTATTTCATCTGGGGCTCACTTTCTACCCAGATCTGGTTAGATTCTCCCTCCCAGGGGAGCCACAAGTGGGAGAAGTCAGTGGAGAAATACCCATCAAGGGACTTAGACCAATTGCAACTTAGTAACATCCCATAAGTTTTTGGGATGTCCACCACTTGGATGTTAATTATGCTTTCTATCCTGGGGTCTTGGATGAGCTAAATTCAGACATTCTTCAGCTCACCTACCATTTTTACAATAGTTTTGTCTAGCTGGACTACTACATCATTAGAGGGAGTAGGATGGAATCTGAGCTTCTAGCATATTGATAAGGGCATGACATTTCCCAAAGCACCAGAATCCACCAAACAATTACAAAGGTTCTTCCCTTGTATGTTCAAACCTAGTAAGAAGGGAGGATCCTCAGTGTTACTCCGGAAGATAGCCGCGTTGGTGTCATCAAAAGTGACACTCTTAGGTGGACAAATGATAGTTTCCAAGTTTCCCAAGAGCTTTAGAAGAGACTTCTTCTACTCAGGATAGTTCAGAAAAACCTCCATCAAGGTCATGGAGGTGGTGGTTTGTTCTAATGCCTTCATGATGTTGAACCCCCCCCCGAGGAATTGTTGGCTTCCTTTGGCCGGGTCCTTAGCTTGGTTAGAGCTAGACCCTTTCAGTGGGAAGCGGTGATTAGTTGTATTATCCCAGGGAGGGGTGTCTTTGGGAGGTGTGGGCATGTAAATTGGTCCTTTACTATCCTGACTTCGGGTGTTGTAGGGAGTTCATGGGTTGGTGAAGGCATTGGCCTCAAAGGCTGGAATAGATTCATTAAAGAACCCCTGCAAGTCGGGTTCTTCTTCATCTTCCTTGTTTGTTCCAAATAAGATGGTCTCATAGGTGAAGGAACTATGAGTGGGCTCTTGTATGGGGGGTTTCGGGGGAGTAGGATCAGTAGTTTGTTGTCTATCCAGCTGGGAGATCATGATGACCTTCTCCAGCATGGAACAGTTCACCTCGGAATGAGAGCCAGTGTCATGCAATCTCCACAAGTTAGTTAGGGGATGGATCTCGATAACTGGCATGAAATGAGAAGGTCCAACACCACCCTAATTGGTGTTTTGGTTTGGAGGAGGACCTCTGGTGTTAGCATTGTTGTTCCATTGTAGTTGGTTGGGCCAAGGCTCATTGTTATAGTTCCTTCCCCTGGCATTGTTATTTCATTGGCTGGAGAAGATCAAGAGACCCCTCCTTCCGCTATCCCATGTCCATATTCAGTGAGGACAATAGTCATCAGAGGGATTCAACCTCGGTAGACAGTTGGGCATTCACATCACAATGTGATGGTTGTTAATGTTGGTTCCTGGGAAAGGCAACAACGGATACCAGAGTCGAGGGCTGCAGTCCTCTAGCCATGGATGATTGGAAGAGAGGCACTCTGGAAGGTTGTGTCTGTGGTTGTTGTGTTTGCTGTGGCTGGTTCCAAGGAATGAATTCTAGACCCAGTATTTTCTAGGCTTTCGATGGATATACGTATCGGGCCTGCTAGTCTATTGATGGTGGTGGGGGATTCATGGCCATCATAGGGGCACCCATTTCCTGATTAGATTTGTATCCCCTAGTGTGTTGGTTAACAGTTTTTCCTCTCTTAATATTTTCAATCTTTGACTCTCTATACCCCAAGGTGAGAAAACAAAAGGATGTTCACCAACAAATGGGTCAGTGTATGTCTTCTATCACTACCCTCTAAATTGACAGGTACAGCTCCCTAATTGTGTATGATATTCAATGAATTTGTTTTTATACTGATCACCAGGTTGTCTCTTGTGTGTTTTAACCAAATTTCTTGTAGACACAAACAATTCAGGCAAGGATAAGATGGAGATAATCTACAATCCTCAGTAGAATGTTGATCATAGACCATCACATGATTTCAGCATCTAAACTAATTCTAACATATTCTATTATGAAATGTAGGTTCTACTTGGTGAATAGGAGCAGACCTATATAATGAAAGGCAAATAGAATCACCGTTACTGCAATCACTTAGCAAGAAATAGAATTCAGCAAGAAATCACAGTCTCAAAACATAGGTGTACTTTCCATTCAAGAATGCAACTAAAATAAAGAGTGAACAGAGGAAGAATTAAAAATGAAAGACCAACTGGAATTGATCACACTACAATTTCTGATGTGAAATGGCATTCATTAAGAAAAAGCAGTTTCACTTATAACTGTTCTTTTTATTCACCATGCAAATAGACTATCTAAATGGAACAACAAATAGGAATTCAGCTCTGTAAATAGAATCACACTGCTTCATTGACAAGTTTTCTGACCCTGTGTATTGATTTCTCTTCAGAATTTATAGCCTTTACAATACATTAGGCTTCTAAGAGCCAATGACCTTCCCTCTTCTTTGAATACAAAAAGACAGAAAATGAAGGAAAAGACTTTTCACATCTGAGAACTCGAACAGTCACTTATAGAATCTGAAACTCTTCATCTGAACTAATTAGCGACTGAGTGACATCTTTCTTCCTTTAACTCATCGCACACTAGCAAGCCCTTTTATTTCATTTCATTGCTGACTGCGAGTGCGCGACTATGTCTTTTCTTTCCTTAGTCGCCTACTCATGAGTATCTTTCCTTCCATCTCTGTTGATAGGCGAGTGAGAGATGTCTTTCCCCTTTCTACTCGTTACACACTTGCCAGCTCTTTTTTGATTACCTCAAAACATCAGTGGGTAAGCGAGGTAATGAATGGCTCCTTTAGTCGCTCGGTCGCAGACCTTTAAGAATCATGAAAGATACTTGTGCGATTGAGCAATGCATCTTCATATCAGTACCTTATGCCTTCGTCGCGCACTTGCACTGCAAATTCCAACTGAGTTATAACCTGAGCGAGTGGGCGACCTCTTTAATCATGACCTCATCGTGCAGTCATGGACATTTAACTCTGACATAAAAATTGATGCGGGTGTGCGACTGCTTCTTTTTAAGCATGACTCGCTCAATTGCGGAGACTGAGATGAACAACATAAATTTTGAGCGACTGTGTGATTTACATTCTTTTGACCCGTTGCTGACTCGCTGACTTGAAACTTGATTTCCATAAGACATCGCAACTGCGTGATTCATACTTTTAAAACACTAAACTCGCTCAATCGCGCACAAAACAAAACTAAACATAAGCAGATCGCGATTGTGCAATTCCCTTCTAAAATAGCTCGTCGCCCACTCACATGACTTTAAAACATTGTAAGAGGACCGACGCGACAAAGAGACTAAACATAAAGCATGACTTCCAAAGGGGTTTGGCTTCTTTGTGCACAAATGGCTTTAGCACACCTGATTTCAAGATTTCCGCCTTGATCTTTTATGCACATTTTCAGCCCAAACTTTCTATAGATGAAACCTTCTTTAGGGAACTCTAAATCAACCCAGATCATCAGATTTCAAAATGGATCCCAACCATGCAAGGAATTCATCAGTGGGTTTTGGCATTGTGGAGTGCGAAAAGTTTATGCTCTGCGAAAACTGCATGAAGAAGGCACTGGGCTTATTTTAGCCCGTCAAAATTGGAAGTATATAGCTTTGTGAAAAATACCAATAGAGCTTCTCCTTTTCAGAGAATTATAAAAGAGCTTCTCCTTTTTAATAAATTGGGCCCACCTTATAATACTTAAGCTTGCAGAGAATCACCAAAGAGGTGCGAATCCCGCCGAGCTCAAAATTCCTCTTTGCGGAAAATTACCCAAGAGGTGTGAATCCCGCCGAGCTCAAAATTCCTCTTTGCAGAAAATTACCCAAGAGGTGTGAATCCCGCCGAGCTCAAAATTCCTCTTTGCAGAAAATTACCAACTAAGGTAGAATTCCGACACGGAGAAGGTGATTTTTGAAATCTTGCCGAGCTCGTTCTCACTCATCTCTTAACCAAATTTCTCGTTGTTTGTTGTATTAGGATCATTGAGACCTATATAATTGATCCATACCAGTCTTCGATCTGCACCTAGCCTAATATATTCAACTGCAAACTTTTATTTCTCTACCAAAAATGGACTGTTCACACGGTGATATGAAGTAGAAACCTGAATGATTCAATGCTGATTCCATTACATGAAGAATCTCTCTTAGTTCTTTTGAATGTATGAAACTTATGACTCCCAAACATCATTCCATCTACTGAAAAGATCATCAATTGAAAGATCAGAATCTTTACCAGATCGGGTGGTACAACCTACCCAATTAATGAGACCTTGAAAACATCCCACCTTGCTTAGAACAAAAAGGCAATGGAAGAGAAGACTAGCAAAGATTTCCTACCTATAAAAGACTTAGACCTAGACTCAGACTGAACAGACTGACTTGACATGACCATAATGCCAAAATAGGGGTGACTAAAAGTCAGACAACAGTTGGCTCTAACTGGGGGATTGTGTACTGTAAAGTGCATGAATAATTCAGCTTCTTTGGTTTTGCAAGTGCCTTATCCATTGGGTTGCAGAGTCTAGACCAAAGGGAACAATGAGAAAACGTGTACAGGGAGGGCAGAGGGGAGCAGGGCAACTTGAAACAAAGCAGGAGAAAACAACAACCAACTAAGCAAGGAAAGGCTACACTAGACACACCAAAATTGGAAAGAAAACCTATTTACAAAAGGTGAGGAGACCTCACCAGCAAGACCGAAAGCAAAGAAAGACTCATACATGACCATTTACAGGGAGAGGGAAATATGAACCTTTCCTATATAGAAGAAGATGCTCCACCAATTTGAAGAAGCATTGATAACTCCTGGCTACTCCTTCATTGTTGAAAATAAAACCCAAAGCTATCTACAACATGACGACCCACAGGGCCTTTCCAAACAACCATGCCTCATTATAGATCTCTGATTCATCTATGCCTCCATTTACATCCTTCTTTACACATTCAAACTTTTTTGATGGAAGGGGGTATTCAATATATTTTGAATGCATCACTGGAATATAATCCAATCCATCTTTTTCAGTATTATCATCTCTATTTTCTCTTTTATTATCCTTAGTAGAGATATCAATGTTCAAAACAAAATCAAAAAATTGCAAATCCATTAGAAGAGAAATATCATCATACCATTTGCAAGCACTGACTTCTAATTTCAACCCAGGACTGAAACTGGATGATTCTTCATTACTCACAGACTCTAATAGAATTGAGACATCTTCTTCATCTTTTGCATTTGTCAAACCTTCAAGATGTTCATCTGGATTTAAAACTTCAATATCTGAATCGACTATGGAAGAGAACTCACATATAATGGGCATCATGACTTGATTAAATTTTGTTTCAAGACTGGAAAAATCTTCACTTATTTCTCTGTCTTGCTGCAGTACTTCATTAACATCTTATACCTCTTGTTCAAAATCTACTATTGCATCAATTTCTTTATCAACATTTTCAGCAAGATGATTGACAGAACATGCTTCATCTTTTTTATCCTCACATATTTGATCAGAAATAACTAGCATTGCATCATCTTTAAAACAAAATACCTCTGATGTCTGATCTTTATCAGCCATAGTGAAAGGAAATTCAACACCATTATGTTCTTCAATAGCATTAAAAATTTCATT
>MU224133.1:3384096-3416683 GCA_018584345.1 Thuja plicata | reverse complement strand
TTAACAGTTTGTCCTCTCTTAAGATTTTCAATCTTTGACTCTCTATACCCCAAGGTGAGAAAACAAAAGGATGTTCACCAAAAAATGGGTCAGTGTATGTCTTCTATCACTGCCCTCTGAATTGACAAGTACAGCTCCCTGATTGTGTATGATATTCAATGAATTTGTTTTTATACTGATCACCACGTTGTCTCTTGTGTGTTTTAACCAAATTTCTTGTAGACACAAACAATTCAGGCAAGGATAAGATGGAGATAATCTACAATCCTCAGTAGAATGTTGATCATAGACCATCACATGTTTTCAGCATCTAAACTAATTCTAACCTATTCTATTATGAAATGTAGGTTCTACTTGGTGAATAGGAGCAGACCTATATAATGAAAGGAAAATAGAATCACCGTTACTGCAATCACTTAGCAAGAAATAGAATTCAGGAAGAAATCAAAGTCTCAGAACATAGGTGTACTTTCCATTCAGGAATGCAACTAAAATAAAGAGTGAAAAGAGGAAGAATTACAAATGAAAGACCAACTGGAATTGATCACACTACAATTTCTGATGTGAAATGGCATTCATTAAGAAAAAGTAGTTTCACTTATAACTGTTCTTTTTATTCACCATGCAAATAGACTATCTAAATGGAACAACAAACAAGAATTCAGCTCTGTAAATAGAATCACACTGCTTCATTGACAAGTTTTCCGACCCTGTATATTGATTTCTCTTCAGAATTTATAGCCTTTACAATACAGTAGGCTTCTAAGAGCCAATGACCTTCCCTCTTCTTCGAATACAAAAAGACAGAATATGAAGGAAAAGACTTTTCACATCTGAGAACTCGAACAGTCACTTATAGAATCTGAAACTCTTCATCTGAACTGATTGGCGACTGAGCGACATCTTTCTTCCTTTAACTCATCGCACACTAGCGAGCCCTTTTATTTCATTTCATTACTGACTGTGAGTGCGCGACTCTGTCTTTTTTTTCCTTAGTCACCTACTCGCGAGTATCTTTCCTTCCATCTCTGTTGATAGGCGAGTGAGCGATGTCTTTCCCCTTTCTACTTGTCGCACACTCGCCGACTCTTTTTTGATTACCTCAAAACATCAGCGGGTAAGCGAGGTAATGAATGGATCCTTTAGTCGCTTGGTCGTAGACCTTTAAGAATCATGAAAGATACTTGTGCGACTGAGCGATGCATCTTCATATCTGTACCTTATGCCTTCGTCGTACACTCACACTGCAAAGTCCAACTGAGTTATAACCTGAGCGAGTGGGCGACCTCTTTAATCATGACCTCGTCGCGTAGTCGTAGACATTTAACTCTGACATAAAAATTGATGCGGGTGTGCAATTGCTTCTTTTTAAGCATGACTTGCTCAATCGCGGAGACTAAGATGAACAGCATAACTTTTCAATGACTACGCGATTTACATTCTTTTAACCCGTTGCGGACTCGCTGACTTGAAACTTGATTTCCATAAGACATCGTGACTGTGCAATTCATACTTTTAAAACACTAAACTCGCTCAATCGCGCACAAAACAAAACTAAACATAAGCAGATCGCGATTGTGCGATTCCCTTCTAAAATAGCTCGTCGCCCACTCGCATGACTTTAAAACATTGTAAGAGGACCGACGCGACAAAGCGACTAAACATAAAGCATGACTTCCAAAGGGGTTTGGCTTCTGTGTGCGCAAATAGCTTTAGCACACCTGAATTCAAGATTTCTGCCTCGATCTTTTATGCACATTTTCAGCCCAAACTTTCTATAGATGAAACCTTCTTTAGGCACTCTAAATCAACCCAGATCATCAGATTTCAAAATGGATCCCAACCATGCAAGGAATTCATCAGCGGGTTTTGGCACTGTGGAGTGTGAAAAGTTTATGCTCTGCGAAAACTACATGAAGAAGGCACTGGGCGTATTTCAGCCCGTCAAAATTGGAAGTATATAGCTTTGCAGAAAATACCAAAAGAGCTTCTCCTTTTCAGAGAATTAGAAAAGAGCTTCTCCTTTTTAATAAATTGGGACCACCGTATAATACTTAAGCTTGCGGAAAATCACCAAAGAGGTGCGAATCCCGCCGAGCTCAAAATTCCTCTTTGTGGAAAATTACCCAAGAGGTGCGAATCCCGCTGAGCTCAAAATTCCTCTTTGCGGAAAATTACCCAAGAGGTATGAATCCCGCCGAGCTCAAAATTCCTCTTTGCAGAAAATTACCAACTAAGGTAGAATTCCGCCATGGAGAAGGTGATTTCTGAAATCCCGCTGAGCTCATTCTCGCTCATCTCTTAACCAAATTGCTCATTGTTTGTTGTATTAGGATCGTTAAGACCTGTAGAATTGATCCATACCAATCTTTGATCTGCACCTAGCCTGATATATTCAACTGCAAACTTTTATTTCTCTACCACAAATGGACTGTTCACACAGTGATATGAAGTAGAAACCTGAATGATTCAATGCTGATTCCATTACATGAAGAATCTCTCTTAGTTCTTTTGAATGTCTGAAACTTATGACTCCCAAACATCATTCCATCTGCTGAAAAGATCATCAATTGAAAGATCAAAATCTTTGCCAGATCGGGTGCTACAACCTACCCAATTAATGAGACCTTGAAAACATCACACCTCGCTTAGAACAAAAAGGCAATGGAAGAGAAGCCTGGCAAAGATTTCCTACCTATAAAAGACTTAGACCTAGACTCAGACTGAATAGACTGACTTGACATGACCATAATGCCAAAACAGGGGTGACTGAAATTCAGACAACACAGTGTAAGAAGTTCCATCAAGTATCATGTTGAAAGGCATGCTTTTCCTAATCCCGCCTGGAGATTTGTTTAGACCATGGGAAAACTCCAAGGCTAGGTTGTAAATGTTCGCTACATTGTCCCGGTCAATAGGGGCAGTAGTTCTCCATAAGAGAGTGGCAATCAAAGGTTCCATCGCATTCAGGTATGTCTGGATAGTCACTTCTGGGGATGGGATGAAGGGACCCGTGCACCACTTCAAGGTGCATTGGAACTAATGGTTAAATGTTGCAAGGGGATCATTTGGTTCCTTTCAGATGGAGATGAAATAGATATGGGACCACATTGGGTCCATGTGTACATGAAAGGCCACCAGAAAGGCGTCTTCCATATCTTGCCAACTGTTGATGGAGTTGGGCAGATTAAGGTACTATTTTAGCTCATTCTATCCTAGGGACAGAGGGAACATTTAGGTCACAATGTCTTGATGTTGGATTTAGTGTCGGTTCATCGCATCTTTATATTCCTACAGATGATCCTCTATAGTTTGTGAGCCTAAGTGCTCATATCGGGGACAAAGCTTTTCTGGGTGTGTAGGAAGATCGTTGGTTGCACCCAGAAACATTCCCATTAGGGACCTAGTGTTACCAAAATATGCAGCCATCAAGGGTGTTAGATTTTGGATAGGCTGAGTGTTAATTCTTGGGGTTGTTTGGGAGACTTGGGTATTCTGAGATGTAGTAGATCCTCAGAAAATGGTGGCTGGTTTGGCTTTTGGGGTCTATTTCTTTCAAGCAGGAGGCTCGAGATCAACAAACCTTCTAGGATTATGGGCTGATCTAAGGATTCTTTCGAATCAAGCTGGGGAGAACAATCTAATCACACTAAAGGTTCACATCCTAAAACTATGGCTTGGGGAACCCTCAGGCAGTGTAAAATCTAAATCCTCAAAAGGGGACAAGCTCATGTCCTCCTTCTAGCGCCAGTTTCTGTTGATGGGGGTTTGTGACTGGGTCTGCCGATAGATGTAAGTTGTCACTGGGTACCGGGGTACTGGTCAACTTCACCTATAAAGGTTTTCCAAAGAAATGAGATTCTCTGGACCTTCAAGCACCTGAGAGTCGGGTCTCAATAATGCGGGAGCTAAGTTGGGCATTGTGAATGTTTTGTACGAGGGGATAGCTTGTTTTTCTTTGCTTGTCTTCTCCAAGAATTTAAGTGGGTTTTCCTGCAATCATTCACTGTTTTAACAAAATAAACTTCAAAAGATAGTCCAAGGTTAGAAGTATTCCATCTATCTATAGTTGTGCAGATACATATAAAAAATCAAACCATGCTCTAATATGCTACACTAAATACTGAACATATATAGAACTAGCAGTTCATACATATCTAATAGCGAGGGAAAAGGTCATTAATATACTTAAAATATCAAAGCAAGGGACATACGAAACATACAGCACAAAAGAGTTAACTTAGAGATCAACAGACCAACAATAGCATTGTGAGAATCATTCTTTCTTCATTAATAGTTTTCCAGCATCACTGGTGAGTACATAAACAATGGCTCCAAGGGAGCATCTATCTACTGAGAACTTCTAAGAACTAAGGAGCATTGAGCTCTGCAACAACTAGAAATGAAACTGAAATGCTCTAGCTATGGACTGCAAAATCATCAATTTTGCCAACCATTGGAATGAGGTCAGACTTGTTAGTTATATAGAGATTTACCCTAAAATTAACCTAACTTGTCTTCACACTCAATCAATAAAATATGATTTATGGTGGCTGGTACTACCTACAACATGCTACAATGACCTTGAGAAGAGTAGAGGTCTAACATGTTAGAAGAATGAGATAAGAAAGGCAGTATGGAAGAATCAGCCTTGAGAAGAGAGCTAGTGAGAGAATAGAAGAAATCTCATCCCCCGGGGATCGAGGCTACATGACTTATTAATCAAAAAGTGGCTCACTATCTGTGATGCACTAGGTGTTATGTTGGAGTGGCACCTTGGGAAGACCACCTACCTTGAGCTGACATGACTTGTTGGGGTCACCTATATTTTGACACCCTTATTAGCTACCTGATAATGACCGGTCGACTCTGGGGAACCTCGATGCGGATCACCAAAAGAATACAAAATTATGGATCTGGAACTCTAGAATCTGAGAGATTACGCTCAAAGAATAAAGGATACAAAATATGCACGGTTGATGAAAATGTCCAGAATCTGGAGAACCTTATTGTTCCTTGGTGTTATGGAACATTTCCTGGAGCTGGGTGATTCAATCTTCATCAATTCTCTTGAGGCTTGCTCGGTGGTACTTAGCTACCTCCACCTGTTCATGTAGGTCCAGAGTTTTTACCTTGAATTCAGTGGCCTTCTTCTCAGTGTCATGGCCCCGGAGCACCATGTGAGATATACGAGACATTTTCACTCTGTCAATTCCTTCCAAGGATTGGTACCGAGCTTCCATCAACTCATCAAACTTTCCCATGATGTATTCCTCTAGAGTACATGTCTTGGTACTAAAGGGATCAAATCCTAAAACCCTTGTAATGAATGCTTTGTACAAATTCAAAGGATAATCAATCTCTAAAACCTTTTCCTAAAGGGCCCCTACCAGTTGCTTGATTACCTCCAATGTGAGGTCAAGTCTGGAGTGCTGGGTCCAGAATGAAGTCAAAAGACTCTTCTCCCAAAATTCTAGCCTCGGTGACAATTTCTTCACCAAGACACTTGAGCTCTCCTTTATCACCTATCCAAGCCTCATATTTCTTGATCTCCCCTTCCCAGACAAAACCAAAAGTTTTGGCCTGATGCAACACACCTTCGACTACGTATAGGTTGGGGAGTGTAACCACTAAGAAATGCTAGACATTTCCAACCTATTCTGCTACCCATGTGTCAACTTCTTGCACCTTTTTCTTCATGCTCCTCAATGCATCTATGTCACCCTATGGGAGTGGTGCTCTAGATGTGGAAGCTTCCAGGGGAATGGTAGTAATGGGTTGCACTAATTCTGTCAATAGCCCAACAAGATTTGTGTTCTCTTTTTCTTCCTTGAGCTTCTGGGCTTCCTTTTCATAGCTGGCCTCTACCGCCTTGGCTGCTTCCTTAAGTAGGTCTAAATCACCTTGTTTTCCCCTTTTTCCCAAAGATTTATCCATAATTTCATAATCTTTGGCCTTTGTCATCGCCTTGTCTGCATCTGGGGAGGGTGTTACAACTACCGCGAGTATATCTCAGCCTAACCTAGTCTGGAGGGTATGGATTGTCCAAAATTTCTTTTCCTTAGGAGGATTTTTTATTTGCACCATCATCTCCACTAGGGAGAGATGGGCCTTGGCCAGTGCTAGGGCCTTCCTCTTTCTCAAATCTACCAGCCACTATGGTGGGGGTAGTGGTGACCTAGCTTCCAGAGTTTGGTCCTGTAAGTCCCCGACGAGGTTCTGTGGTGTATCTCCTATATTGTGAGCCTCTCCAGACTCTTTCCATGTATCCTTCAGACCACCAACATCATCCACCTTAGTGGTATCAATGTCATCTTCTCCAGTATTTGTGTCTTTAGAAGCATCGAGCTCAGCATCTTTGTTCACAGGGTTGTCCCCTTCATCTTTTTGTTGTTGTTGCTCTTCGACCTTATCTGCCTGGATGCTTTCCTCTGTTGGAGTATCTGCAGGAATTGGTTGAGGAATTTGGCTAAATTTTAACAATGTGGCCACTAAAATTACCTCACCAAATGTTTCCTTCTTTGGAGACGGCGTTTGGAGCATGGCAGCTGAGGTTACGGTTGCTCCTGTAGGTCTGGTTCCCTCAGCAGATGCCGACTGCTCATCTTGAACTTGCCTTTCCTCCATGGTGTTGGTCTCCAAACTGTGTATCTCTAGAATATTGGAGATGCTTACCTTTTCTGGCTCTTTTCCTTGTTCCACCTGGACTTCCTACTCTATGGAAGCTTCTTTCTCCAGGGTTTCTTTTTCAAGAGGGGTCACCACTTCCCCTTGGGCATCTATTTCTTCTACTGCCTTCTTGAGATCCCCTTGTGGGTTTACCAATTCATCCATCCCAAATAAGTCATCAAATTCATTATGTAGAGAGTAGTTCTCTAGGGATCCTTGGGTTGATTGTCTGGCTTTGAGGAGTCTAATGAGATAATCTGAATTTCAGGGATGCTGAGCATACTAAGTTCTAGCTCCCTCTTTGGATGAGGGGAAGTTGTCTTTTTCTTCTTCCTCCTTGTCATCAAAGGGAGCCCTGCATCTTCCATAGCTACCCGCTCTTCCTCCACCCCGGTCCCTATTTATCGGACCATCAATGTTGCAAGTGAAAGGGAAGTGGGAGGGCGGACAAGTCCAGTCATGATGGCCAGGGTGGCCAACCAAGTGATTAACTTTTCTTTCATCTGTTGGGAGGCTGCCAGTATTTTTTGCATTTGTTCCTCTATGGGGCTTCAGATGGGACTTGGGACAGGGTCCCCATCTTCCTCTTTACTCTATCCTCACCTTGTGAGGAGGTTTCAGCCCCAGAAGTTGAACCTCGTACAAGTGGGCTAGTCTTTCATGTGCTCTTTGGACACACCCTCTAGAAATACGCATGACTACATTCAATGACATTGTTGGTGAAGTCCTCAATCATGGGCCCCTCTAGTGCATCCCAATTTACCAAAGGGAGGTCCATTTTATCTATCCCTTTTTCTTTGTATTGCGGGTCCTTTGTGGGCCCACTGTCTGAGAAACTATCTGGAAACTTTCAAAGCTCCAGCCTCTTTATCATGCCTTTAGTCATCCAGATGAAATGTCAGCTCCAGACCTCAAATTTGTCTTTAAAATATTCCCAAAAATATTCAATGTGAAGAACATGTGGAGGGGCGGTCCAAGGAAGTGCCAATACTATCTTAGCCAGTAGATCAAAGTTCTTCTGCTCCAGGTAGAATTCTACTATCCCCAAACTTTTCAGCTCACTATCGACCTCCTTGGCTACTGCTAGGCTACAGGTGTAATTCCCACAAGTGATTGGGAATGGGATGTTGGTGACCTTCTTAATCGTGAAGAGGGCATGCAGCTCTAAGATCCATCTGCAAAATTCTAAAAGAATTATCTTATTCCCATAATGCTTGGGCAATAAGTAGGGTTTCCCAGAGAAGCCAGTCACCCAAATGTATGTAGGTTATTGGAACTAAATGTAGTAGTGGCCATAAGTATTGACCAAATCCATCGCCTCCTTAAAGAGCTAGTATCTAGCATCCTAAGTAGGTGTGAGGAGGTTGTAGTAGATGAAGGCATCGTTCACCTAGCAGAAAATGAGGAAACTAGCCTCCCATTGGATCTGTGGGAATTAATCCCATGAGGAATTTTGGCCTGGGCCAACCCCGAGCACACTGGTCATAAGTAGCCCATTGGTGATGGGGTTTTGTTGTGCTAGTACCCATAAGACATAATTTTTCATGTAGAACTTGGGTGCTTAGAGGACATGAAGAAGTTGGGAGTCAACATGATTGGAAATGATGGTGGCCCAATCGAAATACTACTTGCAAGAGGAGATGCCTAGCAGGAAATAGTACATCCATGACAAAAATTCATGGGCATGGGGCTGTCCAAAGATTCTACATAGCGTGATGATCCCCATCTATATGATTCTTTAAATTCATTCTAGGGGATCTCCAGTTTCATCTTTTTGGTCTTTCTTTGGCATCTTCAGTCAGTTGTTGTTGAGGTACTACTGGGCCATAAGTTCCAGCATCTGAAATATCTCCAAGGCCAAAGACTGAGTGAGGACTGTTGCATTGTTGAATTAAGGGATCCCCAGCCCCGCCTAAAAGTTCACGGCATCCAGAGACACCATGGGCATTGGATACCTAATTGGAACTGGGGAAGCTAGCATGATAGCTTGGAAAGTTGTGTTGTAGTGCTTTTCTAGAGTGAGGATGAGCTCCAGGGCTTGCACGGAGCAGGGGAAGCAAGCAGCCTTAAGGAACCTAGAGTTGGCCACATTGATAGCCAATGGATCTCTGGTGGTGCATTGAATGTACATCATCTTTAACAAGGCCTGCATTTTGGCCCACATCCCGGCACTTGTGTCGGTAATCCATTTATATTTGGAATCAACCTTTGATCCTAGAATAGTGTCCTCCCTGAGATATTTCATAGTTAATGGAAGTTTTTCCAAGGCCTTCTCAGCCTTTGACCTGACTTTTGCCCTGGTTGTAGAGGTGGTGGGAATTTCTGGACTCCCAGGTGGAGAGGATGTAGATGCCTTGGACATGATCGATGAATTTGGTATTCCGACAACTTGCAAGACAAGACGATCGTCAGTATATACATAAAAACATAACTTTAATTCTAGACTTTGGAGATTTTCACTACCGCTTCACATTTGTTCCTAAAAGAATGTTAGTTCTAGTCAAACCCAGAAAAGATATATATATTAAAATAACTTGGACTTTGACCATCACCTGAGCTTCCAGGGATTCTAGCTTTGCACGATGAAAATGAAACAATGATCCCAGAGGGACTTGGGGATCCAGAGTCTGTAAAACTAACTGTTACAAGACAAGACCAGAGATAAGCCGTACTAGGCTGATGTAGGGTTTCATGTGGCCATGTTGTAATGGAAGTAATGGAATCTATGCTGACAACTATCTAAATACACGAGATCATGAATGCTACTTGGGTTAAACTTAAATTCTCACATGTGGGAAACTTAACCCGCCATTAAAAATGACTTGACAGGGAGAGGGAAAACCACCATGGCTAAACCAGCTAGGAGCTGAGTCTGAACCAGGTTGTTTCTCTCTTGGACGAGCTCCAATAATTAGAGTTTAAATGTGACAAAGCGTGACGAGCTCACCACTAGATAGGGTAGAATATACAAGAACTATTCACAGAGCTAAAGCACAGGCGAGGGCCGAAGTGCAACTCACGGGCTGCCCAGAAAGAAGGAGAATATATACAGATAGAAATAGAAATGTACAAAGCTTAAAGAGACACGAAGGTATTTACAAAGGAAAATTAATTTATAGCTGCATAGAGGGTGGACAACCTTTTGGCAGAGCCAACCCACCAATGGGAGGTGATAGAAAACAAAACCAAAGACAGAAAATAGAAGAAAAAAAAAATGAAACAACACAAACAAATGAAAACTAGGAAACCAAAGAAACAAAAAATGAGAGAAGGAGAAACTAAAAAACCTACCTGGAACATGAAGAATGTAGGGAAGAAAAGCACAGGAAGTGCTCTGCAATCAAGTTCACCTTCAAATAATCACGAGCCAGCACCGCAAATCAATGTTCAATGAACCACTAAGCACAGGGAGAACAAGTTGTTTAATTTCCTTAATCGCCTTGAAATCACTCTGAATGCTCTAAGTGTTTTAATTGCGGTAAATGTGAAAATGACAGGTAACTCCTATTTATACCACTAGGGTAAAAATAGTGTTGCATTCTTCCCGCAAATTCTAGAACAGGAAAACCTCCAAACTCTAGGCCTGAGGATTCCATGCAACCATACCTTCTCGCAAAAGAAGACATAATGGCAGAGAATCCCAGAGTCTGGAATCTAGTCGACTCAAAAGAAAAAACAAAACTCTGGGACCGGGCCTTGGAGACACAAGAAGACAAAAGAAAAAGAAAGACAACCCTTGCGGAAGCAAATCCTGGAGGGAAAACAAAGGAATAAAAATGAAACAAGGGAAAGAGAAAAAGCAAAAAGGGGGACCCAATATTTTGCCAACTAAATGTAGGGACGAGTATGCAGGGCATAATAGTTTGTACCTCAAATTAGGGTTGAGGATGATCAGATTAAACCATTAGGGTTATGGATATTAGAGTTTGATAGTGTACTCCCAAATAAAGACATTTATGTATCTAATCAAGGAGAATTAGATATGGAGAGGTTCAACCAACTTTTGGATGAGGCAATAAAGGTAGAAACAAACTGCAATAAATTCATTGCAGATATTAAAACCATTATAGATGCTAGGTGGGAAATGCAGAACACTCAATTACAAAATATTCATAATTTTGAGTGGCCTAAGGAAGAGGATATGACAGAATGGGACATTATGACAAAGCCCAAAAATAAGAAGCCTATCACAGTTGATTTAGATGTTATGGATGAAGAATAAAGGACACATGGTACCTGATCTATGAGCATAGGAAGGTTAGTAATCTTGAAAAGATTAGTGTAAGTTATCCTATATTGGTGGTCACTAGATCTTGTTACAACTATCAGATACTATCATGAATACATATAGACAAAGGTGACGACATTCACAAAATGAAAAAGTACAAAATCAGATTTCATGCTTCAATTTTGTCCTCCCACCGCTTGGAGCTTTCTTGTCTTTTGTCTTTTCCTATATTTTTAGGGTTAGGTTTCTTAAACCATCTGAAGCTTGTTGCATCCTTATCTTAAGGATTCCAAGATGGTTTGAATATATAAATAGATCTTATTGTAACATAAAAAAATAGAGGTGATGAAATATAATTATAAGCCAGACTAAAGAATTTTGTCTGAGTTTTTGAGCTTTAGCCTCTATATGTATGAAGCAGGAATATAAATAAAATACAATGCAATTTCTCTTCTATATTGTTGTTGTCTCTTTACTTATTGTGTATGCTCTTTTATGTTTAATCTGTAAGGCATTTTAAACATATTGGTTACAAGGTAGCTATCTAATTACTTACAAGTTTCTTTCAAGGGAAGAACTAAGTTTTGTGAGTAGTTTTAGAGAGTATAACATTATTTGAGGATTTGATACAATAGTGTTGGAGTGACAGGTTGATTTGTAAGGCATCTTACTCAAGTTTAATATAGTTTGTAAGGAAATATAAAGCATATTTATTTACTTTTTGTGTGGATTTGCATCTTTGACTCCATAGCCCAAGGATAAGCACTGGTCTAGAATCTGTCAAGTGGTTTATCATCATCCAAGAAATTTAGAATACATAAATCTTTCACATTTACATTCAAAACATATAATTCTAAGCAATTGTATCAAGATATATAGTTCATTCTACTAATCCCTTTAAGAGAGGATTAAAATAGGTTGTGTAGGAACTTATAAAAATAGTACTGAATCCCAAGAGCAGCTGCATGCAAGAAGACCTGTTACAAGAATGAAGCAAGGAAGCAAAAACAAGAAACCCTTATGTGCTCAAAAATGGCAGAGCAAAAGATGTATCCAAAAAGAGTGTGTACAGTAATGATACAAAGGTGGTATATAAGGTAAGAAACCCTAAAGCTGAAAAAAGATAGGTTTGTGCATTAATAATTAATAAAAATATTAATTATTATGCACCTACAAATGACAAGCTTAAGTGAATAGAATAATAGTGAACTTTAATAATTAAAGTAAAGTTATTTAATTATAAAGACAAATGTACTATTACTCTAACAAGCCCCCTTAAGTGAAGCTCAGGAGGTAAGCTAACCTAGCACAACTATGAAAGTAGGAAAAGAGGGTCCCAGCAACAAGGCCTGATCAGGTACCCAATACAAGGAAATCTCTGTAAACCAGAGACAAAGGATAAAACCCAATGGGAAAAACCCCTCTTCAAAAAGAGATATAAAAGCAAGAAAAAGACAAAGAATGACTTCAAGAGACTCTCTCAAAGCCATGAGTACAATGTGTGCTGCCAACCCCCCTAAGAGAGAGGTTCGAGGCTCCAAAGCCCCCCTAGAATGAAAGAACCCCTGGATCAATGAACAAACCACTGTGACACCAATGCAAAGGAGTGAAAAATAGTGAGTACTAAAGAGGTGTCATTGGAAGGCCGAGCTGATGCTCAAAGGAGTAGACATGAGGATCCTAAAATGGAATCCCTAATGCAAGTGGTATGACAAGTGTGCTGACACTATCATGAGAGAGGAGATGAGTGTCCTTTGTAGAATCCTCAACAACTGCACCTAGTGGCTCGATGAATGGAGTTGGAGGGTCTGGCAGTGATGAAGAAGAGTCCTGCTGAAGAGAAGAAACCTCAACAAGATGTGGTGTGGCAGTCACAGTAGTGGTCTCAGGAACAACACAGAGGTTCAAGTGACCTAGCTGCACCGCATGATGCTCTCGCGGAAGAGGAGAGCTGATCTCCGATAATGGAGATGGTGCACCAAAATGTGTGAAGATGTAGAGATGAGTGGAATGATCAAATATCCCTGTAACAACAATGCCTCCTATCACACTATCCCTGATGAGGGTTGAATCTGTCATGAACTCAATTGTCTTCCCTGACCCACTAAGGTAATTTGATGAATTGAGAGAAGGTTTGCAGATAGAGATGGAACATACAATAGATCATTGAATGTGCCATCCTGAATGCTTATAGAACCTTTCCCACAGACTATCATAACAGTGTTATTCCCCATGAGAATGTGAGGAATAGGAGAAGCCGCAAGAGAAGAGAAGATCTCTAGAGAAGATGGCATATGGTGAGAAGCACCTAAATCTAGTATCCAAGGGACCTATGAAGGGGATGCAACAGAAGCCTGAAATGCATGACTCTTTCCAAGATCTTGTCTAGCTGAAGAAGATGTGGTAGAAGACTGAAAAGTAGACCCCTCTAAGCCAGAAGAGGATGGAGAGGAAATAGTTCTCTTCTAAAGGAGAGCTTGCAAGGCTGAAATCTATTTCTCATAACCATCAAACTTCTTCTAATAGCAAAGTGACTCATCATGAGTTCCCTTCTGACAATAGGAACATGAGGGTTTGTCAGTCTTTGATTTCTCTTTCTAATGAGTAGATGGTGGTGCCTGTTTCTGCTCCAGCTTCTGTGAAGGTGAGTGGGCAACCAAAGAATGGCTCATAGAGTCAAAAGAACTATCCAACTATTGAATCTTTGACTACTCTCGAGTCAATCGACCACAGAAGGTCTCAAAGGAAGGCATAGTGTGCCAAGGGCCCAAAGCATCCATAGTGGAATAGAAGGTGGAGGAGAAGATTGAAAACTATCTGTGAAGCTTTGAGAGTATCAAAAAAATACACTCATTATCTTACTTGGTCTTCCCACATCCTTGTAAAATTGAACGGAGAGAATTGAACTTCATCAAGAAGTCCTCAATGGTGGAAAAGTTGTCAAGAGACAAGGATGTCAACTCTGCATCAAGCTAAAGTGCCCTGAACTCATTGACTATGCCAAACAAATCTGCAAACTTGTTCCATATAGCCCGAGGAGTGTTCAAATTCTCTAGGTGAAACAGGAGACTATAAGAAACATTCAGTGCTAGTAAGCCCATGGCTTCATCAATTTTATTTATGTGCTGAAGAGCCTCAAAAGGAAATTTTAGAATAGGTTGGTTCTCATCTAGACATGACCATAGGCCACATGACATAAGTAGCCTAGTCATGTGTGCTTTCCAGGTGTGGTAATTATGCGGTGTCAACTGGGCCACGGAGGGGTCCGACATTGAGAGAAGAAAAAGATGAAAGTAGAAGGGTCTCTCTAAATTGAAAATGCAAAAAGAAATATACACCCCCCACAAACAATTAAACTAACTCCCATACACCACAAAAAGAGTGTGTACAATAATGATACAAAGGAAAAATATAAGGTAAGAAACCCTAAAGGTGGAAAAAGCTAGGTTTGTGCATTAATAATTAATAAACATATTAATTATTATGCACCTACAAATGACAAGCTTAAGTGAATAGAATAATAGTGAACTTTAATAATTAAAATAAAGTGATTTAATTATAAAGACAAATGTACTATTACTCTAACACCCCCCCTTAAGCGAAGCTCAAGAGGTAAGCTAACCTAGCACAGCTATGAAAGCAGGAAAAGAGGGTCCCAGCAAAAAGGCCTGATCAGGTACCCAATACAAGGAAATCTCTGTAAATCGGAGACAAAGGAGAAAACCCAGTGGGAAAAACCTCTCTCCAAAAAGAGATATAAAAGCAAGCAAAAGACAAAGAATGACTTCAAGAGAATCTCTCAAAGCCATGAGTACAATGCATGCTACCAACCCCCCCGAGAGAGAGGGTCGAGGCTCCAAAGCCCCCCCAGAATGAAAGAACCCCTGGATCAATGAACAAACCACTATGACTCCAATGCAAAGGAGTGAAAGATAGTGAGTACTGAAGAGGTGTCACTAGAAGGCTAAGATGATGCTCAAAGGAGTAGACACGAGGATCCTGAAATGGAATCCCCAATGCAAGTCGTATGACAGGTGTGCTGACACTATCATGAGAGAGGAGATGAGTGTCCTCTATAGAATCCTCAACAACTGCACCTGGTGGCTCAATGAATGGAGTTGGAGGGTCTGGAAATGCTGAAGAAGATTCCTACTGAAGAGAAGAAACCTCAACAAGATGTGGTGTGGTAGTCATAGCAGTGGTCTCAGGAACAACATAGAGGTTCAAGTGACCTGACTGCACCACATGATGCTCTCGCAGAAGAGGAGAACTGATCTCCGATAATGGAGATGGTTGACCAAAATGTGTGAAGGTGTAGAGATGGATGGAATGATCAACTATCCCTGTAGCAACAATAGGTTTGCCCTCATAAGTTTTGAGAACTATAAAAGGAAGAAGGATGAATGTCCTTAAAACACTACTATTTTCTGTTATCATTTCAATAGTTTTTATGGTTAAACTCTATGTTAAGTTGTTTTTAGTTTTATTTAGAGTAATTTATAAGGTAATATAGTAAAAAGGCAAAAAATTAGTATTCATATTTACTAATATTGTAAGGCAGTAATCTTATATATGTAATACCTACTTGGGTGTTGTGGAAACCTAAAAAGGAGGTGATAGTTGTTTTCCCAGACATTATCATAAATCCTCATCAATTAGAGTTTTCTCTTGCTTGAGTCATTATTTTCAAATATTGGGAGTCATAGAGTTAATAAAATATTCAAGCATCAGTTGAAGGTTTAACAAGAAAAAATTCTAACAAATTGGTGACTCTACTGGAGATCAGAGATTGTAAAGTCTTGTTGAAGTATTCAGAAATCTCTGGTGTTCTAAAGTTTAAAATTTTTCATTGCAGTTGAGTTATTTGAAAAGGAAGCCTATAATATATTCTTGAGCTCCTAGAAATACATTAATTTTATACTTGTTATTTGCATAAGTCATTCTAATAGTATTCATTATTCCCAAGTTTTGGTGGCGACTCTAAAAGTGAAATCTCTATGATTAGTTTCAAATAGTATATCTTTCAGTATGAATACTAGGTCTAGAATGAGAAATAATCTAGAAATTATATTAGATGGTGGAATCCCATCATCCTCAAAAATTGATATGTCTTGGAGGAAGAAAAGAAATCAAGTCAATTTAGATGAAACTCCTCCAAGAGGAAAATAAAGTAATACTAGGAAAGAGGAAGGTAGTAATCAGTCTAATCATGATGGCAATACTTTAGAATACAAAGAAGATATAGAAAGAGGATTAGAAACACTTGTAACTACCTCCACTTCAAGTGAAAGAGAAGGGATGGATGCTATAAGTTTAGAATCTGAGGAAATCCCTTCTGATGAACTTGATGAGGAAGAAAAACTCATCATGAAACATCTTGCCCTTGTTCTGCAGATCAAAAGAGAAAAAGAGTTAAGAAAGAAAAAGCATGAGCATAAGGATATTAATAGAATTAAAAGAAGATCCTCAAGACATCAAACTACAAAAAATAATGAGAGGTCTCAAAATAACCAAGAGATACCTAACGTTCACAGAGCTTCTAGTCCACAAAATGTTAAAGAAAAGGGTAAATGAAAGGTCATTGAAAGAAAACCTGAAGAACCTATAGTTCAAAAGCCCTTAACAGAACATATGTCTATTGGAAAGTTGACTCCCAGGGAGTATATGGCTTATTTTTTGTTTTCATTATGGAAAAAAAGTCATATGAAGTTTTGATGATAAATTATGATATGAAAATTGACTAAGTGTAGAAGACAGGATAGAACAGTGACTTGCAGTCGATCAGGGAATTAGCGCACGTGCGTATGACCACATCAAGATATGTACATTTAGACCTAAGCTCTATGGTATGTTTTTATGCTTATCCTATACACACATGGTATGGAATGTTAGTACAAAAAAGTTACAGAAAGAACAAGTACACTAGCAGTTCAAAATATAGAGTATGAAGCCAACTTCATGATTTTGATTAGCACGTAATATTTTGTTAGGTAAAGGCTAAGAACCTATTGTAATAAGTTTTTAATCATATATTAAACATTTTTGTAAACACACTCAAGACAATTTATTTGGAATCATTGTGTATTATTTTTTTGGGCCAACTATGGTCTTGTTTTGGGTCGCGTCTATTCAAGCATAAAGATATACATATATATATATATATATATATATATATATAATGCAAAGATACATTTGAAGTGTTGTTGAAATAGTTAGAGAAGATGTATAGTAGAGTAGTATGAAGATATTAGTATGAGATAGAGCCCTTAAAGAAGTTAAGATCATAAGCGCATAATTGGAACTGATCAGACATCTGTGTCACATACAATAGTTCACTTTTGGATATAGTGCATATCTATTCTCAGGAGGTTGTAGCCTTCTTTCTCTTTGAGTAGTGAGCTCTTGGATAGTGAGTCCTCACCCCTAATAGGGTTGTTTGTAAAAGAATCCTAATAGGGTCAGACCCTTAACCAGGTCATTGTACTTACATTGTAAAGACTGCTCCTAACAGGACAAAGAAACTCTAACAAGTTCATTATACTAGTGCAATATTTGTGGGTACTAATTCCCGCCAGGGTTTTCCTCTAATAAAGGTTTCCCCATAATCATATCTTGTGTTATGTGATCTTGTGTTAAGCTTCAAGTGTTATATGATTTATTTATATTTAAAATTTTTGAAGTTGAATAATTAGCGAAACACTGATTCACCCCCCCCCCCTCTCAGTGTTTCCAACAATTGGTATCAGAGCCTGGTCCTCAGAGAGAAAAGTTTAACCACTTGAGGAGATCATGGATTCAGAAGAAGTAAAACATCTAAAAAATAATCTTGAATCATCCCTTGAAGATCTAGACAGATCTGAGAAAGAAAATGAAGAACGTAAACTAAAATTTGATGGCTCACAAATGCTTATCAAGAAACTAAGGAAAGAACTAAAAGATTGCTCCACCAATGATCTGAAACTGAAGGAAGAGAACATGTCTCTGAAAGATAAGATAGAAGAATTGAATGATCAATTAACTGATAGCTTAACAAATATTGAAGAGAAGAACAAAGAAAAAAAATAGTTGGATGAAGAACTCATGCAAGCCAATATAAAAATCTTGGAATTAGAAAATATCAAGAACAAAATTTAAACTGAATTATCAGGAGAAAAAGACAAGATTGATAAACTACACACAAGCTCTGATCTGATTCAATCAAATCTCTATGCACAAAAGATAAAAGGTGATACCACTGGTATGGGATATAGTTTAGCTCAAATTGAGATCAACTCATTACAAGAAAGAAAGAAAGATCAAACAGAATCTTCAGAAGAAAAGAAAACTGAAAATCATGAAGAGACTAAAGTAGAATCACCAAAAGATAAGCACAAGGCAGTCAGCCATACTTTCTATGCCTATAAAAAGCATGGAAACTTGGTAAAAGATTGTAAGAATGTAAGACCCTTCAATGGTCACTGTTACTCCTGTAATAAGTTTGGTCATAGGGCTATTCATTGTAGATTAAATCAAAGAAATCAGCCACAACTGAACCAAAGGAATCAAACTCAATTCAATCAGACAAATCAACCTCAAAGAAACTTGCAGAACATTACATGTCAGATATGTAACTACAATGGACACATAGCCAAGAAATGCAGCATGATGAATAACAATATCACACCTCCTATCATTTGTCACTCATGTGGAAAAGTTGGACATATCTCAAGGTTTTGCAGATCAAGAACAAAAGGACAAGAGAATCCCAAGAAGTCTTTGTTTGAAGAATTAGGAGAAGTCAAGTTTGTGGAAGCTAAAGCTAACTCAGATAAAATATGGGTTGAAGTAAAGATGGATAATGAAGAGAACAAGGTAGCAGATGCATCCTCAGTGGATGCACCTTCTACTTCTGAATAGTTGACCCTCATGGTCTTAGGGGGAGCTATTCTATCTCTGAACCCTTGCATGGCTAGTATACTCACCTTTGAGTATGCGCCTATGGATTCATGCATGTAATCATGAATTAAGGTTGTATGCATTCATGCATTTCCTTTACTTCATTCAGAACAAAGTTTGAAATTCTCTATGTAAACCGCTTTTTGGAAACAAGCATTAAATGTAATTGATCTTTATATAAATTGGAAAAAGATCTTAAAAACCTCACTTCGCATTTGAGATTGAAGCATTCAAAAAGCAGATAAGCATCAAGCATCAAAGCACTATAGATTAAAGGATTAATTGGTTTTTGAATGGATTAACAAATGGATTGAAACCCTATTAGTCGCATCATTTTAGAATTATCGTGAAACCCTACTTAACCTAGTTGCAAGTAAGTATGGCAACCCCTATTGTATTTGACATTACTGAGAGGAAGAGATTTGTTTTTAAGAATCAGCCATTCAAGTCCATACTAGATGATGTCAAAGGAGCATTATCTAGGACTCCGCTTGGAGTTGTACATGTAGAAGACATCTATGCATATGTTTATTGAAAGAAGGAAATAGTTGGAGACAATAGAATTGCATCTCTCATGGGTTCTATGATGAAAATAGACTATACATTCAAGGATGAATACGTGCATCTCACTGATAACCCCATCTTTGAGTATTCCATTGCGCATGAGTTCTATGAGCCAAAATGGGTAAATATATTACTAAGCAGGATACATGATGATCTATACTAGATAGGTGAGGTTCCTATCTACATCACTATAGATCTAATTCATGAGATGACTGGACTACCTCAGACTGGACCAGTTCTTCCAACTGGTAAAGATGTTAAGAAACAAGTTGACCAATCATGCTTATCCAAGAGTGATAGGCACGGTATGATAGTTGATCCCATCAAGGAAGATGACATAAAGCTAGTCACCATGATACTAGGTTATAAATTTCAGCACGCAAGCAAACTAAATAGTGTATCTACAGCTACTGTCTTAGCAGCAATAAAAATGGTGAATGGTAATACTCAGTACAACCTATGTGAAATATTGTGCGCTCAATTGATTGACAACATCTGAGCTATTAAGCATGACAAGAGAAAGATATTCAAGTTTGGCTCACTAATCATATATCTCTACTTCCACATAGTAGGAAAGGTTGAAAATCTCCACCTAGACAAAAGAAAACCCACTATGTCACAGATTTCACTAAAAGCCACATCAGAGAGTAGTGTGAAGGATTCTTTGGATATGGACATCAAAGCATTTAGGATCAAGATGCAGAAGAGGTTCAAGATACCTGAGAAAATAGTTGAGAAGTATAAAGACACCATATACTTCATGGTGGAGACTTACTATACTTCCGTGGAGGTAGTTGAGCCTAGAACAAAATGGATTCACCCTCTTGGTTATGAAGTTGAAGAACATATTTTAGAAGGTTATGCACAAGTCCTCTTATCTGCGCCCAAGGATCCCAATGAACCTAGATGGGGCACTTATAAAGAAAAGAAAAATCAAGTTGATTATGTCTTATACAGTGCTGAGAAAAAAAGGAAGGCATCTAGGATTACCTCAAATATCCTATAAGTTCATGGTGTTACACAAGAAGATCTTAACAGAGCTAGAGAAGCTAAGATATCCAAAGAACTTGAGAAGACTCCCACAAAAGAAAAAATGGAAAAGATTGATGATATGCCCAAGAAGAAGAAGAAGAAAAAATCAAATGAAGATACATCTGCACCATCAACCACCATTGATCTAGAAACATCTCCACCATCAGTACCTAGCAAGAAGTCTAGAGGAAGGAAGGAAGCACCCACTAGTCATCCATCCTCAAGAACTACAAGGAGCAAGGTAAAGAACACACAAGCTCCTCCTGAGGTAGGTTTTAGACCTATTCTTAATGTCTTAAGGAATAGAATTGTCAATGAAGGAAGACTAGAATCTCTCAAGAGTGTATATGACAAATATCATGAGATAGACAAATCATAGATTCATTCTATGATCATCTCTCACATGATTAAGTTCAAAAGGATAGTATTGGAACTCAAGACTATCATACCAGAAAATGTATGGAACATAATTAATATGTTAGAGAGACAAGCAATTGAAGAGGATATGAGGATAAGAGAAGAAACATTGATAGTCTTCTCCCAGTGTGCTCGCATGACAAGAAAGTCATTTTGTTGGATTTAGTAAAGTCGTACCTAAGAACCAAAACAAGAATTCTTCATATCATGGACAAGGAGTATGATCTGGTCAGTGAAGAGACTCATAAAGCATTTGAGCAGGTATTTCTAGATAGACATATGTATCCATCAACGGTGCCCACAGCTAAGGAAATTCCAGTTCCTCCTAAATAGGTTGCAGAACCAGTAATTCAGAATGCACCTAAGACAGGTCCACAGGTGTCAGCGCCCTCAATCTCAATAAATTTTGATATAGAAAAATATTCATAGGATACTATAGTGATTGATAATATCAAGATATCCATGACAACCTCTGATAATGATATAGACAAAGTTGATAGAGCATTTGTAACCACTGAAGGAACAAAGGAGGTATGCACTAATGACACATCCTTACAGCAAGATGAAGTCCCCCCTAATGATTCAATATATCTAAATAAAGAACAAGACAATGAAACTAATGAGATACCAGCTATGGAAATCTCAGTAAAAAGTGAATGCATGGATACTAGTCAGAATACTATATTCACACCATCCATTCAACCATAAAACTCATTGTTGTCAAGTTTAACTCCTGACTCAGCAAGTCTGGATGCTTGGGGAGAAGAAGACCTGATCAAGATCAATGTCCTAGCCATGGAAAAGACCAAAGAGAAATAGGTTATGAGGAATCCTCTCTTCTTGGAATCAGTAAACATTCTGAATGACCTAGTACCTGCGGACAAGAAAGTAGAAAAAATTCAGTCAGTTGATGATGTAGACAGTATACTAACAAGCTTCAAAGCACATTTTACAAGCTAAGTAGACTTAGCTACTATAATTGTAGAAGATGAGTAAAAAAAGGAAATATTGCATGAAATGGTCAAGAATTTTTCCTTAGACTTAAACTCATTGAAGATTGGTCAGTCTATGTTGAAAGAGTTGGCAGCTAAAGGCAGAAATGTAATAGCTAACTGCATGGACAAAGTGAAATTCACCTCTGAACATATCTAGAAGATAGAAGAGGCAGATATTTTGGTTGACAGTATTATAAAATTAGTTGAAACAACCACACAATACATAAACATCTACAACAGTATCTATCAAGGTCAGCTTGACAAGATTGAAATGGCAAAATTTGAGATTAATAAGATAAGAATCAGACAGACCCAACTGACAAATGCACTAGCGCCCTCCTTAGCAATTCTAGATAAGAACATCAAATATATTGATGCCACAATTGTATGAGGAGAAGTGTATATATATGCAAATAAATATATAGTATATGTTAAGAGAAGAAAATATAAAGTTTTTTTGATGTTAGTCAATTTTGAGTAACTTAGCCACATTCCTTTGTTTCCATTAATGACAAAGGGGGAGATTGTTGGCAAGTTGACTCCCAGGGAGTATATGGCTTATTTTTTGTTGTCATTATGGCAACAAAGTCATATGAAGTTTTGACGGTAAACTGTAAAGTGAAAATTGACTAAGTGTAGAAGACAGAACAGAATAGTGACTTGCAGTCGATCAGGGCATCAACGCACATGCGTATGACCACATCAGGATATGAGCATTCAAACTTAAGCTCTATGGTATGTTGTTATTCTTATCCTATACACGCATGGTATGGAATGTTAGTATGGACAAGCTACAGAAAGAACAAGTACACTAGCAGTTCATAATACAGAGTATGAAGCCGAATTCATGATTTTGATTAGCGTGTAATATTTTGTTATGTAAAGGATAAGCGCCTATTGTAATAATTTTTTAATCATATATTAAACATTTTTATAAAAATGCTTAATCCAATTTATTTGGAAGCATTGTGTATTATGTTTTTGGGCCAACTATGGTCTTGTTTTGGGTTGCATCTATTCAAGCATAAAGATATATATATATGTAATGAAAAGATACATTTGAAGTGTCATTGAAATAGTTAGAGAAGATGTATAGCAAAGTTGTATGAATATATTAGTATGAGATAGATCCCTTAAAGAAGTTAAGATCATAAGTACATAACTGGAACTGATCAGACATCTGTGTCACATACATCAATTCACTTTTGGATATAGTGCATATCTATTCTCAGGAGGTTGTAGCCTTCTTTCTCTTTGAGCAGTGAGCTCTTGGACAATGAGTCATCACCCCTAATAGGGTTATTTGTAAAAGACTCCTAACAGGGTTAGACCCTTAACCAGGTCATTGTACTTACATTTTAAAGACTGCTCCCAATAGGTCAAAGGAACTCTAATAGGTTCATTATACTAGTGCAATATTTGTGGGTACTAATTCTCACCGGGGTTTTCCTGTAATCAAGGTTTCCCCATAATCATATCTTGTTTTATGTGATCTTGTGTTAATATTCAAGTGTTATATGATTGATTTATATTTAAAGTTGCTAAAGTTGAATAATTAGCGAAACACTGATTCACCCCCCCTCCCCCTCTCAGTGTTTCCAACAATGTCCAAATTGGATTTTGATCTTGAGAGACTAAGGATAGAAAAATAAATCATGGAGAAGATGTTAGAAAAGGCTCAAATGGAAGCTGCAACAATAGAAATGAAAAAGGAAATAGATTTTTTGCAGTCTTCCAATTATTCTTATGTTGGAACTGAGAACACAACATCTTCCAAAACAAAAGCTACTACTTTCAAGGAGACTGATAATTTCCAAAGAAAATCATTGAATCTGGAAAGGTATAAGAAATTTAATTTCATTGGCATTCCTAGATACCCAAATGCATTTCCAAAATATGTAGGTGATGTGGGAGAAAATCTCCCAAAATTTGCAGGTAATAATGTCATCTCTTGTGAAACACACATAAGAAAATTCATTGATTTTGTTGATGATTTGAATATTACTCACGAAGATGTGTCGATGAAGCTTTTTGTTCAGTCTCTAGTAGAGGATGCTAGAGAATGGTTTAGAAATATTTCTAATGGCTATGTTGCTTCCATGGATGAATTAATTGAGTTTTTTAAAGATCAATATGGTGATAAGACAAATAAAGGTTTCTTGCTGAATGAGTTCAATAATATCAAAAAGAATTACAATGAAGAGGTCACTAAATTCAATACCAGATTCCAAAGAGCAATGCATAAATTATTTCAGAAAATAAAGCTAGATGAAGAGGTATGTCTAGAAACCTATTTAAATGCTTTTGATTCAAAAATGGGTTATGCTCTTAGGGATAAGAATCCTAGAACACTCACTGATGCTTACAAGATAGCAGTAAATATTGAGATGAACAGAAGGGTGTCTGGTAAATTGAATAGAAGAGATGATTCAAGGCTTAGTAGGAGTAACCTAAAGGAACCATAATATAAAGAGTATAGGGCTCCTAAAAATAATAGGCCATCCTATAATAATACTTATAATCCTTAGAATAGAATGCAAAATCATCCTTATGGAACTCAATTTAAGGATGGGAAGCCTATTGTCCCACCTAGAAAAGAAAAACCCGAAGAAAAAAAAAACACTAGACCCTTTGCATAAAAATATTTTCCACTTATGAAATGATGATTTCTGGTGTGAGGTTTGTGAAGCCCCACACAACCCTAATTTTTGCATTATTTCCTTAGAATTGAAAGCAAATGAAGAACAAGACAATGATGAAAGTGAAAAATGTGATTACAATATGAAAAATGCCTATTCATGTCATGATGTAGATTCAGATAATGAAATTGAAAATCATGATTCATATGGTTCACAAGGGAATGTAGAAAATTATCAACAACAAAATTTGTCAGACAGTGAAGCAAAAGAAATAGATAACCATGTAAGATGTTATGCACAAAATAATCAGGACATTCCATTGGTCAGAAAAGCTTCAGATGAAGAAAAAGCAAGAATTAGTGCAGATTTGGTGAACAAAGCTAGAAGGAACTATCATTTGAGGAATAGAACAATTGGTGGAACTAGTAGTCAGCCTGCTGGCATCTTTATAAAAGAAAATAAAATAGATACCAAGTATGTACAAAAGAAAGATGGACCTGGGGAAAATGCAAATAAACCTAAGGTTAATATTATAACTAAAACCATAGAGCCTATTGTTGTACAAGAAGGAAAAGCAAAAGTACAAGAAACAAGTACTTATTCTCTTAAGATAGAAAGCAAAAAATCTAAGAAAGAAGAACCAACTATGAATATACAGATTGAGGAAAATAACATTATAGTTGAAAAACCAAAGTCCTTAGATATGAAGTATACTCCAGTAGACATGGGCCACTGTTTGTCTCAAATGACTGTAAAAGTTCCATTTTTAGAAATGATGAGGATTAAGGAACATAAAGAAAAAGGTTTTGTCATTGTTGAATAATGTGTCTACAGTGAAAGTTCAAAATTCAGAAAATGTTGATAAGAGACCAAGTAACAAAGGGAAGGAAGCTGAAGTAATGATTTCTGAAATTCCTCAAATTTTATTGAACACAAATACTTCTCCTAAGGTTGTAGCCCCATTTTTCTAACATTGGTAATTAATGGAAGGATGCTTAAAAATTGCATGATTGATTCAGGGGCATCAAACACTGTCATGCTAGTAGAAATCATGAAGTCTATGGAATTACAAGTGGACAGTCCTCATGGGAGATGTCAAGCAATGGATTCTAGAGAAGTCCCTGTTATTGGTACTATTGAGGTCATGCCTTATAAATTATCAGTATGTCCTGATGTGATTTTAACTATGAATGTTCTTATTGTTGACATACCACCGCATTATGGCATGTTGTTGTCTAGAAAGTGGAGTGCTCAAATGGGAGGTAGCATACAAAGTGATTTATCATATGCTACTTTTAATATTAATGGAAATAATGTTAAAGTGTCAAGAGAAGGTAGGACTCCTAATATGGTTGAATGGTATGAAGACACAAACATTAATTACTATATTGATGTGGACATGGAGAATTTTAGAGTATAGAAGAGTGATCATCATCAATGTAAAAGTACAGATCCTCTGATTAAAGAATTGAGTATACAAGATGATGGATTGTGGAAAATGTATTTTGATGGAGATTGCTCAAAAGAAGGATCAAGAGGTGGTGTATTACTTGTATCTCCATTAGGTACAACTTTCAAATGTTTCTTTTTGCTAGCCTTTCAATGTACAAATAATACAGTAGAGTATGAGGCTTTACCTTTAGGGCTAGAAATTGCTATTAAACCTTTAGGGCTAGAAATTGCTATTAAACATAGAATAAAATGTTTAAAAGTTTATGGTGATTCTGAATTAGTGGTAGCCCAAATAAGATCCAAATATGCAGTGAAAAATGATAGGATAAAAATGTATAAATATGCTATTTGGGATCAGATTGAAATGTTTGATGCCTTTGATATAAGTTGGATAGAAAGGTCAAAAAATATAATGGCATATTTCTTAGAAAATGTTGCTCTGAAACCTGATGATCAGACCTTACATGAGGTGTCAATACTTGAAGTTAAGACAAGGCTAGTTCTTCTTGATAATATATACAACTGGCAATTTTTCAGGATGAGCAAGATATTTTGAAATTCATTCAATGTCTGGACCATTATGAGAATCAATACATAGATTGCAATACCTTACTGGAAAATAATAATGGTAAAGATTATGTCTTAGGAAATGAGGTTGTCCAATTGAGTTCCAATCAGATTCCTAAGGGACTGGTTGAACTTGAAGCATTGTTCAGTAGTCAAAATGATCACTCAACAAAGATAAGCAATGCTAAGGTTGAGGACTTGGAAGAAATTAATTTAGGATGAGAAACTAGTCCTCAAGTTGTTTATATTGGAAAAGGTTTAGATTCTCATATAAGGGCAAATTTGATTAAAATTTTGAGAAAATATAAGCATGTTTTTGCATGGTCATATGAAGACCTAAAGGCTTATAGGGAAGACCTTTTCCAACATGAAATTCCACTAAAATCAGAGATGAAACCATTTAGGAAAAAATAGATGCCTATTAATCCTTTGTTGGCCCCTAAGATGCAGCAAGAATTGATGAAGTTAAAATATGTTGGGATTATCCAGCCCATTAGACACTCAACATGGGTTTCAAATCTAGTACCAGTAAGAAAAAATATTGGTGACATCAGATTATGTATGGATTTTATAAATTTGAATATTGCCTCACTAAAAGATAATTATTCCTTACCTAATATGTAAGCAATGTTACATAAAGTGACTAGTTGTGAGCTACTATCAATGATGGATGGTTTCTCAGGCTACAACCAATTTTTAGTAAAGGAATCAGAGCAGTACAAGGCCACATTTACCACTCCTTGGGTAACTTATGTCTATATCAGAATTCCTTTTGGATTGATAAATGCAGGAGCAACTTTTCCAAGGGCCATGGATGTTGCTTTTAAAGAATTTATTGACTTATTCATGGTTATTTATCAAGATGATCTAACTGCATACTCTAAGAAAGATGAAGATCATGAGCACCTAGGTAAAATTTTCAATAAAGCTTTGGAATATAGTGTTTCATTGAATCCTAAAAAGTTTCATTTTGCAGTACAAGAGGGAAAGTTGCTGGGACATATAGTGTCTAAATATGGAGTGATAATAGGCCCTGAAAGAATAGAAGAAATCTAGAAGTTTATTGCTCCAAAAAAATTAAAGGGGGTTCAATCTTTCCTAGGAAAGATAAATTTTATCAGAAGGTTTATAGAAAACTTTGTAGAAATTGTTAAACCTATCATAAAGTTGCTAAAAAGGATGCAAAATTTCACTGGAATGAAGAAACTCAAATAGCATTTGAAAAGATAAAGAAGGCAGTGCAAGAGGCCCCTATTATAAAATCACCTAATTATAGTAATCCATTTTCTCTATTTTCTTTTGTATCTTATCATGGATATGTGCAGGATCATGGTATGCCAAAAAGTGGCGATGTGAAAAAGAAGTCTTGATTGGTAGACTGATTGAAAAATAGCTATAAAATTCAAATGGTATATCATTTTTTCAATCTAAAAAATGTGTCACATTCTATGCTTCACCTACTATAAGAAAAAAATAAAAAAAAATCAATTTGATGAAGTTTAGACTAAGTTAAGGTGGTGAGACATGAGAGTTTTTATATTCTGGAAAAGTTGTAGAAGAAAAATCATAATTAATTATTTACTTGGAAAAAAATTACAAAAAAATATGCGTCATATCCAGACATTAATCTACTACTTATATCTAGAATCTAGTAAAAAAATATTAGCATTTGATTGTGTTTAATGTGGTAAGGCATACGCCTACTTCTTATCTTTTTAGTCCTGATTGATAGACTGATTGAAAAATAGCAATAACTTTCAAACGGTATAACATTTTTGAAATCCAAAACATGAGTCACATTCTATGTTTTTCCTACTACAATTAAAAACTAAAAAAAAATCAATTTGATGAATTTTAGACTAAGTTAAGGTGGTCAGACACGAGATTTTTTTTATTCTGGAAAAGTTGTAGTAGAAAAATCATAATTAATTATTTACTTGGAACAAAATTACAAAAAAATATGTGTCACATCCAAACATGAGTCTACTACTTACATCTAGAATCTTGTAAAAAAAATATTATCATTTGATTGTGTTTAAGGTGGTCAGACATACACCTTCTTATCTTTTTCCTGAAATTTTCATACTACTGCATTGAAATTTGAAATTTCACCATCTATAGAATTTTTTTTTTAAAGAAGGGATAGTATCTTAGAAACTAGATTCAATTTTCTACAGATTCTCTTCTTACACTTTTTTTATATAAGATTGATAACGTGTCCAAATATTTATGTCAACTTTCCTAACCCTAATTTTTTGAATTTTCATTGCCACTTAAGGCTTAGTTTGGCATACCATGTTCCTGCACATACTCTCATACATTTGTTGTTGTTTTACTACAAAAGGATGAAGAAGGATTTGAGCATCCAATAGCCTTTTATAGTAAATCTCTCTAGGATGCAGAGCTAAATTATGAGATGATGGAGAAGCAGGCATATGCTTTAGTGAAAGCTGTGAAATCTTTTAGACCATATTTGGTTTGTGCTAAGGTGCAAGCATATGTTCCTCATTCAACAGTGAAAGATATCCTTACCATGTCAGAATTAACTGGTAGGAGGTGTAAATGGATTAACAAAATTTAGGAAATTAATCTAGAAATCCATATTACAAAATTGGTTAGGGGACAAGGTCTAGAAAAATCAATGACTAAAGAAAATTTGGACTTGGTACAAGTGAATAATCAAGTAATACAAGATTTAATAGTAACCAATATTGAGAGGCATCCTTTCTATACTGATATTATGTATTACCTAAAAAATACCAAGTGTCCTAAAAATATGTCACAAAATCAAAAGAGGAGTCTGAAGTTGCAAGCTCAGAAGTACATCTTGATTCAAGGAGACCTATATTGGAAGAATAAAAATGTTGTGCTACTGTTATGTTTAGATAAAGATCAAGCTGAGAAAATATTAAATGAAATGCATGCTGGGATATGTGGTGGACATTTTTCTGCAAAAACTACTGCTCATAAGATTTTAAAGGTAGGATATTATTGGCCTAGTGTCTTTAGAGATACCCATGCATTTGTCCGGAAGTGTGAGCCTTGCCAAAGATTCTCAAACAAGTTAAAGTTCTCAGGTGCCCTATTGTTAAATCCTGTAAGTGCTGAGACACCTTTTCCCATGTGGGGTATTGACTTTGTTGGAGATATTTTAGAAAATTCTAGTGGGAATATTCCTAGTTGCCTCTCATTATTTTACTAGATGGATTGAAGCTATTCCTACAAAAAAGGCAACAAGTAAGGTAGTCACTGAGTTTTTGATGGAGAATATTTTGACTAGATTTGGTGTACCTTCAAAGTTAGTAATGGATAATGCTATGTGCTTTAGATCAGAAGAAATAATGGAATTTTGTGAGAAATATGGGATTATAATGTCTTATTCATCCCCATATCATCCTAAGGAAAATGGCCAGGCAGAATCTAGTAACAAAAGCACTTTGAAAATTTTAAAGAAAACTCTAGAAAAGAACAAGAGAGCCTGGCATACTGTTAAATTTTGGATCAGATTTATGTCTTTTAAAATTTTCATATATTAATCCAATATATATATATATATATAATCTCAATATATATATATATATAACATATATTTAATCATTATATATATATATATATATATATATATATATATATATTACNACAATATATATATATATATATAATCTCAATATATATATATATATAACATATATTTAATCATTATATATATATATATATATATATATATATATATATATTACTAATATAGTAATAGATATGTATATATATAATTATATTAACATTAATATTTTGTAGATTGAATAAGTAAGACTCGCATTATTCGTTGTATATACTTGTCTCTTATCAACCAATTACTATATATACATGTGAGACATGTCATTATAGAGACATGTCTCTTTGAAGAGACATGTCTCTATAATGCTATGTCTTTTCATAACTTTAATCAGCTGATAATACTAATCGACATACAACAGTTTGTATACTAATCGATATATTAATCGATAGTTCAAAGCACTTAATAAACTGCCTGATAATAATGCGTGGGACCAGCACATAGGATTTATTAACCATGCAGCCATTGTCTTATGCAATACAATCGGTATTCAAGCACACTGATGTCAATCGACTTTAACACATCCGATGACAATCGGTATTAGTCAACCGATAAAAATGTGAATTTGACCGATGCTAATCGGTATAGTATGAAATATTATTTTATCAATTATAATATACATTATACATTTTATATGTATATTTATATATATAATAATATCATTATTATTATATATATTAATAGGCATATATATAATGTAGAATAATATAACAATAATATTAATTCAGATATTTGAATAATATGATGTCATTCGATGAAATCCATTTTAATAGTTAATTATATTAATAATAAGATAATAGATTAATTTTCTCAATTATGATTGCATGTAAATACATTAATATATATAATAATAATATCTATTATTATTATCATATATATTGATATGCATAAGTTAATCTATTCTCCTAATATTAATATCTCATTCATTTTATCTGATCAAAGCTACAAACATCAACACTCCCTCTTAGCTAGGGAAGATAAAATTCATCATCCAAGATCACATCACAAAGTTAATTATGAAAGTTAGATCAGAGATATCAAAATATCCCCATTATGTAGATTGCCTCCATTGGTGATTCTATCCACCAGCTCTCGTGTGGATTTCCTCAATCGGCGATTAGATCCACAACATCACAAGCGTTTGGTGTGGATTGCCTCCATCGGCGATTCGATCCACAAGCTCTTATGTGGATTTCCTCCATCGGTGATTCTATCCACAACTACATGCGCTTCAATGTGTGGATTGCCTCAATCAGTGATTCTATCCACTAGCTCTCGTGTGGATTGCCTCTATCAGCCATTCGATCCACAAACTCACAAGCTTCAAGGTGTGGATTTCCTCAATCGGTGATTTGATCCACAAGCTCTTGTGTGGATTGCCTCTATCAGCGATTCGATCCACAAACTCATGAGCTTCAGGGTGTGGATTGCCTCAATCGGCAAGCTCTCATGTGGATTGCCTCTATCGGTGATTCGATCCACAAACTCATGAGCTTCAGGGTGTGGATTCCCTCAATCGATGATTTGATCCACAAGCTCTCGTATGGATTGCCTCTATTGGAAATTTGATCCACAAACTCATGAGATTCAGTGTGTGGATTGCCTCAATCGGCGATTCAATCCACAAGCTCTCGTGTGGATTTCCTCTATCAGTGATTTGATCCACAAACTCATGAGATTTAGGCTGTGGATTGCCTCAATCGGTGATTCAATCTGCAAGCTCTCATGTGGATTGCCTCTATCAGTGATTCGATCCACAAACTCACAAGCTTCAGGGTGTGGATTGCCTCAATCGGTGATTCTATCCACTAGCTCTCATGTGGATTTCCTCTATCGGTGATTCGATCCACAAGCTATTTATCACAATGGAAAGTTATTGTAAGATCGTCACCTTACAATAACTTTACCGAATACAAGTGATAATCATTTGGAATTCATCACTTCTTTATGATTTTCACAGGGCCCATATAGTTATAAAATAACATTAGTATAATAATCAATAATCATGTCAACTTTACCTTAGAAGTGTTCAGTGAACTCCCTCTCAATCATAAGGTGTCTACTCTTCTGGATTTCATGATTCCTTTATACTCTTCTTGAATGTAGTTGATCAAATATGGATATTTTGGCATGAGCACTTACAAAGTTTCCCATTGACTCTGCTCATCAATTTCCATTAGGTTTACAAGGATTTTCCATTGTTGTCTTAAGCTCATTCTTCCTTAATACCAACATCAATTGAAGTTTCCATGATTCAAAATTGGAGGTACCTTCAAGTCTGTCTTCGAGTCTTAATCCATTTTCCATTCTGTCAATACAAAATTTCCAAAAATCTGATCTAGATCTTCCTTCAATCTAATTTGATCTTCCTTCAAGTGGTTAGGCTTTAACGAAGGAACCTGGCTCTGATACCATGTTAAATTTTGGATCAGATTTATGTCTTTTAAAATTTTCTTATATTAATCCAATATATATA
>MU224133.1:3355479-3374789 GCA_018584345.1 Thuja plicata | reverse complement strand
TGTCTTTGCGTGCATCACAGGGTTCTTAGACATGTTGATAGTGCTAGTATTATCACAATGAATAACAATAGGATAATCAACTTGAATGCCAAAGTCTTTAACCATCTGCTTGATCCAAACCATGGTTTAACAATTTAGTGTTATTGCAACATATTCAGCTTCTGCTCTTGACTGAGAAATATAGTTCTGCTTCTTGCTTATCCAAGAAACCAACCTATCTCCAAGGAGTACTGCTCCTCCTAAAGTACTCTTCCTTTCATCAATACAATGTGCCCAATCTGCATCTGTATATACATGAAGTTTTACATTCTATGATTTAGGATACCATAAACCATATTCTATAGTTCCTTTTAGATATTTAAATGTCCTCTTGATTTCCATTAGGTGACTCTACTTGGGTTCAGCTGCTTGAATCTTCCAACAATGTCAACTGCATTAGATATGTTGGGTCTAGATGGAGTTAGATAAATGAGTTTACCAATCATAGATTTGAATAATGTTTTATTAACTACTATGGAATCATCATCATTTGAAAGCTTGCTTCCAGTTATCATGGGAGTGAATACTAGCTTACAATCATCCATCTGAAAAGTCTTCAGTATTTCCTTCACATATTTAGATTGATTAATGAATATACCTTTATCTATTTGCTTTACATTTAGTACCAAAAAGTATTTTATAGGACCAATCATACTCATTTCAAATTCATTTTGCATTTCTTTTATAAATGCTTTACTGAGCTTGTCATTATCCCCAAAGATAATGTCATCAACAAATATAGCAACTAACAATAATCCATCAGGTGTTTCTCTTGTGAATAGGTTACAATTTTCTGATCCTTTCTTGAATCCAATCTTGGTAAGATAACCATCAAGTCTCTCATACCAATCTCTTGGGGCCTGTTTAAGACCATAGAGTGCTTTCTTCAATTTGCATACCATGTCTGGTTCATCTGAAAGACTAAATCCTTCAGGTTGTTCAATGTAGACTTCTTCATTCAAATCACCATTCAGAAAGCTGATTTTACATCCATTTGATTAACTTTAAAGTCTTTGAATGTTGCATGTGCCAAAAACAACTTAATGGCTTCTAGTCTGCTCACATGGGTGAATGTATCAGTGTAGTCTATTACTTCTCTCTGTGCATATCCCTTGCATACCAATATTTCTTTGTTTCTTACTACTGTACTATCTTCATTCATCTTGTTTATGAATACCCACTTTGTTCCAATCACATTTTTGTCACTGGGTCTAGGGACCAATTCCCATGTATCATTTTTGATTATCTGGTCTAATTCTTCTTTCATTGCATTCTTCCAAACAAAATCATTACAAGCATCTTCAACACTTAAGGGTTCAATCTGTGAAAGTAAACATACCTCTTCATCCATTGCTAGACCTTTTGCTTTAGATCTAGTCAAAACACTGTTGCTCTAATCTCCAATGATGTCATTTTTAGAGTGGTATCTAGATGTGAATTTTGGAACCTTAGGTGTGTCTTCTTCTTCTGTAATTTTTGATTCTTCTCTACTTGATTTAGGGTCATTACATGAGACATCAATGCAATCAAACATTTCTTCAATAATAGTATCTTTACTGCTAGGTCTAGGTTCATCCTCAATCATAGGTTCATATTCATAGTATCTTTCTTGAACCATAAACTTTTCATCAGTCTTAACATGTGTGCTTTCAATTATCTTCTTTAATCTCAAATTGAAACATCTATATACTTTTCTTTTAGTGGAATAACCAAGGAAAATACCTTCATCACTTCAGGCATCAAACTTACGAACACCATCATCTCTCTTGATGTAGCACTTGCTGCCAAAGATTCTGAAATACTTTACTATAGGTACATTGCCAAACTAAAGTTCATAGGATGTCTTATCCATGCCTGGCCTCAATTGAGTTATGTTGATAGTATATACTATTGTGTTCACTACGTCTCTCCAATAGGTGTGCACAAATTTTCCTTCAATCATCATAGTGTGCACTATATCAAGTATGATCTTGTTCCTCCTTTCTGAAATTTCATTCTGCTAAGGGGTTCTAGGTGCACTCAACTGTCTTTTAATACACTCAACTATCTTTTAATACCATGTTCTTCACAATAATCATAAAATTGATCAGAGGTGAACTCTCCTCCTCTATCTAATCTCAGACATTTCAGTTTCTATCCGGATTCATTCTCAACTTTAGCTTTGAATATTTTGAACTTCTCAAATGCTTCAGACTTCTCCTTTAATGTTGCAACCCATATCATCCTAGAAAAATCATCAACAAACAAAATGAAATACCTTTCTTCGTAGTATGATCTTATTTGAGTAGGACCACACAAATCTGTATGCACTAAGTCCAATTTGTTCTTAGCTAAGTTTTGCTTGCTTCTGAAGGAACTCCTTACATGCTTTCCCATAACACATTCCCTGCATATTGTGTCAACTGGTCTTACAATACTTGGTAGGTCTCTAACTGCTTTAACATTGCTTATCTTTACTATATTGTCAAAATTGAAATGACAAAGTCTCTTGTGCCATAACCAACTGCCATCCACCTTTGCAACAAAACAACTTACATCAGAATTGAGTTGAAAAACATTACCTTTAATTTTAGAGCCTGATGCAATCATGTCTCCATCCTTGTTGTTAATGATGCACTTGTTTTCTTTGAACTCCAAATGATAACCTTTGTCAAGTAGTTGTCCAACACTCAACAAGTTATGATGTAATCCATCAACATATAGAACATCATCTATCTTGTTCTTTCCATCCAAAGTGATAGAACCTTTATCTATGATAGGTTTGGGAGTGTTATCTCCAAATCTAACCATACCGCCTTTTTATTTTTCCAATTGAATAAATCTATCTTTGTCACCTATCATATGATGAGAGCATCCACTGTCAATGATCCAATTAGTTCTGATGTCTGCTTTGGAAATTAGGGCTAGCTCTTGTTCTTCCTTTTCATATTCAATGTCCATTTCCTCAAGCAACCTTTCCACGTCTCTAAGGGAAATGAATCCAATTTCATCTTCTCCTGAATCTTCATCAGTTACACCTTCTTCAGCATGATAACATTCCTTCTTATATTTGGGTTTGTAATCAGATCTGAACTTCTTGACTCTTGTGGGACACTTAGAAGCAAAGTGACCAATCTTGTTACATGAAAAACATTTGAATGGAAGTTGTCCTTCATATTTTCATTTTCCTTTCTTTTCTCTTCTAGAAATCATAGCAATGATTTCTTCAAGTTCTTCATCAACTTCTTCTTTCTCATTATGACTGGAAATTTGTAAGGATTTCTTACCATGGACTGAGGCTTTAAAGGCAATTTTACTTTTAGGTTCAGTCTTCAATCTTGATATCTCAAATGTAGAGATTTTATTGATCAAGGTCTCTCTCTTGAAGTCTTGTGAGAATTGCATGGTTTCCTCTAGAATACTGATCTTTTTTTCATAGTTTGATGTTAAAGTAGTTAGCAACTTGTCCATTATATCTTCTTTTGATATTTCTCCACCATTTTTTATGATTCCAGAGACTGCTTCATTTATCCTCTGATTGTAAGCTCTAATGTTCTCTTCAGGTAACATCTCAGGACTGTTATATTTCTTTTTCCATGTCTTCCTACATGCATTCTTTGGTTGAATATCTCCTTCAAACATATCTTCTAAATACTTCCATATGGTATATGCTCTGTCAATCTTCTTGATTTCAAAAAATTCACTGTCAGATAAGGTGCTGATTAGGGCTTCTTTAGCAATTGCATTATCTATAAATATATCCTTTTGTCTATTAGTAGCATCATCCTTTGCAAGGTCTTTCAGAGATGGAATTACAACTTCTTCTGTAGCAATTTCAAATATCTCAAATCCAACACACTGTAGATGTGTTATCATTTTGTTTTTCCAATCCAGATAATTTTCTCCATCGAACTCAGGGCTTTCTTTTCTGAAGTAAGACATCTGATCTACCTTAAGCTGCTAGGCTTCTTCTCCAAGGCACTTGGCTCTGATACCAATTGTTAGAATAGTCTCAAAGGATAAATGAGGGGGGACCAAATTAGTTATCAGTAACTTCAGTTCTTTTTACTTCTTTAACTTTAGAATACAACAAAGTAAATGCTTAATCAGATAACACAGTACTCAACACACAATTTGATTATGGGGAAACCAAATGGTAAAAACCCCGGTGGGAATTAGCACCCACAATAAACTATACTTATTTTTAGTAATCCATGTTAAAATATATTTCAACCCTGTTAGGAGTTGTACATTATAGTGAAATAAGTATAGTGACCTGGTTAAGGTTTGGACCCTGTTAGGAGTCTTTTACAAATAACCCTGTTAGGGGTGGTGGACTCACTGTCCAAAAGCTCACTGCTTGATGGTGAAGGCTACAACATTTTGTATAATAGATATGCACTATATCTGATGATGAAATGTAGAGTAGACCTACTGTCTTGATCATTTCCAATGTATTGCAATCTTTCACTTCTTCTTCATATAGACTCTTGATGAATGAACCAAATCTGATAAGTTTCTCTGTACATCTTTCTTATCTTTTTTTATCATTCACACTTTGCGTGTTACCTTTGACTTGTTATAAGTATCTTCATCATAGTATGAGATCATGGGACCTATAAGACAACTCTTCATAACATCCTTTTCGACTCTACTAAGCATGCAAGCATAATTACAACCACACACGTATAAACCAAATAGACGTGACGCTTCACTAAGTCAACCTCACCAATTTAACTCTAACTTTGCAATCTTCTTGAAACATGTTTGGAACCTTTGGATTAATATCATCAACTCATAACTAATCATGAATATACACACACAAATATAGACAATAGGTGCAACTCAAGAAACACATGATATACATTGGCCCTAAACCATTACACTTCCAAAACTGTAACTGCCAATAACATAATTACATAACTTTACTAAAACATCATATCTGGGTCTGCGTTTATGAACATAACATAATAAACATGTCAAAAACATGTATCTATCCATGCAAATCTTCATATGATCATTCTGATAAGTACATATAGAATTACTACTATGTATTATATGTTGTCATCAGTGACAAACATACGATCAATCAACTGCTCAGAATCAAATCTCCAACAATAAATAGATCTTATTGTAATATAAAAAAAAGAGAGGTGATGAAATATAATTATAAGCCAGACTACAAAATTTTGTCTGAGTTTTGAGCTTTAGCCTCTATATGTATGAATTAGGAATATAAATAAAATATAGTGCAATTTCTCTTCTATATTGTTGTTGTCTCTTTACTTATTGTGTATGCTCTTTTATGTTTAATCTGTAAGGAATTTTAAACATATTGGTTACAAGGTAGCTATCTAATTACTTAAAATTTTATTTCAAGGGAAGAACTAAGTTTTGTAAGTAGTTTTAGAGAGTATAATAGTATTTGAGGATTTGATACAGTAGTGTTGGAGTGACAGGGCGATTTGTAAGGCATCTTACTCAAGTTGCATATAGGTTGTAAGGCAATCTACAATATCTTTATTCACCTTTTCTATGGATTTGCATCTTTGACTCTATAGCCCAAGGATAAGCACTGGTCTAGAATCTGTCAAGTGGTTTATCATCATCCAAGCAATTTAGAATCCATAAATCTTTCACATTTACATTCAAAACATATAAGTCTAAGCAATTGTATAAAGATATAAAGTTCATTCTACTAATCCCTTTATGAGAGGATTAAAATAGGTTGCCCCTCCTAAGTTATAAGAACTATAAAAGGAAGAAGTATGACTATCCTTAAAACACTACTATTTGTTGTTATAATATCAATAGTTTTTATGGTTAAGCTCTATGTTAAGTTGTTTTCAGTTTTATGCAGAGTAATTTATAAGGTAATACAGTAAAAAGGCAGAAAATTAGTATCCACATTTACTAATACTATAAGATAGTAATCTTATATAGGTAATACTTGCCTGGGTGTTGTGGAAACATAAAAATAAGGAGGTGATAGTTTTTTTCCCAGACATTATCATAAATCCTCATCAATTAGAGTTTTGTCTTGCTTGAGTCATTATTTTTAGATATTGGGAGTCATAGAGTTAATCAAATATTCAAGCATCAGTTGAAGGTTCAGTAATAAAAAACCCTAATAGGAATCATCATCACTTTGTCCTTCATTAGCAAGATAACAAGATTTCTTACCTTTGTTTTTTTAGTCTTTGTATCTCCTAAATTTTTTTTCTCTCTTTTCCTTATCTTTCTTTTCCTCCTTATCATTCTCTGGATAGTTAGATGCAAAGAGACCAATCTTGTCACAATTAAAACATTTCAAGGGTAGCTTATCTCATTATTTGCCTTTGACTCTTTGTAGCCTTCTAGCCAAAAAAGCTTCAAACACTCTTCCCCTCTCCTCACATTCAGTAAATATCTCATCAAGTCCTTCAATGCAACTATAGAATTTATCACTAGCACTACTCAAATAACCATCTCTAGCAGCAACTTCTCTAGAATTTCCAATATTTAAAGTAGACTTAAATGCATATTCAAACATAGAAATAGTAAGCACGCTATTGTCAAAATCATTAAGTTCAAATGTAGTTAACTTACCAATAGTGGCATCCAGTGAAACATTCATCTAGGGCATAGATCTCAGCTCTTGTATAGCAGATACACAAGTATCATAACTCAGTAGTAGGGTTCTCAACATTTTTCTTGTCACATCATCCTCTTTTATGTTACCACCAGCTCCTCTGATAGAATTAACAGTTTCCTTAAGTCTTGTGCTATATTTTAATATGTTCTCACCTTCCTTCATCCTCATAGAGTCAGATTTTCCTCTCAAACTTTCTGCTTTGGCCTTCTGAACATGGTGATCTCCACCATAGGTCAAAACAATCTTATCCCACATATTTTTTGTAGTAGTACAACCATCAAGCTCATCATATTCCTATTCGATAAATGTAGATGCAATCTCAATCATGACTTGTGTATGCTCAGCTTTCTATCTTTTCTCACTGATAGTCAAAGGTGCAGTAGTTAGTGCTATATATTCATTCTCAAGATAGGAAAGTGCATATTCTTCTACTCCAGGCAAATGAAACTTCATTCTAATTTTCCATTTAGAGAAATGATCCCTATTCATCTTTAGTGCTTCTCTCTTATACATCTTTAGATCTTATTAAAGTCCTTTAAACTTATAACTTCAAAGTAACAAATCTCTAATACCAATTGTTGGTCCCACTGAGAGGGGGGTGAATCAGACAATTCAAAACTTAAACTCTTAAAACTGAACTCACTGATTCACTTGGTAAGTATTGAATACAGTAAATAGTCAATTCACCAAATAATATAAGCAGTAGTCAATAATTCAAAATTAGCAACATCTGATTAACTCATTCACACATGATATAACTCATTAGTATGAGATTTAACAAGGAAACCCAATTTGGGAAAAACCTTTGTGGGATTGTAACCCACAATAAAAATTGTACCCTTCTAAAGTACACTCGATTAAGAATTTATCATGTTAAAGATTACAAATACATTTTCTAAATGTGACCCTATTAGGGGATTTACCTCATATCTATTAATATCTTCACCCTATTAGGAGTGTCTTTTTTAGAGGTCTTCAAACACTATTTTGGAATGTCACCTAAGTCTAGGTTTTACATATAGGACTGTTAAATCCACTTGGTTAAGAGATTTCTTTGTTAAAAATATTAATAAGCAACAATAAAATTTCATCTGTAAAAATTAGCAACTCACTATGCTTGAATCATATCCTTTATGCTCAATTGAATCCTAGCATCACATACTCCATTTATCTCTTTCTCAATCTGTAGATTCTTTGATCTATCTTTCTCTATTATGCTTGGTAAATGTTTTTCTTTAGCTTCTTTCCTTCTTTTCTCAAATTTCCAGTTCACTCCTCCGTGTAAATCTCATTCCTTATATAGACATACTTTTTCCTCTTAATCTCCTTAATTTGATTTTTCTTTCTTTTTCTCAGTCGTTTGATCATCCTCTTCAATTTCTCAACTCGGTAAACCAAATCACTTTTACCTTGGAACTTGTAACTTTTCTTGGAACTTTCACTTTTCTGTTTAACCTCTTGATCTCTACCTTAGATATTCTCATTGAAATTTCTTGTTCGTAGATCTTGTAACAAACTTCAATTAATTCATTTCCTCATCCATCTCATCATAGCTTCACATTAAATAATCATTTAATATTTTTATATTATACTTGATAGAACTTTCTCTATAACTCGGTAACTGACTTCATCACTGCTCGGTGTCTAACTTGCTCTCGGTGCTTGGTAACTGTGATCGAATCACATTACATTCTACCAACTAACTTAGTCTAGCTCGGTAAAGTATCTCTTTTAGTCATAACTTAATTCATTGTAGTTCCCATCTTGATCAATCAACTATATTGATTTGATAACATCACATATACAGTAGAAATAACTAAAACATCATTAATTCATCATTGTCTAATTTGTATTTGTCACTCATTTAAATTCTCCTCTTAAGATATGGTTACACAATAAAAATCAATTAATCAATTGCTTGACATCAATGAAAAAACAACAACTGATCTAACTATTTCTACAATTATGATACTCCACTAGTACATTTGACCCACAAAATAAACCAACTTTTCTGACCAAGCATTAAAATGGTTTTGCTTGGTCAGTTTATAGAAGGAAAATCTTGATTTTTTTTAACCCATGCCCCTGTTGGTCAGAATTACGACAATAATGACATGTCATTGCAATTACGACCAAAATAGGCATATAACTTTAAAAAAAATATGGTTTCATTTTATTTCATTTGTTATTCCGCATAGAAAAGTTGGAGGGAAGGAGGGAAGGAGGGAAGGAGGGAACATAGAATGCATCGCTCGACACCTGTAATTTTTTTTTATGATTTCTTGATTGTTTTCAACTCTATTTAATTTTACTACAATTATGATTAGTTTCATACCATTACCATTAGCAACTGGTGTAGTTCCACACGTAACTACAATAGATTCAGGATTTCTATTATTCACAAACTGAACCATCTGTGTTGACTACATTTACAATACCAAAATTTCAAAACCTAAACAACACTAACAAACACACTTGTGGGCTTATCGAAACACAAAAAAAAAAACCTACAAGATGAGCATAGCGTGTTTAAATCATTGTGCAGGGTTCAAAAAGTGGGATTGAACACATGAACACAAGTCTAAAACCCTAGTTTTAGATGTCTCTACATTTAAATCATTGTGCAGGGTTTGAATAGAAGGATTGAACACATGAACACAAGTCAGATAAACCTAGCTTTAAATTTGGGGTTTACCAATTTCTACACTTAGATGTCTCTGCATTTAGTTAAATAGTTTGCTAGCAAAGGTGGAGTGATATGTTTAATTTTTTATCATTCCTTCTAAATAGGTTAGATCAGAAATGGATGTTTATGTCTACTGAACCACCTCACAATAGGTGTGGAATAATCATGCTCAAGGCATTTCTTAGGAATGGTTCATTCAATCTAAGGACTACTTCTCCTGTTATGAGTTGCATTTAACTTGTCAACCCAGGGACGTATACTTGAAATGGTCAGCACGATATGTGCACTGGGTTTCTTAAGGAGTCATTCTTCTTATGCTGCATGAAGGTAAAAATGCATGAAAGAAACTTATACTAGTGTTGCAGGAAAAGAACACATTTAACTTCTTACTAAAATGAATGCTATAAATTGCAACTCTACTGAAACCTATGGTTTCAACCTAAAACATCCATTATAACTATTCTTGCAGATGCTGCAGGAACACTCACAAGGTATGATGCTGCAAGAAGAAATTGTAACTTCTATCTAAAATATTGGAAATGTTGGAAATGAAATCTATTCTATTCTAACCTATTCCACCTCCAAAGTGGGCCCCCTTGGTCAGTTTCTTCTAAACTATTAACATAGAACGTAAACCAAGAAGTATTTCATTGCATTTCAAAAACTCATTACATAGAAACAAGACATGGAACTTGAAATAGATTGTTGTATAACAATTTTCTTCCAAAAACTTATGTCTCTCTCTTTTCTAGCTAACCTCAAACTATCGGTCCAATCCCTATGTATAGAGGATCGAACACTTATTACAAAAATAGAAAATAAACTATCCTTGCTGAAAACATGCCAGAGAAGAAGATGGAAATGCAACAGCCCGCGGTGTGGGTAGTAAAGCTCGGGTGACCAGTTCAACATAGTAAAGCACAGAGGGAATATAGGCACACTACATCCCCACATCCTGGAATAATGACTCCATTGTAGCAGCTGTGTTTCCTGGTGCTATAATGATCACTCCGTCGTAGCTGGTCCTCAACAGTCCTCCTTGAATGTTGTCAACCACTCTCCAGCCGCTTTCTCTCCTGTCAAGTTAGTTATGATGCAGAAATATTCATGCAACAAGCTTAATCAAATTAAATATCTAGATATTAGAACATAGATTCTGATGGTTTTATGAAATACTGCACTATATGTATAATATTAGCAAAATATGTCACAAACATCTACCCATGGTTTATCAGTTTTATCTGGACTTTATCACAAGTTTTGACTAGCTAGGCTCTCAAATGTTTTGACAAAAACTAGAACAGAATATTTAAAATTATACAAAATAGAGGCAATAATTTTGCCTTATCATCTACTGTCAAATATTAGCAATTGAAAATTATGGTGCAATGGTGCATATGTATATGACATAATATTTATTTCTTCACAAATTTATAAAGAATGATGTACACATATAAGAAGCTTCAATGCTTTCCAAATGAACCAAGTCCAAAAGATATGAAGTTAAAATAATAGTTAATAGTCTGAATGTAAAACTCCTACCCTATAGAAGGAGGGTCTTCTTGGAATCCTTTATGTTATATTAAAGTCTCTCTATAAAACTGTGTTGTCTCTGACCATGAATGTTGGTCTAGTCTGTAGAAGTAGGGATCTCCACTCTTAATGTGAGTGAGTTCAGTAATATTTGGTTAAAGCACCAACATTCTTGAATGGTGATTTTTTTCCTTCAAGAGTATCCTACCCAGAATGAAGATACACGGCATCATGTATGTCCCTCTGAAATATCAAGGTCTTCGATATTGAAAGGATTCACACTTCCATTGTATGTGAGTCTCTGTATAATACAATTGTCAAACATTAGAAGTATTAGGGAATCAACATAGTATTCAATTATTAGTATCCCTGCACCTTATAAATTCATTGCTTCAATATTTCACAAATGTATTTTTTTCAATATGATTATCGAGTTAGAGGCATATATCTAATACCAACACTAGTGTGATGAAGTAATATTAAATGCTGAAAAATACAAATCGCCCAAATATCTCCCATGATCAATAAGACCGATATTTTTCAAATCACTGGAATGTAATTTTCAATCATAAATAATCGCGCCTATTTATGTTTGGAAACCTAGCTACTAGCTTGATGAAATTTTCAAATATTGCTAGGACATTTCTTAGAAATAAAGGGTGAAAAATAATAAAATATTAAAACCATTTGAGGGGGTGATTTCCAAAATTTAGAGTACGACAAAGTGAATTTAATTTTACAACATACGATGATTTGGAAGTCTTTTGCTTCCTTATTTCTAGACATAATTATATATGGACACATATCTTCATCCTAATTAGCTTGGCATAAAGAATTAAATAGAGTTAATAAACCAAAATATTGGGGTTAAGATTGCAACAACTGCTTAACACACTTAAATAATATAATTATTAGGGGCATAACATGCCCATCCCCTTCAAAAAAAATCATTACCCTCAATAATTAGTGATTTGGGAAGTAATATAGCTACACTTTGTATGTAGCTTCACTGACATAGCTTGTTTGAGTCTTGTTGAGTTTGTAGTTGAGCATTGCTCCAATTTTGTGTTCTAACCTCCAGCATACATATGCGTATTTTATTCCTTTGTAGTTATATTTCAGGTGGATCATTGCTCCCCGATTCACTCTAGTTTACTATTTTATGTATTTTCTTCTGTGTACCTTCCCATTATTTTGATATAATACATGCACTAGGCATTTTATAAAATAAAATAAATAAATAAAAGCAATCTTACATGTTTCTTTATAAATTGCTCATTTTCCCATGTTGCATCTAGAGCTAGTAGATGCTTAACCTTGAATGAGAATTAAAAAATGACTCTTTTTGCAATTGTTTAACCTGTTTCTCTATGATTTCCATAGGTTTCAAGATAACTTTCCCTTCATCCAACTTGAGCAATTCTGATTGGATTGAAATCTTGTTGCCTTTCACTTTCTTTAGGCAAGATACATGAAGTATAGGATGAATTTGGAGGGTAGAAGTTATATTCTATAAGCTTCATTGCCAAGTTGATGTGAAATTTTGTAGGGGCCATTAAGTAGGGTGCAAGTTTAATGTTTCTATGTTTATTCACTGGTATTTGTTTGTAAAGTGGAAATTGAAGGAGCACCTAATCTCCCTCCTCAAAGTATCTCATATTGTGGTGTTGATTTGTTTCTTCTCTCGTCTTATTCTATAATTAATTTATATGTATTTGTTGGTGTTGAATAAATCTTCAACATTATGAGATTTTTTTTTTAAAAATTGTATTGAAAAAAATTTGAACTCAACACTATTTAGGTGTCTACAACAAAGTAGTAGTTGGTGGGAGGTATCTATAAAGGACATTAAATAGAATCATCTTTATTGGAGTGAAATGATATGTTATAGTATTATACTACTAGTTTACTAATTAATTCATTGTGCTTTTTTTTGGAAGTAAAGTAATTTAGATATCTTTCCAAATAGTTATTTACAATATCTATTTAGCCATTTAATTGTGAATGATAAGCTATATACTAGTTTTATGCCCATGTTGCACATAAGTTTGTCTAAAATATGCTAGTGAAGATAGTGTACCTGTCACACATAATGTTTTGGGAAACCATGGAGTTTTTGTACTTTATATAGTAATATTTTTACTATAGTATTAGCTTGAAATGGATGAGTAGTTTATTTGTTTATTAGAAACTTTATAATAAACTTTTTAAAGGCATCTACTAAAATATTCTCCTTTATTTTTGGAAACTAATTCTGAAGTCATTCCCTAGCATCCTAGTGTGTCTCATTTGCTGCTCCTTTGAAGACACTCTCCCCTCCAAAAAAATAAATTAGACTGTCATGATTTGTCACGACTTTGAAATGTCTTTCCATGTGATATTAACACAATTGTTTGATTGCATGAATTGTAGCCAAATTTTATTTATTTTATGTACACCTTACCAAGTTTTTTTCCTTTGAATTGTTGACACTCAAATGTTTAGAGACACCCTTCTTGCATTAGTATTGTCTCAATTTCATGTCTAGAAGCATCACATTCTACTAAAAATGTCTTGGAGAAGTCTAGGGTAGCTAACATAGGATTTGAAGTAAGAGCTTCTTTAAGTTGACATAGGAGTGGAAGTAAGAGCTTCTTTAAGTTGAAATATTCACGTAGCTTTCTCTAACTATGAAAATAATTTGTTTTCAACAATGTTGTTAAGGTGTTTTTATATGAGCATAGTTGTGATCAAATCTTCTATGGTATTTATTAGACTTAAGATTTCTCTAAACTCTTTGATATTTATAGGGGTTGACAACTTGTTTATTCCTGCAATCTTCTTAGATTTCAACTTAATACCATGTGACCACATATTCGATATATTCCACTTCTTTCACTACAAAGACACATTTGACTCTTTTTTTGTATAGAGTCAATTATCTTCCAAATGCCAATAACATTTGAACTTTATATGTTGTGGATAATCTTCTTATGTTCTAGTATAATTGAGAATGTCATTAAAAAACACCAACACAAATTTATGAAGAAATGAGCAAAACATTGAATTCAAGAGGCTTTGAAGAGTTGATGAAGCATTGAAAAGATAAAATGATATAAGTGAGATGTACAATACACTCGACCACCACAATTATTTTTTAAACATTGATTCTTAGCTTAATCACCCAAACATCTTCCATTTAATTTAGAAGAGGTAATTTTTAAAACTCCTATGTACATCATGGTAGCAACTGTTAGGAATAGTCCCGAGAGATAACTGAGAGGGGGGGTGAATCAATTATCTACAAGATTCAATTATTTTTCAATTAAGTACATAATAACTTTAAACATAAACTCAACAAGATAACACAAAATTGAATAACACAATTTTGGTAATGGGGAAAACCAAACTAGGTAAAAACCCCGGTGGGAATTAGCACCCACAAATATTTGTACTATTTTCTAATGATCCTTGTTAGAAGATCTTGAAACCCTTTTAGGAGTTGATCTTTACAATGAAATAAGTACAGAGACCTGGTCAAAGGTCGGACCTTGTTAGGATTCTTTTATAGATAACCCTGTTAGGGGTGAAGACACACTGTCCAAGAGCTTACTGCTCAAATGGTGAAGGCTAAAACCTTCTGTGAGGTAGATATACACTATATCTAATAATGAACTATTTGGGTAGACCTATTGTCTTGATTAGTTATATTTAATTGTAATCTTCTTTTGTTTCTTCACATAGATCTTCAACTGATGAATGATGTAGCTTTACTGTCTAACTTTCTTCTCTGCTCTGTCTTTTCTTTTTTTTTACTTCATTTTTCTACTCTTAGCGATCACATTTGAACTACTATATGTATCTTCCCCAAGGATAAGGTCACGACAGTTGTAGGAAACACTTTAGCAACTTCCTTGTCAGCTTAACTAAGCACACAATCAAAGTTAGGAACGCGAAACTCAAAATGAGTGGATGTGTCGCTTCACATAGTTGGCTCTACCAAATTAACTCAAACATCACGCTTCTATTAAAACATGTTTAGAGCCTTTGTATAATCATCATTAACTCATAACTAAACATGAATACAAAAACGCATATCCAGAAGATAGGTGCAACTCAAGAAACAATGTAAATATGTCAGCTCTTAATAGATAGTCTCTAGAAACTGTAGCTGCCAAAATAGATTAACATAAATCAACTGAAACTACATATCTAAATCTATGTGTATGAACATTGCATCTAGAACATGTCTACAATATAGATTAAACATGCAAGGCTCCAAAAAATCTGTACTGATAATTGCTTACAGGACACTGTTGTATATTATATATTTTCATCAATGACAAACATACAATCAACTATTTGCATCTCCAAAAATCTCCCACTTTGACATTGATGGCAACATATGATATGAAAAATACCATCAACCCAAAGTATCCTCCTTTTTACAATCTTCTCAATATCCTCATCAAAATCTCCTCTTAATTGTTGCATCTCTTTTTACTATATTTTTCATTACTGTATACTCCCCCAGAGTATATGCTCCCCCTAACTATATACTCCCCCTTTGACATCAATGGAAAAGGGCACCAAAAACAATTAAGCACGAGTACTACTCTAGAAGTAGAGTATTCAACCATTCATCAGTCACCAAGGACTAATGCTCTTGCTGCACATTCTACTCAGACTCAGGAAAGGGAATTACTCCCAGCTTCTCCCTGAGATACTCAAAAGTATCTTTTGATAAAGGCTTTGTAAAAATATCTACTAATTGTTCTTTAGTGCTCACATAATCCAACTTTACTTCTTTGTCTGCAACTTTTTCTCTTATAAAATGATATTTGATCTCAATGTGTTTTGTCTTTGCATGCATCATAGGGTTCTTTGACATATTGATAGTGCTAGTGTTATCACAGTGAATAAAAATAGGATAATCAATCTGAATACCAAAGTCTTTAATCATCTGTTTGATCCAAACCATTGTTGAACAATTCAATGTTGTTGCTACATATTCAGCTTTTGTTTTTGACTGAGAGATACAATTCTTTTTCTTGCTTGTCCAAGTGGCCAACCTATCTCCAAGAAATTCTGCTCCTCATGAGGTACTCTTCCTATCATCAACACTACCTCCCCAATTTGCATCTGTATACACATGAAGTTATATATTCTCTGAGTTAGGATACCATAAACCATAGTCTATAGTTCCCTTTTAAGTATCTGAACATTCTTTTTATTGCCATTACGTGGTTTTGTTTAGGTTCAGCTGCAAATATTGCATTAGAAATATCTAGTCTAGATTGAGTAAGATATGTGAGTTTTCCAATCATAGACTTGTATAGTGTTTTTCAACTACTATGGAATCATCATCTTTAGAAATCTTTCTTCCTATTATCATGGGGGTCTTTACTGGTTTGCGATCTTCCATCTTGAAAGTCTTCAATATCTCCTTCACATACTTAGACTGATTTATGAATATGCCTTTGTTAGTTTGTTTTACATTCAATTCCAAAAAATATTGTATAGGTCCAATCATGCTCATTTCAAACTCACTTTGCATCTCTTTGGAAAATTTTGCACTAAGCTTTTCATTTCCTCCAAAGACAATGTCATCAACAAAGATAGAAACAAGTAGTAGTCCATCAGGTGTCTCTCTTATGAATAAGTTGCAATCTTATGCTCCCTTTTTGAATCCAATCTTGGTTAAGTAGCCATCAAGTCTCTCATATCATGCTCTTGGGGCCTATTTAAGTCCATAAAGGGCTTTCTTTAGTCTGCATACCATGTCTGGTTTGTTTAAAAGTTTGAATCCTTCAGGCTGCTCTATGTAGACTTCTTCCTTTAAGTCACCATTTAGAAAAGCTAACTTTACATCCATTTGATATACTTTAAAGTTCTGGAATGTTGCATAGGCCAAAAAAAATTTAATAGCTTCCATTCTGCTCATAGGGAAAATGTATCAGTGTAGTCTATTCCTTCTCTTTGTGCATATCCTTTACATACCAGTCTTGCTTTGTTTCTTACCATTGTACCTTATTCATTCATCTTATTTATGAATATCCACTTTGTTCCAATCACATTTTTGTCACAAGGTCTAGGAACCAATTCCCATGTATCATTCTTGATTAACTGGTCTAATTATTCTTCCATTGCTTTCTACCAATCTGAATCATTACATGCATCTTCAACACTTAAGGGTTCAATTTGTGAAAGTAAACATACCTCTTCATCAACTGTTAAACCTTTTTCTTTAGGTCTTGTCAAAACTCTACTACTCTAATCTCCAATGATATCATCTTTTGAATGGTATCTAGATGTGAGTTTTGGAACTTTAGGTGTGGCATCTTCATCTGTAATCTGTGATTCCTCTTTGCTTGTTTCAGGATCATTCCATGATACATCAATACAATCAAACATTTCTTCAATAACAGTTTCCTTATTGCTAGGCCTGGGTTCATCTTCAATCATAGGTGCATATTCATATTTTTTTTCTTGAATCATTAAATTCTCATCAATCTTCACATTTGTACTTTCAATTATCTTCTTCATTCTCAAGTTAAAACATCTATATGTTTTTCTTTTAGCAGAGCAACCAAGGAAAATACCTTCATTGCTTTTGGCATCAAACTTACCAACACCATCATCTCTCTTGATGTAGCATTTGCTTCCAAATATTTTGAAGTATTTTATTGTAGGTACATTACCAAACCAAATTTCATAAGGTGTCTTATCTATGCCTGGCCTTAATTAAATTCTATTGATAGTGTAGAATTTTTTATTGAATGCATCTCTCCAATAGGTATGTGCAACTTTTCCTTCTATCATGATAGTGTGAGCTGTGTCAAGTATGATCCTATTTCTTCTTTCTGCAATCCCATTCTAATGAGGGGATCTAGGAGCACTCAACTACCTTTTAATCCCATGTTCTTTGCAATACTCATAAAATTGGTGAGAGGTGAATTCTCCTCCTCTATCTGATCTCAGACACTAGATCTTGTTTGAGTAGGACCACATAATTTTGTATGCACTAGATCTAATTTGTTTTCTACTGAGTTGTACTAGCTTCTGAATGAGCTCCTTACATGCTTTCCCATCACACATTCCCTACACATAGTATCAACTGGTCTTGCAATACTAGGAAGGTCTCTTACTGCCTTTACATTGCTTATCTTTACTATGTTGTCAAAATTTATATAAAAAAGTATTTTGTGCCATAGCCAACTGTCATCTACTTTTGCAACAAAACAACTTACTTTTGAATTGAGATGAAAAACATTACCTTTAGTCTTAGAGCCTGATGAAATCATATCTCTTTATTTTCTATTAATGATGCACTTGTTGTCTTTGAATTCCAACTGATATCCTTTGTCAAGCAATTGTCCAACACTTAGTAGGTTATGATGTAAACCATTAGTATAAAGAACATCATCTATCTTGTTCTTTCCATCTAAGGTAATAGAACCTATGCCTATGATAGGTTTGGGAGTGTTATCTCCAAATCTAACCATACCACCTTTGTACTTGTCTAGGTGTACAAATTTGTCTTTGTCTCCTATCATGTGATGTGAGCATCTGCTGTCAATGATCCAGTCAGTCCTGATGTCTACTTTGAAAACTAATGCTAACTCTTGTGCTTTCTTTTCATCTTCATTTTCCATTTCTTCAAGCATTTTCTCAATGTATTTAATGGCAATGAATCTAATTTCATCTTCTGCTGAGTCATCATCAGTTACACCATCTTTAGCATGATAGCATTCCTTAGTATATTTGGGCTTGTAATCTGATCTATACTTCTTGACTCTTGTAGGAAACTTGGATGTAAAATGGACAACTTTGTTGCATGAAAAAAATTTGAATTGTAGTTGTCCTTCATATTTTCCTTTACCTTTCCTTTCTTTCTTGGCAATCATAGCAATGATTTCTTCTAGTTCTGTATCCACTTCTTCTTTCTCATTATTACTAGAGCTTCTCAAGGATTTCTTACTGTGGAATAAGGCTTTGAAAGCTATTTCACTTTTGGGTTATGTCTTTAATCTTGATATCTCAAATGCAGATATTTTAATGATCAAAGTCTCTCTCTTGAAGTCTTTTCAAAATTGCATAGTCTCATCTAAGATATTGATCTTTCTGTCATAGTCTGTTGTCAATGTAGTCATCAGTTTGTCCATTATGTCTTCCTCTGAAATTTCTCCACCATTGTTTCTGATTCCTGATGTGTGTGTGTAAATGGGTACGTATCAGAATATACACAAACACTCAATAAATCATTACATTAGCATCATGGGGTTAGTAAAAATATGAAAAGCATAGGAACCCACTAAAATTGACTTATTGCCTACTAACTAGGAGGAGTGTGACCAACAACATATCAGCCCTCAGAATATGCTATTGAATCAGTGACTAATACAACCTAGCATGAAGGATTTTGATTAAAAACAAGCTAAATGATGATAAAAGCATGCA
>MU224133.1:3291934-3327500 GCA_018584345.1 Thuja plicata | reverse complement strand
AACATGCATTTGCAGTCTCTGGCCTATCGGCCGCCTTAGCTCTGTCTCTCTTTCTGTCTTCTTCATTCTCGTAGCAGCTTTGCATGCAGGTGTTTCTTGGGTAGATTGATATTCTTCAATATCAACAATTTACTAGCCTAATTAAACTACCATTATAACCTCATTATAAAAGTAATTAATCAACTAATAAATCATATAGTTTAAACTAATTTTACCATTAATTTAGTTCCACTAGTTTAAATTAAAAAAACAATAAGTGGAAGTAATCCCTCTAATTAATCAACCTTATAACTCTAGTTTAAAATCAATTTAATTAATTGGTTTCCTTTAAAAGATATCCTAATTTAAAAATTAATCTAATTCAAAATACCAATGTCATCTAAATAAAATTTCAATTAATACTATATCAACAAAATTAACATAGTATCTAACTAAACAAATTTAAATAACAATAAATATATTAAATTAAACTAATTATATAACATTTTTAAATTAACTATTAACTAATAATTATTAATTAAAAATTAATATTATAAACATTATTTTTAAAAAATAAGACATATAATAAAAAATTTAATAATAACAATTATTAATAACAAAATAAATAAAAACCGAATTTAAAAAAAAAACATTTAAAAAAAACTTTAAATATTAATTTGGGGGGAGCGGGTCCCCCCCTACTACCTACGCGACAACAGCCACTGGCAGACCGGGACCCCATGCGGCCCGGCTGCCTAGGCAGTATCGGCTGCCGTTGGTAGTCCGACTTGCCTTATAGCAGTGTCAGCTGCCGAGGGTGACGGTGGGTAGAGCCCACCGGCCCCCCACCTCCCCTAATAAAATTTTAAAAACAATTTTTTTTTGTTAAAAAAAACTTTTCTAACGAAATTTTAATTTCATTTTTCCTCTTTTTTTTTCCAAACAAGTTTTTTCCTTATTTATTTATTATTTCCGAAAATGGAACATTAGAAGGAGGATTTAATTTTTTCTCTTTTGTTTCTCTTTCATTTTTTTTTGTCTTTTCTCTAATTTTGTCTTCTGGTGAACTTTTTTTAATTATACTGTATTTTTTCCAATGAGCATGGTTTTTCGAAAATGATTAATTTTTTTTCAAGAGAATATATTCCTATTCCAAAATTTATTTTTCTACTATAGTCTAAACTATAGGAAATCTAATTTTCTCAATTAATAGGTCTTTCCATGCATATTTTTCCTCCAAATTTTGGCAGCATAACATTACTATGCCAAGTTTACATTTTTTCTTAAAAACTTGGATATAGGGTTTTCTAAGATACCCATTTAAGAAAATATGTAAATAAACCTATTTAAGAAATGCAAATAACCCAAAACACGTAGGAAGCACAAAAATTCACAAATTAAAATTACAAAGGGGTTTTTATCAAACCCTACCTCAAATCCACAAAAAATTGGTAGAGGAGCTTTGTGAGAAGATGGAGAATCCCGAAGCTTTCGAATCCAATTCCGAATGCAAATTTAGAACCACGAAGCCTCCCAAGCCAAGATCTCCACAAATTCTCAAGCCACCAAGCACACACAAAATTTACAAAATTACAAGACAATGAGAACACACAAAAATGCTCTTCCAATTCTTCTCTCCCCAAATGTCTTTACCAAAAACCTGTTCCGAGAGAATGAGAGAAGAATTCTCCTAAAGAGAATCAACTTCCTCCAATCATGCAAACCCTCATGACAACACGCCAGTTAACCCCTAAATGCACTGAACTCAAAATTGAAAGTAATTATTAATTATCAATTAAAAATATATATTTACTTGCAAAACTCAACTTTGACTTATTAAACCCAGTTGCATTTTAAATTCAAACTCCCTTCTCAATAATTAACTTGCACAAGTAATTAATTAAAATAAATATTAAATAGATTAAATATTTAAAGAACACTTATCCATGCAATTAAATATTTAATAATGCATAAAAGCCAATATAACTCAATTTCAATTTAAATATTCAATTAAATTCCAATATTCAATAATTTGCCATATAATTAATTTCCTAATTAAATATAGATATTTAATTAATTTTCAATTAATTAAATACCATATATTTAATAATTAATTTCAATAATAATCAATTTCACAAATACATGATAAATCACACAATATCACAACAATCAACTAAAATCACTTAAAATCAACCCAAACACATAACAAGAGAGGATCCATGGATTTACGTCAACTAGACGAATCTGGGTAGGGTAGTCAAACTGATGCTTGTCCAATACTGAGAACAATAGGCCTAGGCTAGGGTTTTGGATCTGTATGTTACCTCCCCTCTTTACCATTGAGATGAATATATGGGCACGCTCACTCCTGCCAATTCAGGGAAGATGATGCCCTGTACCTGCAATCCTTTTATCAAAAGAACACGCATGTACATCCAATATAATATTGCAAACAATGATAGGGATCGATCAAACGTGTTCATCTCACAAAGCAAGTAACTATGTCTCCATCCTCTACCACAACAACACATCACAAGTACAACAACATATAAGATAACCATACACATGCAAGTATGGGGTAAGTACATAATTTGAAACCAACATATAATAATCATCATGATAATATCATCACATCTATCTATGCATATGATAAATCCATAACATCATAATCCAGAATCACCATCAAATGAAATAATAATAGCTCACATAAAATGTAGCCTAAAATAATTTGGTCAATCAACTGAAACAACTTCCTAAAAGAGTACGACATCAAAAACTGAAAGCAAAATATGAGTGGGTATTACATCCACCCCCCTGGGATTAGGCTTACTCCTACAAGCCCGTAAACAAGTAGGGATATATATCTCGTAATCTAGCTGCATCCTTCCAAGTCACTGAAGACTCATCATTTGAGTCCCATTGGACCCTTACCTGCTCTATGGTGCTACCCCTGAGGGTCACACCCGGTTGCTCCAGAATACGTATTGTCTCCAAACCTAGCTACCCATCCTTGACCTGTAATGCATTCCAATCAAGTACATGCATAATGTCAGGAATATATGTCCTAAGCACTAAAACATGGAAAACATCATGGATGCATGATAGGCTAGGTGGGAAAGCAAGTCGGTAAGCAACTGGTCCTATCCTCTCTAGGATCTCAAACAGTCCCACAAAGCAAGGTGCCAACTTTGAACCCTTTCCATAATAGATCAGACTCTTCCGTGGGTGCACTCTCAGGAACACTCTATCTCTAACTACAAACTATCTATCCATCCTGTGAGCATCTACATACTTCTTCTGTCTATCTTGTGCAGTAACTAAATGCTCACGTATCAACACTACCTTCTGCTCCATGTCTCAAAGCATCTCTGGACCAAGAAGAATATGGTCCTCCAATTTGTCCTAGGTCAAAGGTGTACGACAAGGATGGCTATACAACACATGGAAAGGTGACATGCCAATAGAACTGTGATATCCATTATTATATGCAAACTCCACTAGGTACAAGTAGTCCTCCCATTGATTCTATCTATCCATGACATACATCCTCAACATGTCCTCAAGAACCTGGTTCACCTACTCCATTTTTCCATCAGTCTCAGGATGGTACACTGAACTAAAATTTAGTTGAGCACCAAGATTGTGTTTTAATGATGTCCAAAAGGCTGAGGTAAATATAGGATCTTGATCCGATATAATCCAGCAAGGAATGCCATGAAATCTCATGATATCCTGCATGAAGACTTTGGATGCAGAAGTCATTGTATAGGATTATCTCATAAGGGATAAATGAGACACCTTGGTCAACCGATCAATAGTCACCATGATAGCATCATTTGTATGAGGAGTCAAAGGAAATCCAACAAAAAAATCCATAGAAATGATATCCCACTTCCAAGATGGAATGAGATTTGGCTGTAGAAGCCCTGCTGGATGCTAATGATCTGCCTTGAGACTCTGACACTCTAAGAATCTAGCCACAAAGTCTGCAATATCCCACTTCATACCAGCCTAATGGTAGAGCTGTCATAGATCTATGTACATATTCTTAACACCAGGATGTGTTGAATAGGGTGCACAATGAGCCTCGGATAACACTAATGTGCGCAAATTATCCAATGGTGGTACATATATCCATCTTGTATGATGCAATAGACCATCTAACTCCAAAACATAACTTGAGAATCTACCCTCCAATGGTCTCCCTAACTCTATCTCTGCCTTCACCTCCTAATACAAGGTATCTCTAGGAAGTGACTAGAGAATCCTACTCCTCAAGTCCACAATAAGAGTTAATGCTAGAATAGCCTGTCGCTTGCAACTCAATGCATCTATAACTACATTTTCCTTTCCCTAAATATAATTTATCTCAAATTCATATTCACAAAGGAACTCCATCCACCTTCTCTATCTAGCATTCAGATTAGGCTAAGTAAAGATGTACTGAAGATTGCAGTGATCACTATGAATCTCAAACTAATGTCCCAATAGAAAGTGTCTCCAACATACCAATGCATGGACAACTGCAGCTAACTGAAGATCATGAGTAGGGTAATTAAGCTCATGATCCTTGAGTTTGTGATACCCATACGCAATCACCCATCCATCCTGCATAAGGACTACTCCAATCCCCTCTAATGAAGCATCAGCACACACCACAAAATCTCCCACTAGGTCAGGTATAGCTAGGATAGGTGCACTAGTCAAACACCTCTTAAGGCTCTAAAAATCCTCCTCACACTTCTCCATCCAAACAAATTTCTTCCCTTTCTACTGAAGAGAAGTGATAGGATGTGCCACTCTAAAGAAGTTCTTCATGAACCTGCGGTAGTATCCTGCAAGACCCATGAAGCTATGTACCTCAGACACATTAGTGGGTGATTTCCACTCCCCAATAGCCTAAATATTTGAAGGATCTACTAAGATACCTTCTCCAAAAATAACATGACCAAGATACTGTACCTCCGACTGGAAGAAATCACACTTAGCTGGATTGGCATAAAGCTGATTTTTCCAAAGGCACTACAAAACCTATCGAAGATGCTCTTCATGCTCCTCCATGGATCTAGAATAAATCAGTATGTCATCCAAGAAGATTAGTACAAAGTGATCTAGGCACTCCTAAAATACTCCATTCATCAAGCACGTGAATACCGATGGAGCATTCATCAACCCAAAAGGAACCACTGTAAACTCATAGTGTCCATAGCGTGTACGGAATGTAGTCTTGTGGATATCTTCATCCTCGATCTACAACTAGTGGTATCCTAATTTAAGATTAATTTTAGATAACACCTTGGCTCCCTTAATCTGATCAAATAGGTCATCAATACGTGACAATGGGTACCTATTTTTTATTGTTACCTTGTTCAACTGTCTATAGCCGATGCACAAGCATAATGATCCATCCTTCTTGAAAAAGACGACAGGTGCTCCCCAAGGAGAAACACTAGGGTGAATACTCCCCTTTTCCAAAAACTCCTCTAACTTTAGTTTCAACTCACTCAACTCGTGAGTGGTCATCCGATATGGAGCTCTAGAAATAGGCTCTACTCCTGGCACAATCTCTATGCGAAAGTCTATGTCATGTTTCGGTAGCATACCTGGGATCTCACTAGGAAATACATCAATAAATATTCTAATATAGGATGATATAGTGTCTTGACTTTGCTCTCCATTCCATCTATCTCAAACATATATACTGCAAACATCTGACAACACCTTTGCATACATCACTTTAGTTGCATAGCGGATATCATATGAAGGGAAATGGGTCATGGAATCCCCATAATTTGAAACTCATTACCATCATCATCCTTGTCATGGATGGTCTTCCATCTATAATTGATATTAGCTCCATGAGCTCCCAACCAATCCATTCCTAAGACAACTCCATATGATCCCAAAGGAATCACATGAAGGTCAACCGAGGTAAGGAACTTCCCTAAGTTTAGTTCACAATTACAAACCACGGAGTCTGTAGATACCTTAGCCCCAGAAGCTAACTCCACTTTCTAACCTAAAGCTTGCTTTGAAGCCACTAGCCAACAATGCTCAACAAGGAAAGGTAATATAAAAGAATCGGTAGCTCCTGAATCAAATAATATATAAATAGAGGTACCTAAAATAGTACCTAAGGTTTCTATGACTATCCCCTAATGCTTTTCCTGTCTGTGATCCAAGGCTGCAAATACTCTGTTTGATCCCCCTCCTACTATAGGCTCTTAGGCTTTTGGCCTCTGTGTGGAGTACTGAGGTTCCCTCTAAGGACAATTCACTCCGATGTGGCCAAACTGACCACAAGTGAAACATCATGTCCCTCTAATATTGTCTCTCCCATTGGAAGGCCCACTAGACTACTGGACACTCCCTCTGTGTGCTTTGTGCTAGATGGTTGGACTCGTTATGCATAAAGTGATGTCCACTCTGGATGCTCTTACCACTCTAGGTAGGAGTTGCATCCTTCTGTTGCTACTAATTTTGACTCTAATTTTGGTTGCCTCTGTAATAGTTGGATGGCTTCTTGAAGTTCCCAACACCCTGTGACTTGTTACCTCTATAGCCTGATCTAGATGCACCACCAGATTGGCCACCAGGACATCCTCCATGATCTAAGGCCAAGTTAGCCTCTACAAGAGTGGCTTTAATAACCATAGCTCGAACGGTCATAGGCTCAAAGAGCTTTACTTCACCCATGATGCAAACATTAAGCCCTCGTACAAAGTGTTGTATCATAAGTGTAGAGTCCTGACTGTATCCTACATACTATTTGAGCTTGTAAAAATGATGCTCATACTACTCAACAGTCAAAGTCAACTGCCTCAAGTTATGGAACTCATCGGCCCTCTACTATCTCCACTGACTAGAAAGGAATCTCTCTAAAGTTCTCAAGAAAGAGCTCCCATGTAGCTGTGTCCATATGAAGACCCAGCTTATCCTCCACGATCTTCCACCATATAGTTGCAAAGTGTGACAGTTACATCACATCATATATCACTTTAGTATTGATACTAAAGGGGTGCATAGCAAAGATCATGTCTAAGGCTATGAGCCAAGTCTTAGCCTCCATTCCAGATCCCTATCCATCAAAAGGAATAGGCTTCCCTCTCATCAGGTACCTCATGTGGTTTTTTGCAACCACATCAAGGTCCACTGTAATGGTCCTCCTACAAGGGCTCCTAGCCCTCTCCCTCTGTATCTCCTCTCTATGAGAGTGGTGGGATGCATCCTTCTCCTCTCTCACTCTCTCAGGACCAAGATGATTCAGGATTTCCTGAAGCATCTGTCTAGTGTCAAGTCCCCTTGACTCATCCTGACTCTCTCTCCTCTGATCATCTTTATCCTGATGTTGACTCCTCTCCTTCCTGACACTCATGGAGGGCTAGAACGTCCACCTCTCCCACGGGCACCAGACCCACCTCTACCACGACCTCTAATGGATCTTGTTTCAGGCATGATTCCTGAAACAAAAAGAGATAGATACAAAACTCACCACATAGCTCAAATCATAAACTAAAGAATAAAAATAACCATAAAGAAATAATCTAAAAACAATAGTGTTGTATGTCTATGTTTTAGTTTTAAGTTCAAGCTAGACACAACCTAATGAGCGTACAATTCCTAGAGTTCCCAGTGTAGAAACTAGGGCTCTAATACCAAATATAATGCCCCGCTAGGGAACCCAAGAGAGATTAACCTAAAACATGATACTATGTTTGTTGAATAATTTTTTTTCTTCTAAAGTTTACATAAAGAGACATACATTAATGTGGAAGCAAATACCATTTATATACATGTCATACACTCACATAGATTACACTACTCAAGGGTTCCATGGCGTTGAATTACATAAAGTAAAACACAACCAAACAACATAACAAAAGATTCCATTTGAATATATATAAAAATTATAACTTACAAAACTATAATTGCAAACCTCATGGATTACCATGAAACCACTGTAAACCCACATCCACTGCACATGTCGCATGGTATGTTGTAATCACTCTAATCTGCTTAATATACAATATCCATAATAGGTATCACATGCGATACTCTAATACAATATTTACAATAAATTTAGGTAAGTACATAATTGTTAATGAAGGAATACAAAGAGCTCATCTACAAAGAACCATCAAGCACCTAGTACAAGGACGCCGAATCTCAATGGGTAAAGAACCACTACCACCCATCCATGTGGAACCACAAAGGTCCACCCCACCGTGCTAAGGAGGATAACAACAAATCCCACTCAGATATCCAAAACCAAATAAGGAAATAACTGCTAAGAAAGGGATCCTGATAGCTCTCTAATCCAAGCGTACTATACATCATGAAAGGTAAGACACACTAATCCAGAGGCAACTGACATACGAAGGAAATCTAGACTGTGTAAAGGAAGGTGTCATCATGTACGTCTAACCCTCAAGTTTTTTCCTAGCAATCTCAATGGATTATGGCACTAAAGTGACCATACATGGCGCCAATGACCTCTCAAACTGACAAGGCTACTAACTATGCCAGATACCCCTCGAGGCGACTAGCATCTTCTCATCCTCCATCTTAGTCTATACTAGCACTCAAGCATGGGTGAGGACACATCTTATTAGTTCATTTTAAGATCTCTCAGTTATACATTTAGTTATCACTTATTAAGTATACCTATAATAAGCAATCCAAGTAGTCACTTACGGACGTGAAACTTATTGCAAGTCACCCCCTACTACACATCTAGGTAACCTACCCTAGGCTCACAGATCCTACATAGATCTAGCATAGGTCAAAACCCAAGTATACCTAATCTAGTATCCCTCATATCAGGAACAGTCACATAGAGGTACACATTCAAATAACATAATCGAAAGGTTTTACATGGTCAGTTTAGGGTAATTACATGAAACACACACACCATATCATAAACATAAATCCAAAACACCCCCAGCCTTTGTATACATTCTAGGGCAATCTAAAAACCTAGATACCTGAAAACATAGAGAAAAATACATAAGGAATGGAAACAACATCACATTATACAGAATATGTCAATAAGCTTACACATCTACTTTTAACAATAATAGAAATAGATTCCATTGTAAAATAATTACTCCCAAAAGAATAGGATTCAATAGCTAATTTAAATTAACTAAATTAATTGATTTAGAACCTTTATGTATATAACACTAAATCAATTGAATCCTCTTGCCTAAATTTATATCAAATCGAGACTTAATACGTCATTTACTAGCCTAATTAAACTATCATTATAACCTCATTATAAAAGTAATTAATCAACTAATAAATCATATAGTTTAAACTAATTTTACCATTAATTTAGTTCCACTAGTTTAAATTAAAAAAATAATAAGTGGAAGTAATCCCTCCAATTAATCAACCTCATAACTCTAGTTTAATCTCAATTTAATTAATTGGTTTCCTTTAAAAGAGATCATATTTTAAAAATTAATCTAATTCAAAATACCAATGTCATCTAAATAAAATTTTAATCAATACTATATCAACAAAATTAATTTAAATAACATTCAATATATTAAATTAAACTAATTATATAAAATTTTTAAATTAACAATTAACTGATAATTATTAATTAAAAATGAATATTATAAACATTATTTTAAAAAAATAACACATATAATAAAAATTTTAATAATAAAAATTATTAATAACAAAATAAATAAAAACCAAATTTAAAAAAAAAAAAACTTTAAATATTAATTTGGGGGGAGCGGGTCCCCTGCGCCCCCCCCCCCCCCTCCCCNCCCCTGCGCCCCCCCTCCCCCGTCCCCTCCCCATGTACTACCTACGCGGCAGCAGCCGCTGGCAAACCGGGACCCCATGCGGCTCGGCTGCCTAGGCAGTACAAGTTGTCGTTGGCTGTCCGGCCTGCCTTACAACAGTGTCATCTGCCATGGGCTAGCTGTCGAGGGTGATGGTGGGTGGAGCCCACTGGCCCCCCACCTCCCCTAATAAATTTTAAAAACAATTTTTTTTTGTTAAAAAAACTTTTCTAACAAAATTTGAATTTCGTTTTTCCTCCTTTTTTATTCCAAACAAGTTTTTTCCTTATTTATTTATTATTTCCGAAAATAGAACATTAGGAGGATTTAATTTTTTCTCTTTTGTTTCTCTTTCTTCTTTTTGTTTTTGTCTTTTCTCTAATTTTGTCTTCTGGTGAACTTTTTTTAATTGGACTGTATGTTTTCTACTGAGCATGGTTTTTCCAAATTGGTTAATTTTTTTTCAAGATAATATATTCCTATTCCAAAATTTATTTTTCTACTATAGTCTAAACTATAGGAAATCTAATTTTCTCAATTAATAGGTCTTTCCATGCATATTTTTCCTTCGAATTTTGGCAGCATAACATTACTATGCCAACTTTACATTTTTTCTAAAAAACTTGGATCTAGGGTTTTCTAAGATACCCATTTAAGTAAATACATAAATAAACCTATTTAATAAATTCAAATAACCTAAAACATGTAGGAAGCACAAAAATTCACAAATTGAAATTACAAAGGGGTTTTTATCAAACCCTACCTCAAATCCACCAAAAATTGACAGAGGAGCTTTGTGATAAGATGGAGAATCCTGAAGCTTCCGAATCCAATTCTGAATGCAAATCTGGAACCACAAAGCCTCCCAAGCCAAGATCTCCACAAATCCTCAAGCCTCGAAACACACACAAGATTTATAAAATTGCAAGACAACAAGAATACACAAAAATGCTCTCCCAATTCTTCTCTCCCCAAATGCCTTCACCAAAAACCTATTCTGAGAGAATGAGAGAAGAATTCTCCTAAAGAGAATCAACTTCTCCTAATCATGCAAACCCTCATGAAAACACACCAGTTAACCCCTAAAAGGACTCAACTCAAAATTGAAAGTAAATAATTATTATTATTTAAAAATATCTATTTACTTGCACAACTCAACTTTGACTTATTAAACCAAGTTGCATTTTGAATTCAAACTCCCTTTTCAATAATTAACTTGCATAAGTAATTAATTAAAATAAATATTAAATAGATTAATATTTAAAGCACACTTATCCATGCAATTAAATATGTAATTATTTAATAATGCATAAAAGCCAATATAACTCAATTTCAATTTAAATATTCAATTAAATTCCAATATTCAATAAGTTGCAATATAATTCATTTCCTTATTAAACATAGATATTTAATTAATTTTAAATTAATTAAATACTCTATAATTAATAATTAATTTCAATAATAATCAATTTCACAAATACATGATAAATCACACAATATCACAACACTCAACTGAAGTCACTCAAAATCAACCCAAACACATAACAAGATAGGGTCCACAAATTTACGTCAACTAGACGAATCCGGGTAGGGTAGTCAAATTGATACTCGTCCAATACTTAAGAAAATAGGCTTAGGTTAGGGTTTTGGATCTGTATGTTACATCCCCTCTTTACCATTGAGATGAATATATGGGCACACTCACTCCTGCTAATTCAGGAAAGACGATGCCATGTACCTGCAATCCTGTCATCAAAAGAACACACATGTACATCCAATATAAGAGCATAAACAATGATAGGGATCAGTCTAACATGTGGATCTCACAAATAAAGTAACTACATCTTTGTCCTCTACCACAACAACACGTCACAAGCACAACAACATATAAGATAACCATACACATGCAAGTATGGGGTAAGTACATCATAATCTGAAATCAATATATAATAATCATCATAATAATATCATATTATCTATCTATGTATATGATAAATCCATTACATCATAATCTAGAATCACCATCAAATGAAATAATAATAGCTTACAGAAGTGTAGCCTAAAAGAATTTTGCCAATCAACTGAAACAACTGCCTAAAAGAGTACGACATCAAAAATTGAAAGCAAAATATGAGTGGGTATTACAATCAACACAAGTCCATTTGTTGTTGGGTCTAGCTCCCAGTATTTCTTGGTCGATCTACATGCTTTTCACTTGTGCATATACCTTCTCTTATCAACTCTTATATGCACAGGTGAAGGTTGTATATGCACAAGTTTTACATGATGTGTTTTACACAACACAATAATAATATTAGTTTGTGTTTTACATGATTGCATTCCCCAAATCATTACTGGCTAAATTTTGAACATATATAAATGGAATAATTTATGCCTGATATACTTAAATGGAATACACCAAGAAGTACCAAATGATGAATGCTCAATTGTTGTAATGGAAAAGCATCAGAACCATCCATTTCTAGAACTTGATTTTCTATAGTCTTAATAATTTTTCTATAGTCCTAATGATTTTGAACATTGTTTTTGATTAAAGTAACAACAGGTTTTGAAGGGACCCTGAAACCCTTTAAAAAATATCTGAAAGATAAGTAAAGAAGAAAAAAACAACAACATTCTATCAAATAGGATAGAATACCAAAAAGGGGCTTAACCCCAGATTACATAACATAGTTCATAATATTTCAAAAAAACAAACAATGATAAAATTCCAACAAAATAGTAGCGAAAAAAACTCCCAGCAACCAAAATAGTCCAACAATACTTTTCACTTCTTAGTTGCATCCATCTAGTCCTCCATGATCTGGATTTATTCTATCTAAGATTCCATGTTCTGGATCGAGTCCCACAGATTTGTGATGTCTTTAATTTGAACCTTAGATTTCTTTCTGGTGCTTGATCTGGTTCTAGAACCCAGGCCAGAAGTTTGAGTATCATTTTTTCCATCTTCATCCTGCTTTGCTCTATCATTATAATTCCCTTCCAACAGGGTATGCAATGCTTTCAGATTATCCATAGAATTTTCCATTCTCATTTTGATAATCATATTCAGCTTTCTCAACATTACATTGTTGTTGTTTGCCTTCTCAGTTATATTTTTCATCCTTCTGACAATCATAGTGTTTAACTTTTCTTCCAGAGTAATATTTTTATTGTTTACCTTATCAAAGACATCTTTCCCTTGTTGATACATAGCTGCATCATTTCACATTTTATCCACAATCTCCTCTAGCAGAGATTTTCTATCTTCAAGGTCCTTGTATTTGGCCTAAATCTCCTTCATATCATCATGTATCCATTTATTAATGTTATACCCATACATTGCTTTGCTTCTTTCCATTTGGAGAAAAGATATATTAACTACTCTTTTAACTTTGAAATCTTTCACCCTGGGCTCTTCTTCCAGGCTCCTCTGGTTCTGATCGTTCTTCTACTTTTTTTCACCAATCAGACTCTTAGGGGGGAGTAGAATTGATTTTGCAGTAGTCATACTCCTTTTGGATATCCTCCTCAAGGTCATCATCATTGTTGTCATTGTGGGCCTTCTAGATTTCTTCCTCTACAACCGTATCCTCCTCATTATTTTCTATCTTAACCTTTTCATTTTCATTCTCCTCAAGATTCCCAAAATCTGTTATGCCCTGCATCCCTATCCCTACATTTTGTGTGCAAAATGTTGGATCCCCCTTTTTTTGCTTTTGTTTATTTTTTGCTTGTAGCTCTGCCTTGTCTTTCTTTCCCTTTTGTTTTCTTTCTCCGGGGTTTTCTACCCCAGCGTGTCATTTTGTTGTTCGGTTTCTCCTCCGGGACTACGGTCCCGGAGGTTGCCTTTTGTTGGAAACCGGGTTCCGGACTCTGGGATTATTCTCCATGATGTTCTTAGGAATATTATCACGAGGGATCCCCAGGCCTGGAGTCCGGAGGTTTTTCATGTTCGGAGATCACCAGAAGGAGGAGGATTGCCTTTTACCGCAGGTATAAATAGGTTTTGTCTGTCACTTTCACATTTACCGCGATTAAAACTTTCAAGCACTTAGAGCGAATTAAAAAGAGATTTCAAAGAGATTAACAGAGTGTTTGTAGAGAGATTGTGGTAATCAAAGCTTAACACTTCCAGTCATTCTCAGGCAAGCGCAAGTGCTTCGTGGTATGATTCTGACCGATTGACAACCTGAGCTGTTGCAGAGCCCGCGCGGTAAATCCTTCCTTTCCTTCACCTTTTGCATTCTCAGGTTGGTAATCCTATTCTCCAGCTCTCTGGCTTTACTTTGGTTTTGTTCAGTTTTTGTTTGTCTGGCTTTGTTTTTTTTGTTTCTGTCTTGGCTGGTTCATTATGTTCCTGGTTTTGCCACTCGTTGGTGGGTCAGCTCTGCCAGAGGGTTGTCCACCCTCTGTGCAGAGGTCGTTTGTCTGTAAATGATGTAAATAGTGTAAGCAATGGTCTATTTGTAAATGGTGTAGATAATTGTACATATATGTTTCTGCCTTGTCTAGTTTTCCCACGGGCGTCATCCTGTGTTGTATACTTGTGTATATATGTATAATAGTTGTATAAAACCCCTATATATCTCCTCATTTCTATGTGTATATCCCTCAGCTTCATGTATATCCTTTTGAGTGGCTTGACAAGTTGGTCGAGTTCCCTCTCTGTCTGGTTTTCCACCTCCGAGTTCGCTTCGAGGCAGAAAACCACCTGTTTGAAACTTGGCTCTCGGCTACTTTCAAACAGGCAGTTTTCTCTCTCCTCCATGAAGTCTATCAGAGCTTCATTTATGTCCCATGCGTGCAATCAATTCCAGCCAAGTGGCTTTCCCTTTTCGCATGTTCGGACAGTTGGCTCCGCCGTCATCGCCATAACTTACATTTAATGCCAACACACGTGGCGTCCACGTGGGCTTGAAAACTTGCCTTTTTCATACATCCTTGCTAACAGTCATTTCTCTAGGCTTCAGGCCTCTTACCACCATCCATCCTGTGTCTTCGCCAAAGTATGATAAAATTCTCCAGACCTAGATGTGTTGATATCTTAAGTTTACGATGTGTTTTGCTTTTCGGGTATCTTTGCATAAAACTAACTTTCCAAGAAAGGCAAACATCACGATGGTAAGATCTTCGAACCCCAGAGTAACTATTTTATTTTGATAAAAATATTCTGACGGTCGCTTTGTCGCGCAGGTTCCTGAAGTTATCTTCCAAACATGTCTGAAGTGTCCGCATCATCTCCTCCCTGAAGTCTGGAATTACCAACCACAACCAAAACCAGGGCAGCAGCAAAGTCAAAGATGGAGAAAGCCCTGGAAAAACTTCCCCTCACCATGAAGTTTGTACAAGAGAATGCCATTGTGGGCTCAAAGATTGAGTCCAAGGTGAAACTGATAACCGACACCAATGTCATAACTTAGGCAGAAATGCAGGCCCTAGTAAAGATAATGCACATCCAGCGATGGGCTGGAGACAAACTCGCAATCAATGTCGGGGGTTCTGGAATCCTTCGGGTAGCTTTCTTCCCATGCTCCGTGCAGTCCTTGGAGATTATCTTGACACTAGCTGCCAACTACAACTCTTTTGTCTGGGCCATTATGCTCGCAGCTGCAGAACCCATGGGATACCCCACACCACTAGTGTCCCTCGACCCAGTCACTTTCCAAGCAGGCCTGGGTATCCCACAATTTGATAGGGCCATGGTGGTTACAAGGACTGACGCCTTGAAAAAATTTACACAACTGGAGGACGCTGCCCGGGTGTATATGAATATCAACTGGCTCAAGGCCCCAAAGAGGGACCCAAAGAGAATGAAGATAGAAATCCCTCTCTCTGAATTCAAGGAGAGCATCTAGATGGGGATTTTAGCATTAGCCCGGGTATTCGGGCAGCCCTCCGCCCAGGAGTTTGCCAAATGGATGTACTATTTCTTCCTCGACATCTCCACTAAGGGAGAATTCTTCGACTGGGCGACAATAATCTCCAATCATGTCGACTCCCAGTTCCTCCAGGCGAACAGGAAGAAGAAGTTCTACATGTCTTCTTATGTTTTCTGGGCCTTGGCCCAGCAGAGGCCCCACTCCAACGGCCTACTTATATATGGCATGCTCGGGATTGGCCTGGGACAAAAAGCACCATGGGACCATTTCCTACAGATTCAATGGGAGGCCAGCTTCCCCAGTTTCTGCCGAGTAAATGATTCGTTCATTTACTATCATCTGCTCACCCCCACCCGAGATGCCGGATACCACCTATCTAGTGAGGCGATGAAGTTAGTTAGTAGTTATGGGCACTACTATATCCAATTCCAATAGCATACATACATTAGGGTCACCGGCTTCTCCGGGAAACCCTAATTGTTGCCCAAGCATTATGGGGACAAGATCGTGCTGATAGAATATTGCTGGTGAATGATGGAGCTACATACCTTCTTTGCACTCAAGAAGGTCCCCAACATCTTGTTAATCACTTGTGGGAACTACACCTGCAGTCTGGCCGCCACGAAAGAGGCAGACAATGAACTGAAAAGTTATAACTTGTAGGAATTCTATTTGGCGCGGAGAAATTTTGATCCGCATGGCAGAATTGCAGCGGTACTGCCCCGGGCATCGGAGCCCCATCATATATACATGGAGGACTTCTAGGCTGATCACCAGGATGACATGGATGTGCGTAGCTGGCACTATGATAGAATGATGGCCAGACTGATGCAAGAAATAAAGCTCCAGAGATTCCCAGCGGGTTTCTCAGACACCGCCCCCACCACAGATCCCTAGTACAAAGAAAAGGGGATAGATAAAATGGCACTTCTAGCAATGAACTGGGCTGCCCAGGAGGGGCCCACAATTGAGGACTTCACCCAGGAAGTAGTGGAGCGAAGCCATGCCTACTTCAAGAAAGTGTGCCCCGGGAGTACTCGTCGGATAGCCCAGCTGGCACCAAGGCTAACTCCACCACCAATACCAAGATTGACCCCGGGGGCCGGGACTTCTTCACAAGGCATAGATAAAGGAAAGAGAATAGATACCTCCTCCACGCAAGAAGTCCCTATACAAGAACAGATCAAGAAATCTGTGGCAGCCTCCCAGCAAATGAGGGAGCAGTTAATCACGAGGCTGGCCACTCCCCCTTCTATGGCCGGACCAATTCGTCCCCCTTCTTCCCCGTCGCTGGCAGCCTTGATGGTGAAGGCAACAGGGGTGGATCTCATGGAAGCGACAGTAATAGCCGATGCGGGGCCACCTTTGGTTACCCAAAGGAAGAGAAAACACATCAAGCAGCCTAAGGCAGAACCAGTGCCAAGGGCATCCCTCCCCCAAGAAGTGGAGATCCTTTCTTCTAGTTTCTCAGAACTGAAGAAAGAAGCAGAACATGTAGGGGTCCCAGCCAGTCCCCCTCCGGAAGAGGAGTTTGACTTATTTGCAACCGATGAGTTCAGGAATTTGCAAGGGGACGATACACAAGCACGGATATAGGTCCCAGAGAAAGAACAAGAGGCTGGGGACCCAGAGGACTTGGAATAGGAACCTGCACAAGAACAAGGGCAGGAAGCAGAAGAAAAAGAGCTGGAACCGAAGATTATCTCCAGGGCTCAAGAGATGCAAGGTCCAGGAGTGGACCAACAAAGACCAAGTGAACAACTGGCATCTGCTGGGGGAACCAGACCTCCGAGAATAACCGTAAACCCAGCCGCCATGTTCCAAGGGCCACTCCCGTGGGAAACCTTCAGGTAGGTTATCACAGCGGCCCAAACTCTAAATCTTTGCCCGATACCTCCCCTACTACCGACAGAAGAAGCCCCGGCAGAAGAAGAACAAGAAGAAGAGCAGCTTGAAGAAGAAATCCCCGAAGAAGCCTATCAGGGTCCAGATTTGGTGATTGACATACAGGACTGGGCCGAGGAGATGGAAGTTGAAAAGGATGTTGCTGCAGAAGAAGTCGAGGCAGGGAGGATGGATGAAGCTCACATCACTAAGGAGCAATAGACACAGGACACCGGGAAAGAATCAAGAGAACAAACTCTGGCAGGAAGGCCACCTCTCCCTCCTCAGTGGCTGGTAGAAAGTAGGAAAAGAAAAGCTCAATCCGCTCCAGTGATTCCCCTCTCCTTGGCCTAGATGATGGCCCAAGTGTAGGCCCCGCCAAAAGAAAAGAAGGCCCAGATAGTTCATACTCTTCGAACTGGGCCGGGCAGAGAAACAGTTGTCGTTGTGGCAACACCTCCCCCAGACGCCGACGAAGCAACTGTAGACCCCGCAGATTACAGTGTTGCAGAGGTGTCCCTGGGAAAAAGAGGAAAGCAAGGCGAGGTGGACTTGCTTAAGGAGGTAGAAAGGGCAGTTGAAGCCTGATATGAAAAGGAGGCCCAGAGGCTCAAGGCTGAGAAAGCAAAGAATGCAAACCTTATGGGGTTTCTTACTGAGCTGGCCTGACCCATCAATGCCACCCCTCTAGAGACCTCCACATCAAAATAATTACCGTAGAGTGACATAGACTCCCTATGAGTAATGAAAAAGAAGGCCCAAGTAGTAGATGAATGGGTCACCCTACAGATAGGAAACACCCGGCGTTTCCTGGTGTCCACTCTCCCGGACTTATACATAGCCCAGCAAATTATTCATCAAGCAGAAGCTCTTATCGAGCAGTGGGAGAGTGACAGCAAAATTTACCAAGTGTGGAAGGTAGAGCTCGAAGAGCTCCTCACCTTGGGAGAAGATATAATTTCCGAATCCAGAATTCTGGGTGAGGAATCATTTGATTTTGTAAGAACTCAGCACTCCAGACTTGACCTCACATTGGAGGTAACCAAGCAACTGGTAAAGTCCTTGCAAGAAAAGGTAAATACCATGAAGTATTCTTCTAATTTATACAAGTCCTATGTAGTAAAGGTTTCCGGGCCTGATCCCCTTAGAACGGATATGTATACCCCCAAAGATTCAATTTTGGGGAGTTTTGATGAAATAATGAAATCCCAGTATCTATCTCTGGAGGGAATAGATGGGGCCCAGATGGCGAAACTAACCAAGATGATACTTAAGGGTCATGACGCTGCAAGAATGGTAGATGAATTCAAAGCAAATGTTCCAGACCTGGGGGAACAAGTTGAAGTGGCCAGACACAGAAGGGCCAGCCTGAAGAGTGTAGATGAGGATGGAATTTCTCGCCTCCTCCAGGCCTTCAATGATAATAAGCAACCTTGAGCTTTCTCCGGGAGCCGGGGGAAACTTGAGTGTTGAGTATTCTTTATTCTTTTGGGGATGAAAGTTCCCAGATCCCGGAGTCTCGGATCCAACAATTTTGTATTCTTTAAAGTGATCTGTGTCCCGGTCCCCGAGGCCTACCAGTCACTTTTAGAAGCGGTTAATAAAGGCTGTCAGAAGGTAGTTGGCCAAATCAAGGGACGTAGACTTGGCAGTTGGTCTTTTGACAGGGTGGTCTTCTCGAGGCGCCGCTCAGGAGTACACCTGGCACATTGGAGATAGGGCGCCGCATTTCCCATTTATGAGGCATGTAGCCTTGGTCCTCAAAGGACCTACTTCCTTCCTTTCTCCTTTCTGGTTCTCTTCTTGAGACCGATTCCCCCGATGTATATTCTTATCTTATTCTTCTAACATGACAGAGCTATTCCATCTCCAGGTCTTTTGTAGGGTGGCGCAGGTAGTACCGGCCCCCGGATATTGTATTTTATTAAAATAAAATGTAAATAGGGTTAGGGTTAAAGAATTGTATAAATAGGCAAATCGGCCCATTTCCAAGGGTCGGCGAAATTGATGATTTTATTGTCCACAGCAATAGCAAAAGCGATTCTCTTTTTAGGTTGCAGAGCTCAATACTCCTTTGTTCTATCCTCAATAGTTAGATGCTCCCCTGGAGCCACCATTGTATCACGCACCAGTGCTTGCTGGACTAAATATTAATGAAGAAGGAAGAATTCTTGGCAATGATGTTGTTGGCATTCCTGCTTCTGAGTTAATGGTATTTAATGTTTTAATGTTCTTTATGTCTTTTACTCTGGTTTGTTAAAGTAGATTAACAAACTCTTTACTCCCGCTACTAATGGAATGCTAGCTGATGGTTATGTGTTTCTTCGGTATTTAGTGTAGTCTACCAGAGCATTATTAATGTTCTGGACATTTCAGCATGACTATAGTTAGATGAAATATTTCTAACCCTACAGGATCTTTTTCATTTTTTTTGCTAAGTGTATAACGCTTGGGAAAACCCTTACTTTGATCGAATCCCCAGATAAGATGAGTTGAAGAAACCAGCTATCCCCCTCGAAAATAGTCACCTCTCCCAATCGAGCCCCGCATCGTCATGACCCAACACCCAGGTGGTTGAAGGCCCGGAGGATTTATTTCCCCTGGACAACCTTTGCGGGCAAAGTTGGCCTATTTCCCCAGAATCCGGTGACAACTTATGACTGTTAGCGGACCCGGTCAGCAAAACCCTGTCAACAGAAATTGGCGCTAGAAGGACCACACAGGAGTCAGCCCGTAGTCTTTTATCAGTGGTGTCATGTGCCTTGGAAGAAAATCAAGTCGATGACCCTTGGGAGGAATAGAGAAGGGGTACTGAACACATCGAACCAGTCATCAATTTGTTCATTCTCCCCGGGTCTGGAGCTTTACCCCCTCTTCAAATATCTAAAAGAAGGTGGATAGGTGAAAGAAGTACCGCCATTAAAATTAGATAAGCTTAAGCTTAATGGTGAAAGAAGTACCACCTTCCCCATCTAGAAACAAACAAAATAATGAGGAAAAGTGAGATAAAACTCTGGTCTCTGAGGGAAATGAAAAAATTGATGACTGGTTCGATGTGATCAGTACCCCTTCTCTATTCCTCCCAAGGGTCATCGACTTTATTTTCTTCCAAGACACACGACACCACTGATGAAAGACTATGGGTTGACTCCTGTGTGGTTGGATTATCTCAGATATGTTGGTCTTTGCCTATCATACGCTTTGGGAAGCGGCTTGTTCCAATTTTTCTAACCAGAGATTCTTTAGTTCTCAAATGCACTATGGCGTTTGTCCCAGATAGTCGACATTTGTTATTCCCTGCATCCCCGTACCTACATTTTGTGTGCAAAATGTTGGGTCCCCCTTTTTTTTGCTTTTGTTTGTTTTTTTCTTGCTGCTCTATCTTGTCTTTCTTTCCCTTTTGTTTTCTTTCTCTGGGGTTTTCTTCCCCGGCGTGTCATTTTGTTGTTCGGTTTCTCCTCTGGGACTCCGATCCCGGAGGTTGCCTTTTGTTGGAAACTGGGTTCCAGTCTCCGGGATTATTCACCATGATGTTCTTAGGAATATTATCATGAGGGATCCCTGGGCCCGGAGTCCGGAGGTTTTTCCTGTTTGGAGATCGCCGGAAGGAGGAGGATTGCCTTTTACCACAGGTATAAATAGGTTTTGTTTGTCACTTTCACATTTACCGTGATTAAAACTTTCAAGCACTTAGAGTGAATTAAAGAGCGATTTCAAAGTGATTAACAGAGTGTTTGTAGAGAGTTTGTGGTAATCAAAGCTTAACACTTCCAGTCATTCTCAGGCAAGTGCAAGTGCTTCGTGGTGTGCTTCTGACTGATTGACAACCTAAGCTTTTGCAGGGCCCATGCAGTAAATCCTTCCTTTCCTTTGCCTTTTGCATTCTCAGGTTGGTAATCTTGTTCTCCAGCTCTCTGGCTTTTCTTTGGTTTTGTTCAGTTTTCGTTTGTCTGGCTTCATTTTTTTGGTTTCTGTCTCGGCTGGTTCATTTTGTTCCTAGTTTTGCCGCCCATTGATGGGTCAGCTCTGCCATAGGGTTGTCCACCCTCTGTGCAGAGGTCATTTGTCTGTAAATGATGTAAATAGTGTAAGAAGTGGTCTATTTGTAAATTGTGTAGATAATTGTACATATCTATTTCTGCCTTGTCTGGTTTTCCCACGGGCGTCGTCCCGTGTTGTATACTTATGTATATATGTATAATAGTTGTGTAAAACCCCTGTATATCTCCTTGTTTCCATGTGTATATCCCTTGGCTTCATGTATATCCTTCCGAGTGGCTTGACAAGTTAGTCGAGTTCCCTCTTTGTCTAGTTTTCTGCCTCCAAGTTCGCTTTGAGGCAGAAAACCACATGTTTGAAACTTGACTCTCGGCTAGTTTCAAATAGGTGGTTTTCTCTCTCCTCCATGAAGTTTTTCAGAGCTTCATTTACATCCCATCTATGCAATCAATTCAAGCCAAGTGGCTTTCCCTTTTTGCGCATTCAGACAGTTGGCTCCGCCGTCATCACCATAACTTACATTTAATGCCAACGCACGTGGCATCCACGTGGGCTCGACAACTTGCCTTTTTCATACATCCTTGCTAACGGTTATTTCTCTGGGCTTCGGGCCTTTTACCACCATCCATCCTGTGTCTTTGCCAAAGTGTGATAAAATTCCCTAGACCCGAATATGTTGATATCTTAAGTTTACGATGTGTTTTGCTTTTTGGGTATCTTTGCATAAAACTAACTTTTCAGGAAAGGCAAACATCGCGGTGGTAAGATCTCCAGACCCCGGAGTAACTATTTTATTTTGATAAAAATATTTTGACAGTCGCTTTGTCTCGCAGGTTCCCGAAGTTATCTTCCAAACATGTCTGAAGCGTCCGCATCCTCTCCTCCCGAAAGTCCAGAATTACCAACCACAACCGAAACTAGGGCAGCAGCAAAGTCAAAGATGGAGAAAGCCCTGGAAAAACTTCCCCTCACCATGAAGTTTATACAAGAGAATGCCATTGTGGGCTCAAAGATTGAGTCCAAGGTGAAACTGATAACCGACGCCAATGTCAGAACTTGGGCAGAAATGCAGGCCCTGGTAAAGATAATGCACATCCAGCGACAGGCTGGAGACAAACTCGCAATCAACGTCGGGGGTTCCAGAATCCTCCAGGCAGCTTGCTTCCCATGTTTTGTGCAGTCCCCAGAGCTTATCTTGACACTGGCTGCCAACTACAACTCTTCTGTTCGGGTCATTATGCTCGCAGCTGTAGAACCCATGGGATACCCCACACCACTAGTGTCCCTTGACCTAGTCACTTTCCAAGCAGGCCTGGGTATCCCACAATTTGATAGGGCCACGGTGGTTACAAGGACTGACACCTTAAAACAATTTACACAACTGGAGGATGCTGCCCGGGTGTATATGAATATCAACTGGCTCAAGGCCCCGAAGAGGGACCCAAAGAGAATGAAGATAGAAATCCCATGCTATGAATTCAAGGAGAGCATCTAGATGGGGATAATAGCATTAGCCCGGGTATTCGGGCAGCCCTCCGCCCAGGATTTTGCCAAATGGATGTACTATTTCCTCCTCGGCATCTCCACTAAGGGAGAATTCTTCGACTGGGCGACAATAATCTCCAATCATGTCGACTCCCAGTTCCTCCAGGCGAATAGGAAGAAGAAGTTCTACATGTCTTCTTATGTTTTCTGGGCCTTGGCCCAGCAGAGGCCCCACTCCAATGGCCTACTTATAGACGGCATGCTCGAGATTGGCCCAGGACAAAAAGCACCGTGGGACCATTTCCCACAGATTCAATGGGAGGCCAGCTTCCCCAGTTTCTGTTGAGTAAATGATTCATTCATTTACTATCATCTGCTCACCCCCACCCGAGATGCCGGATACTGCCTATCTACTGAGGCGATGAAGTTAGTTAGTAGTTATAGACACTACTATATCCAATTCTAGTAGCATACATACATTAGGGTTGTCGGCTTCTCTGGTAAACCCTACTTGATGCCCAAGCATTGTGGGGACAAGATCGTGCTGCTAGAATATTGACGGCAAATGATGGAGCTACATACCTTCTTTGCACTCAAGAAGGTCCCCAACGTCTCGTTTCCAATCACCCGTGGGAACTACACCTGCAGTCTGGCCACCGCAAAAGAGGCAGACAATGAACTGAAAAGTTATAACTTGCAGGAATTCTATTTGGCGTAGATAAATTTTGATCCGCATGGAAGAATTGCAGTGGCACTGCCCCGGGCATCAAAGCCCCATCATATACACATGGAGGACTTCTGGGCCGATCGCTAGGATGACATGGATGTGCGTAGCCGACACTATGATAGAATGACAGCCGGAATGATGCAAGAACTAAAGCTCCAGAGATTCCCAGCGGGTTTCTCAGATACCACCCCCACCATAGATCCCCAGTACAAAGAAAAGGGGATAGATAAAATGGCACTACCAGCAATGAACTGGGCCGCCCAGGAGGGGCCCACAATTGAGGACTTCACCCAGGAAGTAGTGGAGCGAAGCCACTCCTACTTCAAGAAAGTGTGCCCCAGGAGTACTCATCGAACAGCCCAGCCGGCACCAAGGCTAACTCCACCACCAATACCAAGATTGACCCTGGGGGCTGGGACTTATACACAAGGCATAGATAAAGGAAAGGGAATAGATACCTCCTCCGCGTAAGAAGTCCCTATACAAGAATAGTTCAAGAAATTTGTGGCAGCCTCCCAGCAAATGAGGGAGAAATTAATCATGAGGCTGGCCACTCCCCCTTCTATGGCTGGACCAATTCGTCCCCCTTCTTCCCCGTCGCTGGCAGTTTTGATGGTGAAGGCAACGGGGGTGGATCCCATGGAAGCGGCAGCAATAGCCAATGCGGGGCCACCTTTGGTTACCCGAAGGAAGAGAAAACACATCAAGCAGCCTAAGGTAGAACCAGCGCCAAGGGCATCCCTCCCCCAAGAAGTGGAGATCCTTTCTTCTAGTTCCCCAGAACCAGAGAAAGAAGCAGAATAGGTAGGGGTCCTAGCCAGTCCCCCTCCGGAAGAGGAGTTTGACTTATTTATAACCGATGAGTTTGGGAATTTGCAAGGGGACGATACACAAGCAGGTCCCAGAGAAAGAACAAGAGGCTGCGGACCCAGAGGACTTGGAACAGGAACTTGCACAAGAACAAGGGCAGGAAGAAGAAGAAAAAGAGCCAAAATCGGAGATTATCTCTGGGGCTCAAGAGATGCAAGGTCTGGGAGTGGACCAACAAAGACTGAGCAAACAACTGGCATCTGCTGGGGGAACCAGACCTCCAGGAATAACTGTAAATCCAGCCGCCATGTTCCAAGGGCCACTCCCGGGGGCAACCTTTGGGCAGGTTATCACAGCGGCCCAAACTCTGAATCTTGGCCTGATACCTCCCCTACTGCCGATAGAAGAAGCCCCAGTAGAAGAAGAACAAGAAGAACAAGAAGCAAAACAAGAAGAAGAGTAGCTTGAAGAAGAAATCCCCGAAGAAGCCTATCAGGGTCTAGATCTGGCAATTGACATACAGGACCGGGCCGAGGAGATGGAAGTTGAAAAGGATGTTGCTGCAGAAGAAGTTGAGGCAGGGAGGACGGATGAAGTCCACATCACTGAGGATCAATAGCCACAGGACACTGGGAAAGAATCAGGAGAAAAAACTCTAGCAGGAAGGCCACCTCTCCCTCCTCAGTGGTTGGTAGAAAGTAGGAAAAGAAAAGTTCAATTCGCTCCAGTGATTCCCCTCACCCTGGCCGAGATGATGGCCCAAGTGCAGGCCCCGCCAAAAGCAAAGAAGGCCCGAACAGTTCATACTCTTCAAACTGGGCCAAGTAGAGAAACAATTTCTATTGTGGCAACACCTCCCCCAGACACCAACGAAGCAACTACAGACCCCGCAGATTACAGTGTTGCAGAGGTGTCCCTGGGCGAAAGAGGAAAGCAAGGTGAGGTGGACTTGCTTAAGGAGGCAGCAAGGGCAGTTGAAGCCTGATATGAAAAGGAGGCCCAGAGGCTCAAGGCTGAGAAAGAAAAGAATGCAAACCTTATGGGTTTGCTTACTGAGCTAGCCTGACCCATCAATGCCGCCCCTCCAGAGACCTCCACATCAGAAGAATTACCGCAGATTGACATAGACTCCCTGCAAGTAATGAAAAAGAAGGCCCAAGCAGTAGACAAATGGGTCACCCTACAGATAGGAAACACCCAGCGTTTCCTGGTGTCCACTCTCCCGGACTTATACACAGCCCAGAAAATTATTCATCAAGCGGAAGCTCTTATCGAGTAGTGGGAGAGTGACAGCAAAAATTACCAAGTGTGGAAGGTAGAGCTCAAAGAGCTCCTCACCTTGGGAGAAGATATAATTTTTGAATCTAGAATTCTGGGTGAAGAATCATTTGATTTTGTAAGAACTCAGCACTCCAGACTTGACCTCACATTGGAGGCAACCAAGCAACTGGTAGAGTCCTTGCTAGAAAAGGTAAATACTATGAAGTATTCTTCTAATTTATACAAGTCCTATGTAATAAATGTTTCCGGGGCTGATCCCCTTAGCACGGATATGTATACCCCCAAAGATTCAGTTTTGGGGAGTTTTGATGAAATAATGAAATCCCGGTATCTATCTCTGGAGGGAATAGATGGGGCCCAGATGGCGAAACTAACCAAGATGATACTTAAGGGTCATGACACTGCAAGAATGGCAGATGAATTCAAAGCAAATGTTTTGGACCTAGGAGAACAAGTTGAAGTGGCCAGACACAGAAGGGCCAGCCTGAAGAGTGTAGATGAGGATGGCATTTCTCACCTCCTCCAGGCCTTCAACGATAATAAGCAACCTTGAGCTTTCTTTGGGAGCCGGGGGAAACTTGAGTGTTGAGTATTCTTTATTATTTTGGGGATGAAAGTTCCCGGATCCCAGAGTCCCGGATCCAACAATTTTGTATTCTTTAAAGTGATCTGTGTCCCAGTCCCTGAGACTGACCGGTCACTTTCAAAAGCGGTTAATAAAGGCTGTCAGAAGGTAGTTGTCCACATCAAGGGATGTAGACTTGGCAGTTGGTCTTTTGACAGGGTGGTCTTCTCAAGGCGCCGCTCAGGAGTACACCTGGCACATTGGAGACAGGGCACCGCATTTCCCATTTATGAGGCATGTCGCCTCGGTCCTCAAAGGACCTACTTCCTTCCTTTCTCCTTTCTGGTTCTCTTCTTGAGACCGATTCCCCTGATGTATATTCTTATCTTAGTCTTCTGACATGACAGACCTATTCCGTCTCCAGGTCTTTTGTAGGGTGGCACAAGTAGTACCGGCCCCCAGATATTGTATTTTATTAAAACAAAATGTAAATAGGGTTAGGGTTAAAGAATTGTATAAATAGGCAAATCGGCCCATTTCCAAGGGTCGACAAAATTGATGATTTTATTGTCCATAGCAATAGAAAAAGTGATTCTCTTTTTAGGTTGCAGAGCTCAATACTCCTTTGTTCTGTCCTCAATAGTTAGATGCTCCCCTGGAGCCGCCATTGTATCACGCACCAGTGCTTGCTGGACTGAATATTAATGAAGAAGGAAGAATTCTTGGCAATGATGTTGTTGGCATTCCTGCTTCTGAGTTAATGGTATTTCATGTTTTAATGTTCTTTATGTCTTTTACTCTGGTTTGTTAAAGTAGATTAATGAACTCTTTACTCCCGCTACTGATGGAATGCTAGCTGATGGTTATGTGTTTCTTTGGTATTTAGTGTAGTCTACCAGAGTATTATTGATGTTCCAGACATTTCAGCATGACTATAGTTAGATGAAATATTTCTAACCCTGCAGGATCTTTTTCGTTTTGTTTGCTAAGTGTATAACGCTTGGGAAAACCCTTACTTTGATCGAATCCCTGGAGAAGATGAGTTGAAAAAACCAGCTATCCCCCTCGAAAATAGTCACCTCTCCCAACCGAGCCCCGCACCGTCGTGACCCGACACCCAGGTGCTTGAAGGCCTAGAGGATTTATTTCCCTCGGACAACCTTTGCAGGCGAAGTTGGCCGATTTCCCCGGAACCTGGTGACAACTTATGACTGTTGGCGGACCCGGTCAGCAAAACCCCGTCAACAAAATCCTTGTTAATCTCTAGAAGCTCTTGGTTATTTTACTTCTCCTTATCTTCATTATTTTTGTGTTGGTCATCAATGTAGGTATCCACTAGATTATCTATCTTTTCAGATATCTCTTCCAAAATAGTGTTGTTTGTCTTCAGGGTATCTTCAATTTCCCCTTTCTCGCTCATAGGCTCAGTAGTAATAGGGATATTCATATCGACCTCTTCTCTGTTTCTCTGCTCCCCAACATAACCCTCATCTTCAGAAGACTCCACATCCTACTCATCTTATGTTCTCATGCCTTCAATGTCATCATAGATTGACAACGTGATATTTGCGTCAACAAGGCCTTGACGGCTTTTTTGTTTGATGCTTTGCTATTTTTATTTCTTGTAGACATCTCCAACCTCTTCTATTTTACATTTTTAATTTTATTAGGAATCAAATCAGGAATGTGATTTTTAACATACTCCGTAATCAAAAGGATGAGCCCCTCATGTAGAATAGGGGAGGATTTAACTCTGTGATCTATAATACTCTGATTAAGAGAACTTGACAGGTAATAGGGGAAAGAAACCCTAGTCTCATGCTGGAAATGATTAACAAGCACGAAGTGGTATTTATACACCTTGGAATACCTCCCATTGAGAGTGAAATACTCCATGATCGCTTTGATGACAGAAGCCCAAATATGCTTGATATTTGACAGCATAACATAATCCAAGTCATCTTTGACAAGCATGGCTTCCTCCTCATCTACCTTTGGGAATATTTTGTAGGATTTATTTCCCTCTTTTTTATCTTTGGAGAACTACATTCCCTCCAAAGGGAGACCAGTGATTTTAGCTAGATGGTCTAAGGTTAGGGTAAAGGATTTACCCAGAATGTTCACTTTCTCATTCTCCCAGCCTGCCACAAATGCCTTCATAACCTCCTTATTGTTTCCATGAAGACGTTTGAGATATATGTGCACTTTTCCCTTTTTTAGTTTTCTCCAAACTTATTTTCCTTCATCCATTTGTAGACAACTGGTTCTTTTCTTTTTAGGTCAGCACACATTTCTTCATTCTCCTCTGTTTTGTTATACTCACTAGAAATCTTCGAATCCTTAGCAGAGTTCAACACAATGTGAAAACAAAGCTTCAAATGAGCAGACTATTTCTTGATACCCCAAAAAGCATGTGGTAGCTTAAAATCATAATTTTTATGACACTTCAGATGGCACATCACCTTCGTCGTACCCCAAATCCATATCGCATTAACCAATATGATTAATATAGTTAGTATCACCTGCCTTGTGGTTAACCCTGTCATGATTGAGAACTAAATTAATTTCATCATTAATCTTAGCTGCACCTTGCCACTTGCAAGTGACATCATTTTTAACTCCAAGGTTAGCAAGACCATCTGCCACTTGGTTATTTTCTCAAAAATTATGGGTGACATGGAAAGCAGTGAATTTTGAAGCCACAAGCTTAATTTTATCAATAATTTGCTTGATTGTCCAAGAGGCCTTGCTAATACCTTTGATATTATTAATAATATTTAGGGAGTCACCCTCCAGCTAGAATTTCTTACATTCCATCTCTTCTGCCAGAAAAATTACATTAAGGGTTGCCATTGCTTTAGCTCTGTGATTTGATTGAGCTCCCAGAGGAGCTGTAATGGCTCCTACACATATTCCATTCTGGTCTCTTATAATGCCTCCTCCTCTAGCCATACCTGGATTTCCTTTCACCACCCCATCAAAATTAGCTTTGACCCTATCCTCAGGAGGACAAGTCTAGGTAGCCATTACTCTTTGATATTTGGACTTGGGTTGAGGAGCTCTAACATGCCAATCACTAGTCATCACACTTTCTTTAGACTCTAATTTTGAGGAAAGAAAATTTTCTTCCAGCGCCCTACATATTTGAATTCCAACAGCTTCAAGGCAGGACTGTTTCTCCCTTAAAATTATATTTTTTTTTTCTTTCCATATTCGCCAGCATAAGTGTGGGGGAATTAAGGACCAAAAATCTTTAGCAATAATATTCTGAGGAGGGTAGCTCCATTAAGTAACAAAATCCTTCCAAAGAAGAGGGAAAAACCAGCACAAAATCCATTTCCTAAAGATAATTTCCCAAACCTTATGGGTGAAGGGACAATGGAGCATTATATGATCACAAGATTCAGAATGCTCCAAATAAAGAACACATATATTCACAATATAGAAACTCCTTTTAGCAAGGTTGTCAAGAATTAGCGGTTTATTCTGAATTAAAATTCAATAAAAGAAATTGATTTTAGGAGTGATATTTTTGTACCACACATAGGATCAAGGAGGTCTCTCCTCTCTTTTAGTGAAAATATTGAGAGCAGAGGCCACCGTGTACTTTCCATTAGGTCTATAATCCTACACAATAGAGTCCTGGATGTTATCTTTGATATGCCAAGTCTGCAGCTCATGCTGGAGGGAAATGAATCTACTATCGATTTCTCCAAGATTCCTCCATTTTTTTTCCTACTAGTAATCATTAGCTTTAGAACCTATAGAGTCTTTTCACCTATTAGTGGTCTATTTCCACTCTTTATTATTAGAAAGAGGCACTTTGTGGATCCAATCGTCATCCCATAACTCAATTCTCTTTCCATCTCCCAGCTTCCATCTCTTTCCTTTAATTATCAAATCTTTAGTCGAGCTTATACTATTCCAGATGTGAGATCCATTAATACTGATATCTTAAGTAATATAATCCTCCAAGGAACTATAATTGAAAAGGTATTTTTTTTTTAATAATACAATTCCATTCTTTCTGATCTCCATAAATTCTCCAAAGTTGTTTAGCCAAAAGGGCTTTATTGACATTTTTATAGTTCTCAGACCAAGACCTCCCAACTTTTTAGGCTTGCATACTTTATCCCAAGCCACAAGACTAAGCCTTTACTTTTCTTCAACACCTAACCAGAGAAATATTTTCTAGATTTTCTCACTTTCAGTAGCAATTTTGTGAGGAATTTTAAACAGGCTCATAGCGTAAACATGGAGATTTTGAAGTGTTGATTTCAGTAATTGAAGTTTCCCATAATTGCTCAAAATTGAATATTGTTGACAAAGTGTGTTTCTTTTTTTTATTATTTGATTGATCCTCTCACCTTTCCTTACTTTGTAAATTCCATTGTCCCAATCAATTTTTGTAGTGTTTTTTAATTAGGTTTCATGTTTTTGATTGTGGGGTTCCTCATTATTTGTTGTTCTTGATAAATTAGGCCTTGAATATGACTTTTCCCTTGTCCGAGTGTGTGCTAATTATGGATTTCACCTTCTTTTGATGGTATATTTCATTCACTCTATGTGGAATACTATTTTTTTCAATGTTTTATTTTAGCTTGATATTGCATTCATTTTTCATATACACGAAGAAACGGACAGTTCTGAGACTACACATTTGTTTGTTGATATTGTGAGACTACACATGCTGATAAAAAAATAAGCTATCTGATTTAGGTTTATTGTTCATGATTATAAATGGTCAATAATTTTTATGGTACTCCTTGGTGTATTCCATTTTTCTTCAAGAATAATTTGTCTTTTATTGATTCAAAGCCAAACTAACAATATGATGTAATAATATATATGTGATCAAATATATATAATTAATGCACCTTATTGTGCACCTCATGGATCCAAACTATTAATGCATATTGGTAATAATATGATGTCATATTACTAATAAAATATATATTTTAAAAAAAAAAAATTAAATATGTCATCAATTGTTTGACCCAAAAGACTATGTTTTTTTATGCCCATGCTATACTATCGACATATTCAGTAGTCGATGGTTCGACCAACTGTGGTCGAAAATGATCAAATGTATGTCGATCATTCTTCACCACCCCTTTGGTTATTTTGATGTTGAATTAGTTGACATTTTGACCACTAGGTGGGTCAAATGTTTGACCATAATTTAATGTCTCAAATAATCAACACAGAAAGTTTGACAAAAATAATGGTCATTTGGTCGACCAATGTGCATCGAATAATCGACACAAAAAGTTTAAAAACAATAATCGTCATTTGGTCTCTCATACCATGCTTAGGTTTCTTGTTTCAATCCATATAAATCTTTATGTAACTTACATACCTTGTTTTTTTTTGTGTTTTCAATGAATCCCTCAGGTTGCTCAATGTATACTTCTTCCTCAAGTATCCCATTAAAAAATGCAGACTTAACATCCATCTGATAAACTTTGAATCCTTTGTAATAATAATATGCTATAAGTATTCTAAACCCTTCTAGTCTAGCAATAGGTGCAAAAGTCTCTTCACAGTCAATTCCTTCTTCTTGTGCATAACCTTTGCAAACCAATCTAGCTTTATTTCTGATAACTTCTCCATGCTCATTCAATTTGTTTGTGAAAATTCATTTAGTACCAAGCACATTTTTTCTTTAGACCTAGGTACTAAATTCCATGTCTGGTTCTTCTCAATTTGATCATACTCTTCTTTCATAGCTTTCATATAATTCTCATTATCCAGTGCTTCCATAACTTTCTTCGGCTCAAATGAATATTCAAACATGTATTGTCTCTAGTCTTGCTCCTTTTCATCACTCCAGCTTCCTTATTTCTAATAATATTGCTCAGTGAATGGTGTCTTTGCTCACATAATTTTCCAAAATAGGCTCAATAGGTCTTGGTTCATCAACATCAACATTCAGTTGAGGAACTTCTTGTACATTTTCCTCCTTGGTAGGTGCTCCTGGTAAAGTTTCATGTGCTTCATGTTGTACATATACAAACTTTTCATAATCATGAGGTTCCTTCTTACTATCTTCTTCATTCCTTTCTGTAAAATCATCAATTCTCACATTTGCACTTTCCACCATTTTTTTAGTAACCTTGTTCAAACATTTGTAATCTTTACTCTTCGTACAATATCCTAAGAATATCCCTTCATCTCCTTTTGAATCAAACTTTCCTTCTCTAGAATCTTTCAGAATATAACATTTTCTCCTAAAGATTTTGAAGTAACTAACATTAGGTTTATTGATAGGGAGCCTCCTTGGTAACCTTCTAAGTTTGCTTGAAAATCTTAATAGGTCTCTCTCAGGACCTCTAGGGCTTCCTCAATCCACCCTTCAACACTTTGAAGAATCAATTCTTCCTTTCCAACCAAGGAAACTAACTATCATGTTAAAGACACCATTCTTGTGTTCCACAAGAACCTTCTACACAAACCACTCCAAACCTTGCACTTAAGTTTGGATTTTTAGGAGGGTTAGGGATTCAACATACTTCATTTTTCAATTCCAACCTAGGTTTGAAACCACCAAATTGATCCATCTTGCCATCGGGTTCTAGTTCCTACTTTCTAGGCCTTGTAGCCTTTTTGCTCAATTAGCCCTCTTAGTTTTTAGGAAACCTTAAGAATAGAAAAAATCTCTCAACGGACCCCCTGATATTTTGTGGTATTCTTTAGGTAAGGCAAAACCCAAAAGGAATTTCTAGGTCCCTTAGTCTAGAACTGTCCGTACACCCTAGTATCAGAAAATGGCACAATTCTTGTGTTTAGACCAGTTTGGTGTCTTGGGCTTCAAAACTTGTCTTGTTGGATCTTTGGGCACTCCTCCACCTTGGGGAACACCTAAAAAATATCACTCAACACATCCATGGCCTTCTTGGCTCATGAGAACACCCCCTACAATTTTTAAACCAACTGTCACTTGCTTCCTCTAACTGGGCTATGAGTTTAGCTCGCCTAGGGCAAGTGATTAAAAATACATGCCAGCCCTTTGAGAGCTCCTCCTTCCATATTTTTGAAGCTCCATGGACATAGTCTCCATTCCCAGGTGGCTGTACAAAACCAATAGTGGGAAGTGGAGTTAGGTCCACATCTTTGCTCCTTGGCCAAAACGGGACTGCAAACAGTCCCAAATTGAAAGAATTTTCAAACTACAAACAAGAAAAAACTACAAAGAAAATTAATGAATGGAAAATCTTTGTAACATGCAAAAAAACAACCTCTAATGATCACAGTCAGTAAACTAATCCATTCCAATACAAAAAAAACACAAAATGCTTCAAATCTGTTGTTTTTCCCAGAAAAACTCTTGGCTCCAAGATATCAATCCGTACAAATGAATTCCTCTCCTCCACAATTATGGTTTTTCCCCCTTATATATGGTATTCCCACATTTTTCATCCCTCCTATGGGTTCCAAAAACATTAGAACCTTGAAAACCCTCTAGACAACAAAAGTTGTCAGCAACTTTTAAAAGTTGCTAATGTTGCATAGCAACATTTTACATCTTTTGACAACTTACACTTGTGAAGTGTTTTCTCCACCAATATACCCTATCTAACCTTAGTTAGACCACCTAGGGTACCTAAGCACCCTAGAAACTTCTATGAAAACATCCTAACCTTTGATGACATCATCAAGTACACCACATTAAAAGGAGCCAAAAAGAGCTATTTACACAAGAAAAGAAGCACAAAATGAAAACTACCTAAACCAATCTTGGTCAACATGACCTTATATAATTACATTTCCCTACTAGATGTTCTTACACACACTAGCACACCAAAATGATAAGAGACTACCATATTTGCTTGGCATCTCCAGGGTGATCCTGCACCATACTACCAAGGTTAAGAACTTGTGTCACCTCTGGGGACAGGAGCTTAGGATCAATTCCCTACTTCTTAAAGCAACTCTCAGCCACCCAAGTAGCCTCAGCCTCTAACATGCTTACCCACTGAATGAGATGTTCCAAATAGGTGCCTTTCCTAGTCTTTTTCTTCACCCGAGAGTCTAAAATCTTCTCTGCCTTTGGTGTTGGTGTAGGGGTAAGTTGAACATCTGCTGCAATGTCCTTAGCATCTGACTTTACCTCTATATCTACTGGTATAGGTCCCTTATACTATACCAAATCTTGCACATTTAAAACAGGAGAGATTGCCAAATCTGTTGGCAAGTCAAGTTTGGCAAGTCAAGTTTATAGGCATTTTGCCCATACTTTACAAGAATCTTGCAAGGACCAATCCTCCTCATCTATATCTTGGTGGGGACTCCCTTCTGCAATCTAGACTTTTTAAGATGAACCATCACAAGGTCACCCATAGCAAACTGAAGATCTTTCCTTCTTTCATCCACTTTTTCTTTTAACTTCTACGTAGCCTCTTGGAGTTGCTTCTTCACTTGCTCATGAACCTCCTTCATGGATTGAGAAAATCATCTTCATATGCACTCCTTCCTTCTACATTTTCCAAGTTCCTTAACTCAAGCACACCTCTAGGGTGCAACCCATAAACTACTTCAAAAGGGCTTTTACCTGTTGTCCTATTGACACTGTCATTGTAGGCATATTCAGCCTGTTGTAACATCTGATCCCACATCACTCCATACTCCTTTGTCAAGCACCTAAGGAGATTTCCCAACACTCTATTGATCACTTTAGTCTGACCATCAGTTTGGGGATGGTAGGCTGACCCAAATGACAAATTGGTTCCCAATCTTGCCTACAAGGTCTTCCAAAAATGACCCATGAACTTTACATCTCTGTCAGAGACTATGCTGATAGGTAAGCCATGAATCCTTACCACTTCTTTAAAAAACAAATAAGCAATGTGACTGGCATCATGAGTGGTTTTGCAAGCAATGAAATGACTCATCTTGCTAAATCTATCTACCACTACAAAGATGCTATCTAAACTAGATTTACTTCTAGGCAGCCCAACAATAAAATCCATACTAATGCATTCCCAAGGCCTATTAGGAATGGGTAAGGGTTGATACAAACCTGCATTTGACGCTATACCCTTGGCTTTCTGGCAAACCAAACACTGCTCCACATACTTCCTGATGTCCTTCTGCATCCTAGGCCAATAGTAGAACCTTTGCACTAGTTCTAATGTCTTATTCAGGCCAAAATGCCCAC
>MU224133.1:3274658-3290527 GCA_018584345.1 Thuja plicata | reverse complement strand
CTCCCTTCTTTGATGCTAGAACCACTGGTACTGCACATGGACTAATGCTTTGCCTAATAAGACCTTGGTCCAAAAGTTCTTGGACTTGTTTTGCTATCTCCTTGTTTTTATCAGGAGTCACCTTGTATGCTACCTTGTTTGGTAGAGATGCTCTGGGTATGAAGTCAATCTGATGACTTATGTCTCTTGGAGGTTGTAACATTGCTGGTGTCCCATCACTAACTATGTCTTTGAACTCCTCCAAGAACTCTTGCACTTCACTTGGAAATGGTGGTTGCTCCACCTTCTTCTCTTCACTAGGCTTAAGCATGATAGCATAGTGTAAACATTCCCTTCTCTTTATTGCCTGCAAATACTCTTTACCTCCCTGCAATAAGACATTAGTCTCAGCTGATGTAGACCCCTTTTCATCCACAAGTGACTGAATTTTATAGGTGACCCCGTCCTTACTGAAAGAATAGGAATTTTTCTCTCCATCATGAATTGTCTTCCTATCAAACTGCCATGGCCTACCTAAGAGTAGGTGGCATGCATCCATTGGGAGTACATCACACAATATTCTGTCCATATACCTCCCTATTGAGAAATTCACCCATACTTGCTCATTAACAAGAACATGCTGACCCTTGTTTAACCATGTAACTCGGTTTGTGTGAAGTATTTTTTTTAGTCCTAACTTGCTGACTGCCTCCTCTGATATAATATTATCAGTAGACCCTGAGTCTATAATCATCTTGCACACTTTCCCATGAATCTTGTACTTTACCCTGAACAATGCCCTCCTTTTCTTGGCTTTTTCTTTGACCAGTTCTTTAATGAGTATTCTCCTAATCATGAGATTCTCTCCACTTTCTAAATCAAGATTGATTTAGTGCCTTTACCACTATTGTTTTCCTCTTGTGCAATGTAATTCACTCTTTTATCACCATGTGAGATGGAATCTTTATCCGGGCATCTATAGGCTGGATGGCCTAGCTGATTGCAATGAAAAAACTTCATGTTTGCAAAGTGTGAGGCCCTGCCTGAACCTCCAAATCTGCCTCTTCCACCACCTTGGAATCCTCTTCCCCTATTCATGCTACCTCTACCACTCGTCTCATTGACTATCTCAATCAATTTGGTTTCACCTTGAGACCTATAGTCACTGCCTCTTCCTGCAAAACTGCCTACAAAGCTGCCTCTTCCTCTATTTTCTTTGCCTCTAGCTCTTCCCCTTGAGGTCTAATCATGATTCCTCTTTCTCTCCTCTTCTATCTTAAGAGCCATTTGATAGCATTGTATCACACTTGTCAAAGTTGCAAGACTCGTCTCCTCTTGTATAGACCACTTGAGCCCATTTTGATATCTAGCCAATCTAATGCTTTCATCCTCCACTACCTTGGACCTCAAACATAACTTCTGAAACTCCTCTATATATGCTTGGACTTAAAGGTCTTTTTGTCTGATATTTTGTCTCTTTCTATGTATTTGAACTTCATAGTCATCCGGGAGATAAGTTTGTTTCAACATTGCCAACATACCTTTCCATGACACAATAGGACTCTTGCCCTCTTTCTCCCTTTCATTCTGAACAAATTTCCACCAGGTAAGTGCTGGTCCTCTTAATCTAGACTTGGCCACCTTGAGTTTTTGAGCATCAGTCACCCCATCACATTCAAAATGATTCTCAAGGTTATCTATCCAATATAAAACCAAATCAGCATCCATTTTTCCATTATAAACAATGGCACACCCTCCAAGGCTTTACCACTCAAAGCTTTGAGTGCCTTCAAGAAGGGTCCCTCAAGTAATACCAGATCAGGGGTAGGTGTTTCTTCATCTAAGTCCCACTCCTTCCCCTTAGCTTCCTTTTCCTCTTTCTAGTCCACCTTGTCCTTTACACTATCTTCCTTAGCTTGAACTTCATCCAAGAGTTTCTCCATTTGCGCCAATCTCTCTCTTAGAAACATGTTATCCTCTTCTTTTTCATCCACTTTCTTGGCCAATTCAGCATTGGTAACCATCTTTCTTGATGCACTAGACTCCTCACTTGAGTCCTTGGTCTACAACATCCACTAGCTGTACTATTTCTTCTTTTCCCAAATCTTGAACTTGTGCTTTGATACCACTCTGATAGGGAGCCTCCTTGGTAACCTTCTGAGTTTTCTTGAAACTCTTAATAGGTCTCTCTCAAGACCTCTAGGGCTTCCTTAATCCACCCTTCAACACTTTGAAGAATCAGTTCTTCCTTTCCAACCAAGGAAACTAACTATCATGTTAAAGACACCATTCTTGTGTTCCTCAAGAACCTTCTACACAAACCACTCCAAGCCCTACACTTAAGTTTGGATTTGTAGGAGGGTTAGGGCTTCAACATACTTCATTTTTCAATTCCAACCTAGGTTTGAAACCACCAAATTGATCCATCTTGCCATCGTGTTCTAGTTCCTACTTTCTAGGCCTTGTAGCCCTTTTGCTCAATTAGCCCTCCTAGTTTTTAGGAAACCTTAAAAAAAGAAAAAATCTCTCAATGGACCCCCTAATATTTTGTGTTAGTCTTTAGGTAAGGAAAAAACCCACAAGGAATTTCTAGGTCCCTTAGTCTGGAACTGTCCGTACACCCTGTTATCAGAAAATGGCACAATTCTTGTGTTTAGACCAGTTTGGTGTCTTGGGCTTCAAAACTTGTCTTTTTGGATCTTTGGGAACTCCTCCACCTTGGGGAACACCTAAAAAACATCACTCAACACATCCATGGCCTTCTTGGCTCATGAGAACACCCCCTGAAATTTTTAAACCAACTGTCACTTGCTTCCTCTAACCGGGCTATGAGTTTAGCTTGCCTAGGGCAAGTGATTAAAAATATATGCCAGCACTTTGAGAGCTCCTCCTTCCATATTTTTGAAGCTCCATGGACCTATTCTCCATTCCTAGGTTTCCATACAAAACCAATAGTTGGAAGTGGAGTTAGGTCCACATCTTTGCTCCTTGGCCAAAACAGGACAGCAAACAGTCCCAAACTGAAAGAATTTTCAAACTACAAACAAGAAACAACTACAAAGAAACTTAATGAATGGAAAATCTTGGTAACCTGAAAAAAAAAAACCTCCAAAGATCATAGTCATTAAAATAATCCATTCCAATACAAAAAAACACAAAATGCTTCAAATCTGTTGTTTTTTCCAGAAAAACTCTTGGCTCCAAGATATCAGTCCATACAAATGAATTCCTCTCCTCCACAATTAGGTTTTTTCCTCCTTATATATGGTATTCCCACATTTTTCATCCCTCCTATGGGTTCCAAAAGCATTAGAACCTCGAAAACACTCTAGACAAAAAAAGTTGTCAGCAACTTTTAAAAGTTGCTAATGTTGCATAGCAACATTTTACATCTTTTGACAACTTACACTTGTGAAGTGTTTTCTCCACAAATCTACCCTATCTAACCTTAGTTAGACCACATAGGGTACCTAAGGACCCTAGAAACTTCTATGAAAACATCCTAACCTTTGATGACATCATCAAGTACACCACATTAAAAGGAGCCAAAAAGAGCTATTTACACAAGAAAAGAAGCACAAAATGAAAACTACCTAAACCACTCTTGGTCAACATGACCTTATATAATTACATTTCCCTACTAGATGGTCTTACACACACTAGCACACCAAAATGACAAGAGACTACCATATTTTCTTGGCATCTCCAGGGTGCTCCTGCACCATTTATGATCATACCAGATTTCATAAGGTGTCTTGTTGGTACCTTTCTTCATTTGTACTAGGTTTAATGTGTAAACAGTAGTACTCATAGATTCCCTCTAGAAGTTTTGTGATACTCCTTTTTCAATCATCAATGTCCTAGCACAATCAACAATGGATCTGTTCCTTCTCTCATCAATTCCATTCTGCTATGGTGTCCTCAGTGCTGACAACTATCTCTTTATTATATTCTCATTACAAAACAATGTAAACTCATCAGATGTAAACTTGCCTCCTCTTTCGGATCTCAGACATTTCAACTATCTTCCAGTTTCTTTTTCAAATTAGGCCTTATACCACTTAAACATTTGGAATGCATCAGATTTATTTTTTAAGAACATTACAGACATCATTCTAGAATAATCATCCACAAATCAAATAAAATATCTATCTCCATAATAACTTTGAGTTCTCATCAGTCCACTTAAATTAGTATGAACTAAATACAAAATACCTTGTGTAACATAAGTATTTCTTTCAAAGCTATATTTAGTCATCTTACCCATCTGACACTCTTTGCACATATCATTCTTTGGTTTTTCAAGTCTTAGCAGTCCTCTTACTCTATTCTTCTTACTCACTTTGATTAAGTTGTCAAAATTTACATGACAAATCCCTTTGTGCCATAACAAAACATCTTCAACTTTAGAAAATAGGAAACTCTTCATAGAAGTATCAAGATAAAATAGATTACCTTTATATTGTTCTCTAGTAGTAATTAGATTTCTCTTCTCATCAAATAATTTCACTCTTCCATATTAAAATTCCAGTTGGTGACCTATATTGTTAAGTTGTGCAACACTCAACAAATTATACATTAATCCTTCAACCCAATAGACATCATCACATCTTGTGTTATTTAGTAGAATTATAGATCATTTTCCTTTCACAGGGTATGGAGCATCATTAGAAAATCTAACATAACATCCATCATGTTTTTCCAAGGAAATAAACTTAAGTGTGTCACCTATCATGTGATGTGAACAACCACTATCTATAATCCATTTTTTATTCTTACTTACTTGTGATAGTAGGGCTCTAGGTGCTTCTTCATCAGAATCATCTTTATAAGCAACATAAACAACATCTTTTTCCTCATTTCTCTCAATAGAATCATCATCACTTTGTCCTTCATTAGCAAGATAAAAATATTTCTTACCTTTTTTGTAGTCTATGTATCTCCTGAATCTATTTTCTCTCTTGTCCTTATCTTTATTTTCCTCCTTATCTTTATTTTCCTCCTTATCATTCTCTAAACAGTTAGATGCAAAGTGACCAATCTTATCACAATTAAAACATCTCAAGGGTAACTTACCTCAGTTTTTACCTTTGCCTTTTTGTACCCTTCTAGCCAACAAAGCTTCAAATTCTCTTGCATTCTCCTCACATTCAGTAAATAACTCATCAATTCCTTCAATGCAAGTATAGAATTTCTCACTAGCACTACTCAAATAACCATCTCTAGCAGCATCTTCTCTAGCCTTTCCAATATTTAAATTAGACTTAAAAGCATATTCAACCTTAGAAATAGCAGGCACACTATTATCAAAATGATTAAGTTTAAATGCAATTAACTTACAAATAGTGGCATCCAGTGAAACATTCATTTGGGATATAGATATCATCTCTTGTATAGAAGATACACGAATAACATAACTCGGTAGAAGGATTCTCAAAAATTTTCTTGTTACATCATCCTCTGTTATGTTACTACCATCTCCTCTAATAGAATTAACAGTCTCCTTAAGTCTTGTCCTATATTGTAATATGTTCTCTACTTCCTTGGTCCTCATAGAGTCGAATGTTCCTCTCAAACTTTTTGTGTTGGCCTTTTGAACATGTTGATCTCCACCATACATCAAAACAATCTTATCCCACATTTATTTTACAGTAGTACAGCCATCAATCTCAGCATATTCCTAGTTGGTAAGTCTAGATGCAATCTCAATCATGACTTGTGTATGCTCATCTTTTTGTCTTTTCTCACTGATAGTCAAAGGTGCAGTAGTCAGTGCTATATATTCATTCTCAAGATAGTAAAGTGCATATTCTCCTACTCTAGACACATGAAAATTCATTCTACTTTTCCATGTAGAGAAATTATCCCTATTCAGCTTTGGTACTTCCCCCTTATGCATCTTTAGATCTTACTCAAGTCCTTTAAACTTATAACTTCAAAGTAACTGTTACCCAAATTTTCCTCATCTGGTAAAATTGGCTACAGGTGGAGTAAAATGAGGCTCCCATGAGGGTTGAGCCTATCCTATAGAAAAGACCTTAAATTTTCTGGTCTTGGTCATATCCTCTGCATATCTTTTTAGTTCCCTATATTACCTTGTCCATGCAAATAACCTAACTAGGAAAATCCTAAGTGTTCATGGTAAAACCCTAGCTCGGCCATTTCTCACTCTATTTTCTCATTACCTTTTTGGGTCACTTAAGTTCCTTGAAAGTTCCATGTGCACTTTTAACATTTCCTTTAGTCTCTAAGTCACATAAGGAAAAATACATTCTATTTTATCTGGCGACCCCGAGATTTCCCTTTAGTCACGTAGTCTCCAAGCATGACCTGAGGTTAATAAGGTATCATGAGATCCTGTGACTAAGTGTTTTCTCAACCCATGGGTGTAAATTGATTAGTAGGATAAGGTTAAGTCATTTTTAGTCGGGAAGTCTCGTGATAAACTGCAGGGGTAAGAATCCTTTATGAGACTTCAAGATTACTCAGTCATTGAGTCTCCAGATTCTCCATGGTTACAAGTGGGTTGAATTAAGGTTGGTGCTGATGTAAGTGATAGTGGTGACAAGGCAATGATAAACAAGTAACAGGGGAACACATGTCTTGATGGGCCCATGTTTCACACTCCTTCAGTCTCCAAGTCTCGTAACCATGACAGGATATTCCATTTTATTTGGTGACTACAAGATCGCCTTTGTCACTAGGTCTCCAAAAGGATATAGAGTTAATGAAAAGGTAAGGAGATTACAAGACTATATTGTTTTTGAGTTTCATGATACAACTAAGGTTAAAGGGAACAGTTGGGAGATTCAGTGACAAGGAAGGAAAGGTAACCCAAGGTTATAATACAGAGCCCAGGTAGAGTAAATTTATCTATGGCTACATTTTAAAGTAAAATCAGATTTTGATCTGAGACGTCGATGCACATATCTGTGCCAGCTGTGACCATTTTCATACAAATATTTAAAAATTCAAATATCTTTGTAGATCAAATTTAAATAGTTATGGAAGAGCTGATTGGCAGAGGATTAGATGGAAAAAGGGTGACCTTTTAGGAGAAGTAAGGGTTGAGTCAGCTTTTATGAAGGGGCAATCTGATTTCTAGCAATATTCCCTACAAATAGTATGGTCGAATTGACCCAGGCTAGGTTTCCTAATTAAGACCTCATTCTATGTATTTTGACTGGTCTTCTTTCATATCAGACCCATTGACCTTTTTCAGAGATTTTCATTTATAGCAAGCTACTTTTCAAAGATAGATCTGATCTTCAGTAGATAATTCTAGAAATTTGTTTTGATGGATGTGACAGTTAAGGTTTCTGTTATTCAAAGAGAAAATATTATAATGTAACCCTAATCATTTTTGGGGACTAAAAGCCTATATGCTAGGGAGTATATATACCAGTTATAAGAGCTTTAGAGCTCAGAGTTTTTCTAACTTGGAAATTATCCATGGCATTCTTTCTGCCCTCTGATTTTTGTAGTTTGTAATCTTTCATTAATATTTAGATATTGCAAAGCTTTTTGTGACATTTTTTCTTTCCCCATGCTTTCTTGTCTGAATCTCTCTTACTGAATTAGAATATATTGAGTGATTTTTAGTGAAACATTGGAGTCCCTGAGCCCTCTTTCTTTTTTCAATAGTGTGTACTACTATGGATGATTTGATTTAGATGAGTTTGTGGATATTCTACAGTCCCATGTCATTTTGTCTCATTCCTATGCCGAATTGCAAAAGTGGATGTCCTTTTGTAGTTCATAGTTCGTTTCTACTTATAGTAAATATGTTATTTTTTGTGAAATCACTTCTTTCCCTGAATAGCCTCTGTTTGTCTCAGGCCTCACTATGAAATATTTATGCAAGCCTATCTATGAAGTTGTTTTCTATTTGTTCCAAAGTTTCAATGCTGAGATTAGTCAATGTGTTATAATTTGGGTCACCTTCAGTGTATCACCTAGTAGGATAATTTGCTTTTAGTCATTTCTCTTTCATGCATTCCTTCTATCCCTTTTCCCTCAAGAATTTACTTTCATGTTAAGAAGCAAATTTGGGTGACATATCAAGAGGAACCGGCCTAGAATCTGGAGGTCTCATCTCGGTTAGCAAAAGGTCCCACAACCTTGAGATGATTCCCATGTTACACTAGATTACCAAGACTACAAGAGCTTGGATAAGGGTGCAAATCTAGGTGTCTAACAGTAAGAAAGCTCTGATACAAATTGTTGGTCCCATTGAGAGGGGGTGAATCAGACAATTTAAAACTTAAACTCTTAAAATTGAACTCACCGATTCACTCAGTAAGTACTGAATATAGTAAATAGCCAATTCACCAAATTATAAGTAGCAGTCAATCATTCAAACTTGGAAACATCAGATTAACTCATTCACAAATGATATAACTTATTAACACAAGATTTAATGAGGAAACCCAATTTGGGAAAAACCTTTGTGGGAATTGTAACCCACAATATAAAAAATATACCCTTCTAAATTACGCTTAGTTAAGAACTTATCTTGTTAAATATTACAAACACGTTTGCTAAATGTGACCCTATTAGGGGATTTACCTCAGATTTTTTAAGATCTTCAACCTGTTAGCATTGGCCTTGTTAGAGGTCTTCAAACACTCTTTTGGAATGTCACCTAATTCTAGGTTTTACATATAGAATTGTTAAATCCACTTGGTTAAGAGATTTCTCTGTTACAAATATTAATAAGCAACAGTAAACTTTGATCTATAAAAATTAGCAACTCATTATGCTTGAATCTAATCCTTTATGCTCAATTGAATCCTGGCATCACATACTCCATTGATCTCTTTCTCAATCTATAGATTCTTTGATCTGTCTTTCTCTATTCTACTCGGTAAATGTTGTTCTTCAGCTTACTTAATTCTTTTCTCAAATCTCCAGTTCACTCCTGTATGTAAATATCATTCCTTATATAGACATACTTTTTCCTCTTAATCTCCTTAATTTTATTTTTATTTCTTTTCTCTCAGTCGTTCGATCATCTTCTTCAATTTCTCAAGTTAGTAAACCAAATCACTTTTACCTCGAAACTTGTAACTTTTCTTAGAACTTTCACTTTTATATTTAACCACTTGATCTTTTCCTTAGATCTTCTCATTGAATTTTCTCATTCATAGATCTTATAAAAAACTTCAATTAATTCATTTCCTCATCCAGTTCATCACATCTTTGCATTAAATCATCATTTAATATCTGTATATTATACTCGGTAAAACTTGCTCTATAAATCGGTCACTAACTTCATCACTTCTCGATGGCTAACTTGCTCTCAGTGCTCGATAACTGTGACCGAATAACATTAAATTATACCGACTGACTTATTCTAGCTCGGTAAAGTATCACTTTCAGTCATAACTTAAATCATTATAGTTCCCATCTTGATCAATCAACTGTATCGATTTGATAACATCAAATATACAGTATAAAATAACTAAAACATCATTACTTCATCATTTTCTAATCTTTATTTTTCACCCATTTAAATTCTCCTCTTAATATATGGTAACACAATAAAAAAAATTAATCAATTGCTTAACATCAACGAAAAAACAACAACTGATCTAACCATTTCTACAATCATGATACTCGCTATCACTCGGTCTTCATCATCTCCATCAGATAAACATCAATTAATCAACAACTATAGTTGACTTATCTGTAGACATCACAGAGCATATTTTTATACTATAGAATCTCTGAAACACATGAGAGAATGTACTTTTAGGTGTACAACAAGGGTATAAACATCTTTTTGATAAATAAGTTTTACTTTTGGCACTTTTGTCAAAAAAAGGGGGATAGATATATTTCCTAGTCAAAAAACACAAAAAAGGGGATAGTATATATGTAAAAAATAAAAATAAAAAGTATATATGTGGAAAATGAAAATAAAATAAGAGAAGAGTTGTATATACATATGTATAGGGAGTAACCTCAAAGGGGGAGATACAAATTTTGATGACTTTGGAGTTTTTGTCAAAAATGCCCAACTAATGTCAAAGGCGGAGATTTTTATCTCTACAAGATATTTTTTGTCATTAGTTTAGTTAAAGTCATGGAGTCAAGAAGAATCAGTTGGTGAAAGGAGATAGTCAAGTATAGTCGGTAATGCACATTGATCCAGTCGGTCAAGTCAAACAAGTTAAGTGCAGTAGGTAAACTAAAAGAGTTAAAGACAGTAGACCGAGCACCTATAGTTACCAAGCGACACACTACACCGAGCACATGTGTAGTATACTTGTATGTGGTAGATTTTTCCTTGTTAATCAACCATACACTTCAACATGGTCCTTATTCATCAGATACACACAAGAATGAATATGATATTATTCATCTTGCATGTCTGCATAATTCAACCTGTTGCCTTCTATCCAGACGGGGTTTCGAAATAGCTCTCAGAATGAGAGTCTCACAACCATAGACCAATCTAGAATAAAGGATTTATGCTTCCATGAATGCAATGCAATGATTAATCCAGAAATGAAACATGCAAGATTAATCTAAATGATCCATTTAAACTAGAAACGAGATTAAAATTATGTCATGATTTCAATGAGATTATTCTAGAAATTGAAATTAATCTATTGCAAAATGAGATTATTCTATATGAGATTATGAATTAAGAATGTAGCAACAATTCAGTATTCTAACAATGCATATGATTAAAAATTCAGGAAGGGTTTGAATGAGAAATGGGAATTCTTTTATGGACTCAAAGGTTGTTCAGAATAGAAACTTTCCTTTTTGAAATAAAATAGATAGAAAAGCCAGTTCAGATTAGAAAGCTTTCTTTAAAAGAAATCAATAAATTGTTTTCCCTTTGCTTTAACTAATTTTCTTTCTTTGATTTAATTCTTTTCTCTTTTGATTTAACTGTTTTATTTATGATTTAACTGTTTTATTTGATTTTAACTATTTTCTTTCTCTTTAAAGTACAGTTAATTCAAAGTTTCCATTTCTGAATACGAGATAATATTTTTTTGACAATATTTAATTAATAAAATAGAATATGACCTCATAATTGTTTTTTCTCAATTATCTGAATAATTAAATTCAAATATAAAAAAATGAGGATATTTATTTAATAATTAAATATCATTTAATTCCCTTTTTATGTGTCTTAGCTAAAGAGGGTGAATTTAATTTAATTAAAGTGCTAGGACTTTATAATTAAATTAATTTGATCATCAAGTTTGTTTAGCCAATAGATATTTAGGAATTAAATATAATATATGATTAATGCAGATTTAGGATTTTCTACATTTGACACTTAGGTCGAGTTGAGTCAGTTAAAACTCAGAATTGTTTAGTAGAATAGGACTTTGATGATTCAGAAGAATGACAAATGCCACAAAATTGGTTAGGGTTGCAAGATGCCAATTTTGGGGTGTTACATTTTGCCCCTCTTTGAATTGATGTGCGAGTAGTGTGTTGATTCAAAGAATAGTCTGATGCTTGAAGCACAGAAGAATAGATTTTGAAAATTGATGATGCAAAGATCAATTGATGAAGATTCCAGAGCCTTCTCTAGGATAGAGCTTGACTCTCTGAATTCTAGGTTAGGTTGTCAAGACATCGGTCAAATAGAGTTTTCGAGGGTCATCTTCAGAACAAAGCTTGATCCTCAGGGATCTGGGTTAGAATGCCCTGACACCTAAATAGATTGATATCTTTCACAAGGTTGTCCCTAGAATGAGGCTCAACCTTCAGGAGTCAGGGTTAGATTACCCCGATACCTGTCCAACAAGATAATCAATAGAGATTTTAGGACTATCTCCAGAATGAAGTTTAGTCCCCCAATATCTAGGTTAGATTTCCAAGACACTGGTTAGATTGATATCTTTCACAAGGCTATCCCTAGAATGAGGCTTAACCTTCAAGAGTTAGAGTTAGATTACCCCAATACCTGTCTCAAAAGATAGTAAATAGAGGTTTTTAGGACTATCTCTAGAACGAAGCTTAGTCCTCCAATATCTAGGTTAGATTTCCCAGACACTGAACAGATTGAGTTTTCAAGAATCATCTCTAGAATGAAGCTTGATCCTCAAGAGTCAGGGTTAGATTTCCCCAATTCCCAATAGATGAGTTTTCAAGAATCATCTCCAGAATGAAGCTTGATCCTCAAGAATCTGAGTTAGATTTCTCAGATACTTAAAAGATGATGAGATGTAGGGAACAGAGATGCCCCTATTGATTGTGGAGTATCCAGTTTTGATTATGAGGTATAAAAAACTGAACATGCCTCAAGTGATGAGATGCCCCTAGCAATGAGGACTTTTGAAAATTAGATTAGATTGATTGGAATAGATTCAATGATGTAATCATCCTGCCCCCTCAAGAGCGAAATGGAAAGATGACATGTCATAATCATGATGGAGAGAAAAAAATAGTAGATAGATGTTGAATCAGAGATCAAGAAGAACTCAGAATAGATTATGGAAGAATTTGGAAGATTCATAATCAATTTCGAGTGATTTCAAGGTCTGGTTGAACAAGTTTGACTAGGGTTGACCAGAGTTTACCAGAGTTGAATTTTGAGGAAAAAAGTCAAAGATTTGAGAAAATGATGATAAGATATGATTCTAACAAGAAAGCAATGTCAGAAAGTTGACTGCACAAGCGTTCGATCATGTCAGTCACAAAAATTTGAAAAGGTAATTTTGAGCGATATAGGAGTGTCAGATTTTGATTTTGATCTTGAAAATGGGTTGAGCATATAGTTGAAGATAGAGAGAGAGGATCAAACACTTGTGTAGTCATGATGAAACCAGGACAGTGAAGAAGAACTTCCCAATGTATGAACCCAGAAGAACACAATGAAGAGAACACTGAATCACTGCCACAATGCAAGTCTAGAATGAAAATGCAATTCTATGCTAGATGCAATATGAAAGTGCAATTCTAGGACATGGTTGTGAGACCCATCGTAAAATCATCATCATTGAGCATTTTTTTAGAACAGAAAATTTGATATAACCCTTACTGGTGCCACAATGCAACCATAAGGATATGAATATAAGCACTAGGGAACAAAAGCCAAGATGACCTGAACATTGTTTCCAGTTAATGTTGCAAGAGTACACCAGTATCGAGTAATTCAAAGCCAAGATAACCATGATTGAGATCATGCGTAAACAAACAAGGCAATAACAAACAAAGAAATAATAGGAAAGGAGATAGTACCGACCTCACCATGGCGTACAAATAAACAAGATCTAGGGATGTGAGGCTATTCCACCTTAGTGCGGGAGCTCTTATCACATACACCCTATTTATTTGACATTGCCAGATCATCAGGACTACACCAACAAGCAGTAGACAAAGAAAATATCAATGAAATTCATGAGAACAAAAAGCATACAAAGAAATATTCAATCATAGCTCAGCAAGTTTCAAAGTTTTCGAATATATATGTGTATAGGGGTGTTGAAAAACACTATTGTTCTTGTGAGTGCATTGTGTTTGATTGTTATCAATAGATGTGTACGTTTGAGATATCCGATGTGTGTTAAAAAAACATAGATGTGTCCAAAGATAGTGTTAAAAAATATTGTTTATGGTGGTGTTGAGAAACACCAGTTTGTGTAAGTAGCGAGTTGTCCTTGAGAAGTGAAAAGAGTACTGACTCAGGTGTAAACCAAATATATGATCAAATGGGGGACGCATTCCCCTAGTAGCGATGACTAACTTGACATGTGTTGTGAGGAAAAACCAAATTTGGTTGCCCCCAAGTGTATGATGCGGAATCAATGTCAAGTTAGGAGGGTTTGCAAAGGAACCAAAGTATCACAAAAGTGACTGAAAGCTATGTACAGGCTAAAGAAAAGAAACGTTAAGACCGAGTGCTGATAGATAAAGCATTTGAGTATAACTCCAACTATAATAGATGTGAGAAATCTCAATAGTAAGGTGATAGTAGACAGACACAGTGAGAACCACTGGTGACTGACGTAAGAGAGATTCTCAAGTGAAGAGATCATAGGACTAGCTAGACATCAGTAGGAAAACACAGTGAGAACCACTAGTGACTGATGTTAGGGAGATTCTCAAGAAGAGAGAGCTCAGTATAAGCTAAGTGAAAGTAGGAAGAAATAGTGAGAACCACTGGAGATTATCACAAAGTAGATCCCAAAAGGTAATAGGAAAATGCCCCCAAGACTAGGAGGGTTGCCCTGAAAGTATGACCAGTTTCAATCTATGTAAGTTGGTGTCTTGACAGGAAACAGAAAGCAAATGTAAGCAAGAAAGCAGGAAAGCAGCAATGTAGGAAAGCAAATGTGTAAAGCCAAGTGGTGCTGCAATAGATATAGCATTGTGGAACAAGAGGTTCTTGTTTACCAGGTTTTCACCTTCTTGGCAGGAATTCTTTTTTGCTACCATGACGCCTGTTTGTCAGGTTTTCATCAATGGCACTTTTTTCTCTTTTTCTCTTTTTTTGTATTTTTTCAATTTTTAATTGTTTTGTATTTTTGGAATGTATAATTTATTTGGAGATACATCAAAGTGCCTATTGCTAGGTTTTCACTAAGATGATCATTTTTTCATAACTTTTTCAAATTTTTAGAATTTTTTAGAGATTTTGCAATTTTTAAATTTTTAGAGATTACTCAATCTCAAGCAAGATCACAATGGTTTGCCCCAATGTCTAGCAAGGTGTAAAAAATTGCAGATGGATTAGCAAGCTGATGGATGAGGTGAATAGACAATCATCAATGAAGAGGGTGAATGTGACCCTCAAGGACAGTCTCCTCAAGATTACCCAAGCTAGGTAAAAATGAATATAGAAATGTAGGCTCATAGAGTGGTGTTGGATAGCATATAGGATAATGACTTGATGTCATGAAATGTATGTGGTCCAAAAGAGTGGAAATGTCAAGAGACTTCTAAGAACTTTTTTTTCAATTTTGATCAAGACCAAGGGATCAATTTAATAGGATAGAGCTATGATGGTGCAATCGGGATAAGGGGTGATGGAGGTATAAATGAAAGTTTTGGATTATGGAGAAAAGAATGATCAGAGATAGGAAGGATAGGCTTGGGATAAGAAAGATCATGATAGGGTACCATGGATGAGAGAAAGTGAATAGGCTGATGGAAAGGATAACAAATGTCAGGATACATAGTGTGTTCATAGATAGGCTCAACCTTGTCAAGATCAGCAGAAGGAACATGGATGCTCACGAGCTAGTTGGATGTAAGATATGATGGGAGAAGATGACATGGAAGGAACTTGCTCCCAAGTGAAGAGTGCAAGTAGGAGGAATTATGCATGACGCCTATTTTCCAGGTTTTCATCATGGTACTTATCCAAGGTGCCACAAGAAGTGGTTTTCACCATAGGACGGATTGATTTATCTTTACTTTTGCTACCAAGGTGCCTGTTTACTAGGTTTTCACCTAGGCACCTTTTTTTTGCTTTTTTTTCATCTTTTTAATTTATGGAGGAACTTAAGCTTTTGGCTCTTTGGATAGTGCTCCTTTGAAAGATATGCTATAATAGGCCAAGGCCATTGAAAGTATGCTCACAGATGCTGATAGGGTGATGGTAAAGAAGATTAATATGGAGGATAAGGGAGATGGTAGTCAAGGATTTATACGGGGGATTGGATAAGAGGGATGGAAGGATATGAGATGGATGGGTAAGAGGTAGGTGCAGGATATTGGATAGGGTATGGTGATAAGATCAACATTGATACACCCCTTGAAGGGTAGTGGATGAATGGAGGAAAATTGGATGGAATAGCTTGAGACATTGATGGATGAGTGGATATGGATCTTGGTATGCGAGGACCCAAGATGGAGTTAGAAGATGGGAGATGTTTAGATGGAGATGAAGTGGAAGACTTTGGAAGCTTGGA
>MU224133.1:3228357-3261687 GCA_018584345.1 Thuja plicata | reverse complement strand
AAGGAAAAATATTAAAGGATATAAGTGGAAACAATGTCAAGAATCAGTTATAATAACTGAAAAGCATCATCGAGGAAAGGAAGATAAAATGGAAAAGCAGGGAAAGAAGGAGGGGTTCCAGTTTTCTCAATTTTGGGCTGGGAGACTTTGAGCCACAGCAGAACAGAGGCTGTGAATATAGTGATAGGGGGGAAGATTGGACTTCTCTGAGACTTTGTGCTACAGGGGGTTTTATTCTTCTAGCTTCTAGACTGCAGACTTTGGGCTTCAGCCAGGGAGAGGATTTTGTAAAATCATTTTCATTTACTTGGGAGGCTGTGAGAGGCATAGCATGGGATTTTTATTTTTTCTCTTTTTCAGAACTGTGTGCCTAAGATAGAGATAAGATTTTGATAGTTGATGTAGTATTGTGAAAGGAGTTTCTGTCTTTTTTTTGAAATAGTGGTTTGTTTGTAATGTGTAGAAGACATTTCATAATCTTTTACAGTCAGGGAAGGGAGACTGAGGGTTAATTATATCAAAACTTTAATTATGGTGTATTTTCCTTCCACTGGTAATGAACTTAGTGTCATTTTCAGTTTTCTCTTAATTACATTTCAATATCACTATTTTCCTGTTACATTATCAGTTCAAAACATCTTTAAAGGCTCTGATTTTTAATTCTCTCAAGAAGCTAAAAGACACAATTTCGTCCTCGTTACACCATGCAGCGTCCAGCAAATGAACTTTGCGTCATCTGTTGTTCTTCACTTTCTTTTATGTAGTAGTATAGGATCCTGCATCTACATTGTATTTACGAGTAGATGTTTGATATCCTTTCGTGCTTTCTGGTTAAAAGCATCCACATTTAATTCATTGAATATCTTATACGGGGAGCTGTACCCAATAAAATTCAGAGGAAGGTTATCAATTCCATGATAACCCATCCAACTGTTGGTGTTATTTTGTCCTTTCACTCGGGCAGTCAGGGTCATATTTACATGCATTTCCTCAAAGGACAATCTGTTCACTAACAGAACCCATATTTTCTTTGATTTTATTCTTTGCTTGGATTTAGAACACAATTCTTCCTTGATGGATTTAGGAACCCATATTTTCTTAGTGGACCCTTGTTGTCTCTTGGATATTTCCTTTTTATTTGTAGTCACATGTCGATTAGATGGTACAGATTAATCTTCATATGTAAGTGGATTCTTGTATTGCTGATTTCTTCATTGTACATCCAAATTGCTTCCAAATGACTTGGGAATTGTGGATGAATGGGGCTGATATGACTGGTTCATATGGATTGCTTGATAGGGATATTTCAAGGATGTATGTCTTTTTTGATCTTGATAGGAGATAGGATAAGTGGATGACAAGCTGGTAGTGATAGGTATGGTAGATGGAGGGACATAAGGACCCAATATAGATGGAAGGTTTGATGGCCTCAGCTTTAGGATGTAGGGACCAAGGATGGATTTGGAAGATGGAGAAGACTGATGCTTACATTTGAATGGAGGGATATAAAGTGTGGATGGTATATCAAGATCTTTAGAGTGAGTTTCATTTCCAATGCTCTTCTCTTTTGAATTCACCTTTATATCAATAGGAGCATGAGTAGCTTTGATAGGAGCAATTGAAGCTTGATGGGATGTATTTTTCTGCAAGGGATTTATGCTTTGATCTTGACAAGGATCATCAGATGGTGTAAAAAGGATACTTTGCTCTTGATTTTCAATATGTTCATTAGAGATAGTGGAAAGGATATCTTGATCTTTCTTGGGAGATGGATAAGATATAGGAGATGTAAGAGCTTCTTCTAGGAAGGAATGGAAGGGGATGATAGAATCATCATGGGACTCGTGAGGTATATGACTTTAGTCAACTATTGGATAAAGATGGATGGTGTCTTGATCTTGATCATTGCTGATATTTATTTCTTCACACATTAGATTTCCCTCTTGACATGGAGCCACTTCTAAGAATGAGGTAGGATTTTTGATCTGCATATGGGATTCTTGACACGTTGATGGACAATCATTTGGAATATGCATGACAAGTGTTGAAGCACATCGAAGCTTGGGGTCTATGATCTTTAGAGCTTGAGAAAGGCTTACATTTGTATGCTAGTTAGCTTGGATCTCTTTTAGAGGTAGTCCTTGAGAGTAAACATAGTCGTCATTAGGCTCAATTCTTGATAGAGATGGGGAAGCTTTAGGAGATGGAGGAATGGTGGAGGAAGTAGATGTGATATGGGAATCATTGCTAGACATGGATTCCTAATATTGATCATGCTTGATATTAGTATCTTGTTCTTCTTTAGATAAATAATTAGGATTGTTCGGTTTAATTATGTCATCATCAAGAAGATCTTGGATTTTATGTTTCAACTCCATGTAATATGAAGTTTTATGATTGTTATGTTGATGATATGTACAATAGTAGCTCAAGAATATGAATCCACATGATGTGGCTAGAGGCAATATGATGAGATTATGCTCAAGAAGTTCCTCCAATGCAGATTCATAAGATTGTCCCAAAGGAGTAAAGATTCTCTCTAAAGGATAAATAGATGCTTCTTGACTTGCAATATCCTTCTTTTGTGGATAGAAAAGACTTTGATCTGATTCTTTCATAGTTTCCTCTACATGCTCTTGATCAAAGATAGGATGGTCATAAAACTGGTCTTGATCAAAGTTGGGATCGTCATACCAAGATTTATCCATGTTGGAAGAAAGTGGAGAGATGTGAGAATCATGATAAAATAGCAAAGGACAAGTTGATCTTAAGGAGGATTCGTTGAATGAAGTATTATTTTCCTTCTTTATTCATTGGAGTTCAGATTCCAAAGTTTGAAGTTGTTTTAATAAAGTTGCCCTAAGAATCTCTTCTTTTCTTTTAGACATTGTAAGATTGTCTTGATGCGCTTGCTTATAATATTGAAGAGAAGGTATGATGAATCAATTGATTGACTGACAGGTGTTGAAGTGATATCTAAAGTTTTCATTAAGTCCAAGACTAAAGGACAAAGGAGATAATGTCCAACTGAGACAGAGATAGCAATGACTCTAATCTTGAGTCAAGGCTGACGAACCTACTTTCACAACTCAAGATAAGGACAGCATAGAAATAGATGATAAGATTGAAATAGATAGTGGGTCACTTGGACTAGCACAACAAATTCAGATTTCAAAATAGCAACGAGTCAGACTGTCAATAGATTGCAGTCAAAGACAGACCAATGATGATGTTGATGAAAGCATGGATTTGTGAAGATTTAGATAGAACCTTCATAGCAGAATACAAAATTGGATAGCAAGGTGATAGATTGTTTTCCCTTTGCTTTAACTAATTTTCTTTCTTTGATTTAATTCTTTTCTCTTTTGATTTAACTGTTTTATTTATGATTTAACTATTTTATTTGATTTTAACTATTTTATTTCTCTTTAAAGCACAGTTAATTGAAAGTTTCCATTTCTGAATAGGAGAGAAGATTTTGTTGACAGTATTTAATTAATAAAATAGAATATGACCTCATAATTACTTTTTCTCAATTATCTGAATAATTAAATTCAATTATTAAAAATGAGGATATTTATTTAATAATTAAATATCATTTAATTCCCTTCTTATGTGTCTTAGCTAAAGAGGGTGAATTTAATTTAATTAAAGTTCTAGGACTTTATAATTAAATTAATTTGATCATCAAGTTTGTTTAGCCAATAGATATTTAGGAATTCAATATAATATATGATTAATGCAGATTTAGGATTTTCTGCATTTGACACTTAGGTCGAGTAGATTCAGTTAAAACTCAGAATTGCCTAGTACAATAGGACTTTGATGATTCATAAGAATGAAAAATGCCACAAAATTGGTTAGGGTTGCAAGATGCCAATTTTGGGGTGTTACAATATTGAGTTGATTGTACGCAGAGTATTGAAGATCATTTAACTGAGAGAGAGGATTTACTCGACCGAGTTAGACAATTAATTCAAAATGTGATCATATCACATTTAATGATTGTTAGAGCATTAATTAAGATCATACAAGCACGTAAAATGGTTTTTTACATGATCAACGATTGAAATAATTTAGAGTGAAGATCTAGGGCATAGTGTTAGAATAACTGAGAGGGGGGTGAATTAATGGCCTCAAAAATTAATCCAATAAACCAACCAAAAATTTATATCTCAAATATAAAACCTCTAGTTATCTTCATTCCTACAAGATGTATGCATTTAAACAATCTTATCAAATAACTACTACTCAGAGTTCACTTTGTATCCTTATTCTTATTTTTTACTGAATAGCAATCTAGTCTTTACCAGAATATAGTAAATAACTTAGTGTTTACCGATCAATCCTATTTTAGTAATGTGTAAAGAAAAACATTAAAGAAATGAACCATATACACATTTGACACATAGATTTTTAATGTGGAAACCCTGTTAAGGGAAAAAAAACCACTTGGGACCGGTAACCCAAAATTTTCACTCTTCTGAAGTGAGCTTGGTGAAGAGCCAACCTTGTTAAAGGTTACAAACACACTATTAAGTGTGACCTTGTTAGAGGATTTATCACTAATAGTTTATCACTTGACCTCACATTCACTATGTTGTCAACATGAAAACCTTTTGATACTCCTTGGGATGTATCTCAATATATAAAGGATGGTTAGATCCTACTTTGTTAAGAGATTTTCTGAATCAATGGTTAAACTGAATCAGTATATGATCTGTTCATAAATACAACTTAATCTTGTAGATGTTCAGATCTATTGTAAGCTCATAATAACTTTCTAATCATTTTTCTCTTTTGTTCATTTTCTCCACTTTTTCCTTCTCGATGAATGTTGTGCTTCTGTGTTGCTCGGTGTCTATAGAAAACTTTAGCTCTATTATTTAGCTTGTATGATCAGATCTATATGAAGACTTCAATCTTCACCAAAATTCTCTTCATCATTATCTTATTCTTCCCCCATTTCTTATTTATTACTTGTCTCTCTTTATAGACATGATTTCACCATTTTTTTTCCTTCTTGTTTTCTTCAGTGATCACTTCTTGATCCGTAAAGCTCACCATGATTTCTTTAGATTTATTCTGTAAATCTCTCATTATTTTATGGAATAAAACATGCTTTAAATCTCCTTCTTATCTTTAGCTTTTAACTAATCAATGAAAACAAAGAAATCAAATAGTTAACTCTATCTTTAGCCCCTTCCAGCTAAGTTTTTTTGTCATTTTCCTAACTTCAGTTCTCGTCGTTCAATACTTCAGTTGTGCTCGGTGACTACTACAGATATCTCAGGCATCAACTTCTGTTCTCATTGGTGACAACTATCAATAGCTCAGTAATTCTTTCTCGGGAAACACTGTCTCAGGTTACACTATCTTGGGTAGCATTGTCTTGGTTGCACTGTCTCAGGTAACATTGTCCATCATTTTACACTGTCACTCAGTGTATGATTATCAAAAAAAAAAAATTTGTCTCTTTGGATCTTTAAGTGTTGTGACAATATGATTATGAGAAATCATATCATATTAATTTAACATCAATGACAATACAATACATTAACTGATTTAATGTCTTGTATTTACTTCCCGCATCTTGGTGATCATCAACTTTGTCATCTTCAAACATTCAATCAGTTATAGTTCATCAATCTCTCCCTTTGGCATTGATGGAAACAGACTACATAATACTAATACAATATAAACGATATCATTTTTAGTTCATCAATCTCTACAAAACTTATTTTTCTATAACCAATACAAATATCTGACTCTCGGTAAGCTCTTCTAGCTTAGATTTGATTCTTGTAGAGTACTTTCTTCATTCTTCATTCCCTTCACTAGATAGATGTGGAAACTTCTAAATTTGCCTCTCCCTTTTTTGTACAATCTCTTCTCCCTTTTCTGGATAGATATGCAGTGTTAACTTTTCCAATTCTCTCCCTTAGATGGATGTTTGTTTGAATCTTTCTCTGATGCTTTCTCTCCCTTTGATTATTCCTCTCCTTGATGGATAGTTCTTTTCTCTTTGATAGAAATATATTTCTCTCCATATTCATTAAGTACATCTTTCCCTTTGAATAATTCTAATATTTCATATGGATATAATCTCTCCCTTAAGTCATCTCTCCCTTTGACAGCAATTCCAAAGTCATTTATTTTTTTTAAATATATTCCTTGAATTTCCTTTCCATCAGCCATATAGCTTTGTATTAGCCAACAATATATCTGGTATTCAGTGTAGATAACTACCTTTCTATGTACTGATAAATCTTTGTAGTTCATCTCTTTGCTTGCATCAACATGAATGATTTTCTGATAATGTGTAGGCTGATGCAGCCTCCTTGTCAGCTTAGTGACCAATAGACAAGGGTCGGACCCCTAGTCTCTTTCTCAGGTACTCAAATGTATCTTTAGGCAATGGCTTTGTGAATATGTCTACTAATTGTTCCTTGGATTAAACATATTCCATTATCACCTCTTTCTCTTGCACTTGTTCTCTCAAGTAATGATACTTGATAGCAATATGCTTTGTCTTAGCATGCATGACTGGGTTCTTTAAAATGTTAATTGCACTTGTACTATCAAAATAGATAATTAATGGTTCAAGAATTTTCATATTCATACCTTCCATTAAGTGTTTGATCCATGCAATGTTAGAGCAATTTGCAGCGGCAGCCACATATTTTGTTTCTACAGTAGATTGTGAGATGCATTCTTGCTTCTTACTTATCCATGTGACAAGTTTGTCACCCATAGAGAATCCTCCTTGTGTTGTGCTCTTTATGTCATCTAAGTTTCCAGCCCAATCAGCATCTGTGTAGACGTGAAGCTCAAATTTTCCTTCTCTTTTATACCAGAGACCATATTCCTCGATATTCTTTAGATATCTCAAAATTCTTTTGATAGCAGTCATGTGTGATTCCTTGGGATTAGCATAGAATCTTGCAACTATTCCAATTGCATGTTCTATATATGGTCTATTAAGTACAACATACTTTAGGATTCCAATCATTGATCTATATAAGGTCTGATTTACCTTGGTTGACTTTTCTTCCTTTGTCAGCTTGCATCCGGTTGTCATAGTTGTTCCAACTATTTTGGAATCTTCCATCTTGAATATATTTAGCACTTCCTTGATGTATTTGGATTGTATTATGTAGATGCATGCATCATGTTGAAGAATCTATAGACCAAGAAAGAACTTGATCTCCCTAAACATTGACATCTCAAACTCTTTTCTCAATTCAGAAGCAAATGATTTTCATAACATATCATTACCTCCAAATATGATATCATCGACAAATATTTCAGGAATCAAAATGTTATCATTAGTATCTTATTTTAAATACATGTTACTATTTTCACTTGTTCTAACAAATCTAATACTTATGAGATAAGAGTGAAGTCTTTCATACCATGCTCTCCATGCTTGATCCATACAAGGCTTTGTGTAGTTTACAAACCATGTTTCTTTTGTTAGGATCAACAAACCCTTCTGGTTGTTCAATGTATACCTCTTCTTCTAGTATTCCATTTAGGAATAAAGATTTGACATCCATTTGGTATACCTTGAATCCTTTGAATGTAGCGTAATCAAGTGGAATTCTTACTCCTTCTAGTCTAGCAACGGGTGCAAAGGTTTCTCCATATTCAATACCTTCTTCTTGTGCACACCCCTTGCATACTAATCTTGTTTTGTTCCTTGTGACTTCTCCATTCTCATTTAGCTTGTTTCTAAATATTCATTTGGTACCAATGATATTTTTGTCATTTTTTCTAGGTACTAATGTCCATGTTTTGTTCTTCTCTATCTGTTCTATCTCTTCATTCATATCACTAACCCATTCTTCATTTTCAAGTTCACTATTAACAAATTTAGGCTCAAAATCACAAATCAAACATCTAGTGTTTAGTGACTTACTTCTTGTTCTCATTCCAGCCTTTTTGTCTCCTATGATATGGTTCTGTGGATGGTGTCTTCTGACATACTTGGCAAGTATTGATTCAAATCTTTGTTCATCATCTTGACCTTCATTTTGATCTTCATCGCTTGGTATATCATTGTGAGCAATTTCCTGATTTTCAGTGTTTGCAGCCTGATGCTCGGGTGCATTTTTGTGTCGCTCGGTAAAAATACACTATTTCTTGGACAGAGTGTCAAGTTCTTCACTATAGACAAACATGTTGTATTCTTTCAGTTCCTTTCTACTTTCCTCATCATTTTTCATAGCAAATTCATCTACTTTGACATTTGCACTTTCAATAATTTTGTTAGAGGATTTGTTAAGACATTTATAAGCCTTGCTCTTGGTAGAATACCCTAGAAATATTCTTTTTTCACCTTTGGAGTCAATATTTCAATTTCTATCATCTTTCAAAATATAACATTGACTACCAAAAATTCTGAAGTAACTTACATTGGGTGTGTATCCATACCATAGCTCATAAGGTGTCTTATTGGTGTCTTTGTTCAATTAAACTTTGTTCAATGTGTAGACAAAAGTGCTAACAGCTTCTCGCTAGAATATTTGTGTGATGCCTTTCTCAATCATCAGTGTTTTGGCATATTCAACAATTGATTTGTTCCTTCTCTTAGCAATCCCATTTTTCTATGGTGTTCTCAGTGCAAAAACTTGTCTTTGAATTCCATACTCATTACAAAAGTTAGTGAATTCGTCAGAATTAAATTCTTCTTCTCTATCTAATCTTAAGAATTTCATTTCCTTTCCACTTTTTTTTCAACTATAGCTTTATACCATTTAAACATCTTTAATGCTTCTGATTTTTCTTTTAAGAACATAATAGTCATCATTCTAGAATAATAATCAACAAAGAGAATGAAGTATCTATCACCATAGTATCTATTTTCTCTCATTGGTCCACATAGGTCAGTATGGACTAATTCTAGAATGGAATTAGATGTGTAGGTTTTTCTCTTGAAACTAGACTTTGTCATTTTACCTTTTTGACAATTCTTGCACATGACATGGTCAGGTTTTGACATACTCGGTAAGCCTCTTACTTTCCTTTGATTGCTTATCCTAACCATGTCAAAATTTGCATGACATAACCTTTTATATCACAACCATATGTCTTTGTTTCTAGAAATTAAACAAGTTGTGTTAATATCATTAAGATAGAATAGGTTACCTTTTGTTTCTTCACCAGTACTGATCAACCTTCCTGATTCACTAAAGATCTTTGCCTTTTTATTCTCAAATACAACTCGATGACCTATTTTATTCAGCTGTGAAACACTCAATAGGTTATAGTTAAGTCCTTTTACCCAGTATGCATTTTCACATCTGATCAGATTATTCAGCATGATGGTTCCTTTACATTCAACCAGACAAGGTGAGTCATTACCCATTCTTACTGATCCACCATTATAATATTCAAAAGTTTCAAACTTTTCTTTATCTCCACTCATGTGGTGAGTAAAGCCACTATTAATAATCTAGACATCATTCTTGCTAACCTTAGATATGAGTGTACTTTATACATACCTTTCTTCTTTGTCTGAATCATCCTTCATGGAAACAAATACCACATCAATATCTTCATCAGATTCAGTGTCAATATTTCCAGCTTTGTTCTCAGCTAGGTAACAAACTTTCTTCCCTTTGTCCTTGTAGTATTGGTTATCTCTTCTGTCAAATTGTCGGTTTCTTCGGTAATCTTGGTCATCACCTCTATCAAACTTATTTTCATATGATATGTCATTGCTTCTATCATCTTTTCTTTTGTTAGGACATCTATCTGCAAAGTGTCCAATCTCTTTATAATTAAAATATACAAGTGGTAGTTTACTTTTGTATCTACCTTTGCCTTTCTACAATTGTTTTTCCATTAGTGCTTCAATATCATCAAGTTCTTGATCATCACTATCATTTCTCATAGTGTGTTTATGACTTGATTTACTTATTTTCAAAGAAGATTTGAATGGAGACTGAATAGTTCGTAAGACATTATTGTCAAAGCTATTCATCTCAAATGAAATAAGTCTACCAATCAGACTATCTAGAGTAACATTTTTATTTTCTACTACTCTCATTTATTGTATAGAAGATACTCTAATAGCATAAACATATAATAAGGTTCTAAGAATTATAATTACCACTGTTTCTTCTTCAAGTACACCACCAAATCCTCAGATAGCATTTACAACCTCTTTGATTCTACTACTATACTGAGTGATTTTTTCTCCTTCTTTCATTCTTAGGTCATCAAACTTTCATCTTAGGTTTTCAGCTTTAGCCCTCAGCACATTTGTGTCTCCTCCATGTACTAGCTTCAATTTGTCCCACATTTTCTTCGCAGTGGTGCATGATTTGACATCTTCAAATTCAGCATCAAAGAGTGAGGAAGAAAGTTCTATCATCATAGAATTGTGTTCATGTTTTTCTCTCAATTTATCAACTGTATGAGGTCCAGTAGGCAACACATATTCAGTATCCAAGTATTGAGTAAAATCATTTCCAATACCTAATAGGTGGATTCTTATCCTGCTTTGCCATGATGCAAAGTTGTCCTTTCTAAACATAGGCACATCCCTCTTACTCATCTTGTTCTCTTTAGCTTAGGTCTTGAAACATTATTTCTAAGCACACAAAGCTCTGATACCAATTGTTAGAATGACTAAGAGGGGGGGGGGGGTGAATCAGTGGCCTCAAAAATTAATCCAATAAAACAACCAAAACTTTATATCTCAAATATAAAACCTATATTTATCGTTAGTCCTACAAGATGTATGCCTTTAAAAAATCTTATCAGATAACTACTACTCAAAGTTCATTGTTTATCCCTATTCTTAAGTTTTACCGAAGAGCGGTCTAGTCTTTACCGAAATATAGTAAATAACTTAGTTTTTACTGATCAATCATGTTTTAGTAATGTGTAAAGAAAAAAATTAAAGAAATGAACCATATACGCATTTGACACATGGATTTTTAACATGGAAACCCTGTTAAGGGAAAAATCCACTTGGGACCGGTAACCCAAACTTTTCACTCTTCTAAAGTGAGCTCGGTGAAGAGCCAACCTTGTTAAAAGTTACAAACACACTTTTAAGTGTGACCTTGTAAGAGGATTATCACTAAAAATTTATCACTTGACCTTGCATTCACTATACTTTCAACATGAAAACCTTTTGATACTCCTTGGGATGTATCTCAATATATAAAGGATGTTTAGATCCTACTTTGTTAAGAGATTTTGTAAATCAATGGTTAAACTGAATTAGTATATGATATGTTCATAAATAAAACTTAATCTTGCAGATGTTCATATCTATTGTAAGCTCATAATACCTTTATGATCACTATTCTCTCATGTTCCTTTGTTCTTCTTCCTGTTTGGTGAATGTTGTGCTTCGCTGTTGCTTGGTATCTGCATAAAAATTTAGCTCTATTCTTTAGCTTGTATGATCAGGTCAGTATGAAGACTTCAATATTCACTAGAATTTTCTTAAGCATTCTCTTATTGTTCCCCCATTTCTTATGAATTACTTGTCTCTCTTTATAGACATGATTTCACTATTTCTTTTCCTTCTTGTTTTCTTCGGTGATCACTTCTTCATCTATAAAGCTTGCCATGCTTGCTTTATATTTATTCCACAAACCTCTCCTTTTTTTATGGAATAAACCATGCTTTAAATATCCTTCTTAACTTTATCTTTTAGTTGATCAATGAAAACAAAGCAATCAAGCAGTTAACTCTATCTTTTGTTCCTGCCAGCTAAGTTGTTTTTTCATTTTCCTAACTTCAGTTCTCGTCGATCAATACTTCAGTTATGCTCGTTGATACCTACAAATAGCTCAGGCATCAACTTCTATTCTTGTCAGTGACAACTATAGTTAACTTGGTAATGCTTGCTTGCGAAAAACTGTCTTGGGTTACACTATCTCGGGTTGCACTGTCTTAGGTAACATTATCTGTCATTTTACACTGTCACTCATTGTATGATTACCGAAAATAAAAACTTTGTCTCTTTGGATCTTTAATTGTTGTGACAATATGAGTATGAGAAATCATAATATATTAAGTTGACATCAATTAAAATAAAATACATTAACTAATTTAATGTCTTGCATTTACTTCCTACATCTCGATGATCATTAACTTTGTCATCTTCAAACATTCAATCAGTTATAGTTCATCACATAGATCAAGCGGCAAAATAAAGTTTGTTTTTTCCAATAAAAATAGCAAGTACCGAGGTAAAAGTGACATGGTCACCGAGATGGAAAGAAGATCTAATGGTCAATAAAAATTCATAGCGTACCTAATGCATAAGATTAAGAGGCATAATATCATCTATATATTGGATGAAAGTGAAAGTTGAAACAGAGAGAGAAAATATTTGAAGTTGTTATTTTTGTTGCTAAGAAGGTTAAAGGAGTTATTGAAGAACGAGAGCAGAGAAGAGATCACCAAGAAAATATTTAGTACAGCAAAGAAGAACATAGCAGTGTTACATTTTGAGATTGAGGTAACACATTAGAGCACATAGAGTTTGATTAGCATTTATATTTGATGCACTTATTTCAGACGTTGTCAAGTTATTCGATAGTATTGTATTGAGAACTATAAATCCCAATACTAGGTAGATCTTAACCAATCTTATGTTTTTAAATCCTTTAACAGGGTACATCTCTAAGTGTAGAGATTGTAAAAATCCTTTAACTAGGTAGACCTAACAAGTTTTTCATACTCTTAACTGGGTAAGCTATCAGAAATAGCTAAACTTTGTAGCTCTAACCAAGCACCCTTTATACTGTAGTTAGTGAAGTTTGTGGGTGTCATCCCCACCATGGTTTTGTCCTCTAACCAAGGATTTGTGTGTTACCAAAATCATGGTGTTATGAGTTCTATTGTTTAATTTTTTGATGTTATGGTATTGTAAGCTTTACATTACTTTCATTTCAAAGTTATGAACTCGATAATCACTATGCAGAATTATATGGTTTATCAATGAATGTGGTTAGAAATTTTTTAGTGGCACTGATTCACCCATCCCCTCTCAATCCCAACTTTCTATATTTATTCCAACAATTGGTATTAGAGCTATTATTCTTGAGTTAAAGTTTTGACCACCAAATGTCAAAGATCATAGTCATGGAAAGTTATAGGAAATCTAAAAGGATTGATGGTATTTAATTTGAGTTGGAGAGTGCATGGGAGTTAATCGTGGATATGAGAAAGAAACTTGAGTAGTCTTTGAGGCTAAGAAGGAAACTATATGATGAGTTGAAGGTCACACAAGAACAAGTTGATACACTTGAGAAAACATCTAAAGGAAGTGTGACTGATGAATCTAAATCATCTATAAGAGAAATACTTGAAAATAATTATTCACTTACTGAGATGTTAGATTTGATGAAGAAAGATCTTGAAGCAAATAGCATAAGAATGACTGAATTGATTAAATGAAAAAGGAAAGTTGGGGATGAAAAGAGAATGGCATAAGATAAAAAAATACAAGTTGAAATAAGGTTAACTAAGAAAGATAATGAGATCTTAAGGATGACCCAAGCTCACTATAATATGACTGACCAACTTCTGAATGCAAATCAGGACTGCACATGAAAGGAGTTTGAGAACCAAGCATTGAAAGTTGAGATTGAAAGAATGGATAAAAGATTGAAAGATGAGAAGGATTCAAATGAAGTACTGAGAAAAAATGAAGAAGCATTGAAGTCACTAGACAAACAGGTTAAGAATCAGAAGCAACTGAATGATAGTTCATGAATTAGATTCAATAAGAATAGCTCTACCAAGAAAGGAAAGATCAAGGTAGTGTAACCCCACCAAAACTAAAGAAGCCAAGCTGCAATTATTGTGGGAAGCCTCGTCACATAGCCAATGTTTGTAGAAGTAGAAAAGGTAAAGTACCAAGTACACCTAAATTTGATGGTTATTTCTTTAGATGTAATAGGTATGGACATCAATATTTTGAATGCAAAAATAGCTATACTAAAAACACAAGGAAACCTAAGTTTGATGGTTACTACAAGAATTGCAACAAGTATGGTCATGATACTGAAGAGTGTAGAAAAAATAAAAGAAATGATAAGTGGATACCTAACCAAGAGAATGCAAATACTATCCAAGAAGGTACATCTATACCATGGGATTATAATACAAGGATTTCATGTTTATTTTGTGGAAGATATGGACACATTGCTACAAATTGCATATTGATGCATGGAAGGAATAACAGAAGATCATGGAGGAGCCCTAGCATTGCATGTTTCCACTATCATAGGGTAGGACACCTAGAAAGGAATTACAGATATCGAGGAGATGCACCAACAGAAGATGAATCTACAAGGAGTACACCACCTACTATTGAAGAAATCAGAGAACAAATGAAAAAAATTTGGAGGAGAAAGACTCAGGAAGATGGAACATCATTTGGAACCATAGACAGCACCATCTCTACCGATTATGGTGCACCGAGCTCCACCTAAATGGTGAGAGGTATGTAGGAACTGCATGCTTATCATAAATCTTACTTTAGTTCCTAAGCATTAGATTTAAGATCGATATCACCATATCAACATGCATTTGGATAACTTGTGAAATTTAGCTTGAACATTGTAATGTATGGTTAATTTTTTATTCGATTAAGAAAAGTGGGAAGTAGGAAGCCTCCAAATGAGTCAATTAGGGCAATGCACCCTTCAACACCCAACTTCTTGAGGCCAAAATGCTTCATACTTATCACAAGTGTGGGAAAAGACTTGGTTAAGGTTATCACAACCCCAAAACCCCAAGGGAAACCTAATCACTACATTTCACCAATCCTACAATGTCAACTACCAAGAGTGGCTTCACAAGCACTTGACCAAAATTCTCAACTATACCCCAAAAGTGACTTATAGGACTAGAGGTGACCTATATTCATATGTGTGGTCTATTTAGGTCCCTAACACTTAGTTCCAATGGTTCTTTCACTCAATTGCAACCCATATGACATAGTTGCTTCACAAACCCAAGACTAGGCTTGTAGCCTTTTCCCAAAGGAAATTTGGTCTTAAATGAGATTCTTACACATAACCCCCTTAAAAATTAGGGATTTAGACACCCTTTATTTCCTAGGACTTTGGACTCAAACCCTAGAACATGGAAATGAGAAAGAGATGGGATGATACACCAAATTGCTTCTATAATTAGGGCTAATTAGGCCTCCATTTGCACTACAAGTGCCTTTTGAATGCATCCAATTCCCAAACTGATGATTGGATCATGTGAGGGTGTGTACAAGGGTCTTCTCCACTAATTTAGGGCATCTAGTCAATCCCCAAATGAGATTTATGATTGTTGTCCTAATTCTAGATTGGTGCATACATAGTGATATACACCTAGGGCATCATTGTAACTCCATCTCCCTACATTTTGGAGAACCTATCCTGCACATTATTAAAGAGCATCATATAAAAAAAATTTCCACCAAGGGTCATTGAATTCCTATGGTGGAAAGAGGAATTACACTCAATTTTTTTAGAAACCCTGATTCAGGGCCTACAAACCAGGAAGTGAGATTGCAAATTCAATATCTTTTAAACTATGATTGATCAACACATTAAACCAAAGGGAAATGGAAGAATTTTCACAATAAAAACTTGTGGTATCATATTTTCATGCCCTCCTATCCATACCAATCCCTACATATCGACTATTCTCAGGATTTGCAGAGAAATGGTTGTATTTTATTGATTTTAAAATGCCAAATTACATGATCAACCTACCACCCACCTGAAAGGGATTTTTTAGGCACTCCCAATATTTACATAACATATTTCAACTGATTTAGCCATTTGGGAGTTGTTTTATAAAAATTTGTCAATTTTGCTCAAAAGTTGCTTGACAACTTTTGAGCAACTTTTGCATATTTTGCAATTTTGCAAATTTGATGACCAAACTTGGTCTCAACATTATTTTTGTGATCCCTAGTGGATCCAAACATGAAAAACCTAAAAACAAACTATTCCTAGGTTTTTGTACCATTAATGACCAATAGTTGACCAAGGGCTCATAAGGTGCCAAACTTGGAACTATGGTCTTACAAGGTGGTCCAATGATTAACCTAATGTTTAGTGATAACTATAGGCCTCTTAGGACCTTAATGGAACCCCTAGGTTCCATAGGAACACTTGGTTCATTCAGGGTGCTCCTACACCATACTCCCCATGAGATTTGAACTCAAGTTCCCACTTGAGGTTAACTAGACAACAATGGTTTCTTGTTGTTGGATCTATTTCTCTGTCATCCAGGTAGCATCTATTGGAGGGAGTCCTTTCCATTTCACTAAGTACTATATGTACTGATTCTTCCTTGTTTGCTTCAATACTTTGGATTCCAAAATTGTGTCTAACTCCATTGGTTTTCTTGGTGGGAGATTTGTTACATAGTCTCCATCATCTTCATCTTGTGATCCCTACACATTAGTGATATTTGCAACACACTTGTAAGGAGTGAGATCTACAATACTAAAAATAGGAGAAATCAGTAAAGTAGGAGGAAAGGAAATTTCATATGCATTTTCACCCATCTTGTTGAGGATGGTGCAAGGTCCAATTTTCTTCATGTGCAACTTTTAATATCTACCTTTAGGCAGTCTCTCCTTCCTTAGGTATGCCCATACCTTATCTCCAACCTTGAAATGAACTTCTCTCCTTATCTTGTCTCCTTGTGCTTTATATTTCATGGTGGAATATTGTAGTGACTCTTTCACTTCTGTCTACACTTTCGAGATTAGTTTGGATAATTCCTCTCCTTGTGCACTAACTCTGAAATTAGAGGGTAACTCTACCAAATCCAATGGGCCTTTGGGATGAAGTCCATACACTATTTACAATGGTGTCTTTCGAGTGGATCTGTTCATGGAGTCATTAAATGCAAACTCTGCCTGAGGTAGGATCATGTCCCAACTTTGGGTGTACTATTTTGTTAGGCATCTGAAGAGATTTCCAAGAGATCTGTTTACCACCTCCATTTGTCCATCTATTTTTGTTTGGTATGCTGAACTATAAGTTAGATTTGTTTCCAATTTCTTGAAGAGTGTCCTCCAAAAGTGACCTTGAAACTTCACATCTCTATCAGAGACTATTGTTTGTGGGAGACCATGGATTCTAACTACTTCCTTAAAGAATAGATGTGCTATATGGGAAGCATCATTTGTGCTTTTGCAAGGAACAAAATGCACCATTTTGCTAAATCTATCCACAATGACAAAAATACTATCATAACCCTATTTAGTTCTTGGAAAACCCATAAAAAAATCCATTGATATCGATTCCCATGGCCTAGAGGGAATTGGTAGGAGTTGATACATTCCTTGGTTAGTGGATACACCCTTTGCTTGCTGTAAAATAGTACAAGATTCAACAAACTTCTTGACTTCATTCCCCATCTTTGGCCAAAAGTAAGTTCTTTTCACTAAATTAGTGATCTTATCTATCCCAAAATGTCCTCCTAAGCCACCACAGTGTTTCTCCTTAATAATATTTGTTCTCATGGAATTTTCCTACCATTTTGGTGCATACCTCAAAAATTTCTCAGCCAAATCAGAAAAATTAGTATGGTATTTGCCTACCATTTTGGTGCATACCTCAAAAATTTCTCCTAATTCTAGATCATTTGTATATATGTGTTTTAGGGAGTCAATCCCTACACTCTGAAGTTGTACTTCCTCAATCAATGTGACCCTTCTACTTAGGGCATCATCCACTTTGTTTGCCACTCCCTTTTTGTGCTTTATGTTGAAGGTATATGCCTGCATCTGCTCCATCCATTTGATGTGTTTGACTCCAAGCTTTTCCTGACTATTTAATAAAATTAATGCATGGTTATCAGTATAAACAATGAATTATTTAGGGAGTAAGTAGTGTCTCCATTTTTTCAGGGCTTGTACCATTGCATAAAGTTCTAAATCATAAGTAGAATACCTCTTATTTGCATCATTTAATTTTTCTAAGAAAAATGCTATAGCCTTACCTTCTTGGCTCAAGACTGGACCTATAGCCAAGTTGCTTGCATCTGTTTCAACAATGAACACCTTGTTGAAGTCAGGAAACACTAGGATTGGGTATTGGTCCACCCTATTCTTGAGGTATTAAAATGCATATGTTGCTTCTATAGTCCACTCAAATCTGGTCTTCTTCCCACCTTTTATAGTGTCCAACATAGGAGCACACACATGGCTAAAGTTCTTAATAAAATTTCTATAAAAATTTGCTAAACCATGAAAGCTTCTAACATCACCTTGGTTCTTTGGTGGAGGCTAGTTGACTATTTCCTCAACCTTCTCTAGATCAATTTTGAGGGTGCCTTGGGAGATGAAAAATCCTAAGAAGACAAGTTCCTTCTTCATAAACATGCACTTTTCCAAGTTAATCACTAAATTGTGTTGATGGAGTCTCTTCAAAACCTGCTCAACATGATCAAGGTGTTCCTCTTTGCTATGACTGTGAATTAGAATGTCATCCAAATATATGACCACAAACTTGCCAATAAAATCAATGAAGACCTCATTCATGAGTCTCATGAATGTACTAGGAGCATTACTCAAGCCAAATGGCATAAAAATCCACTCAAACAATCCCTCAATTTTCTTAAACGTTGTCTTCCATTCATCACATGTCTTTATCCTAATTTGGTGATAGCCAAATTTTAAATAAATCTGTGTAAAGTAACAAGTAGTGCCTAATTGGTCCAGTAGATCTTCCATTCTTGGGATTGCAAACCTATATCTTATAGTGATTTTATTTAGGGCTCTATTTTCAGTACATAATCTCCACTTGCCATCCTTTTTAGGGGCTAAGATTGATGGGACAATACATGGACTGAGACTTTTCTGAATTAGTCCCTTCTCTAACAATTCATTCACTTGCCTTGCAATCTATGTATGTTGAACTGGTGTCATTTTGTATGGGGCCTTATTAGGTAAGGAGGAACTAGGTATCAAGTCTATTTGGTGACTGATATCTCTTAAGGGAGGGAGGGTTGTGGGCAAGTCACTAGCAGTGATATCACTGTGTTTTGTAAGGAATTCCTTAACTTTATCTGGTATAGGATCATCATTATTAGACCTTATACTATCCTTGGGCTTGGATATTAAGACAAAGGCTTCAGTTTCAGGATCCTTCAATACTTTAATCATTTCTTTTTCACCCATGGTTATGACAGTAGGTTCTTTCTCTATTTTGGTATCAGGCAGGGGCTTCATGGTGAATGTTTTTCCATCTTTAGTGATAGAGTAGGTATTTTTCCTACAATGGTGGGTGGCATCTACATCATACTGCCAAGGCCTGCCTAGAAGGATGTGGGAAGCATCCATTTCAACAACATCACAAACAACTTTATCTTTAAAGTCTTCTATAGAAAAATCTATCCATGCTTGTTTAGTTAGTAAGGTTTGTTGACCTTTTGGTAGCCAAGACACATGATAAGGAAAAGGATGAGGCTTCTTAGGAAGATTTAACTTTTGAACCATTTCACAAGATACTAAATTTTTAGTTGGGCTAGAATCTATAAGTAAGTTACATACCTTCCCATTGCATTTGATCTTTGTTAGAAAGAGATTATTCCTTTGAGGAGGTTCTTGACTTTGTGGTACTTGAAGGAAGACTTGTATCGTCATAAAACATGCTCCTTCCTCTAGTTCTAAGTCCCTTTCATTTGCATTATCTTCTTTCTTGTCCTCTTGAATGAGTTGTGCTCTCCTTTCTCCTTGATTGTTATTGTTTCTCTTCTCAGGGCATCTTCATGCATGGTGTCCCAATTGATTGTAGTAGTAACACCTTAATGGTCCATTTCCTCTTCCTATGTTTGTTCTTCCCCTATTGAAGGGTCTTCTCCCTCTATAGTTACCTCTAAAGTTTGAGTCACTATTTTCTTTGTCTTCTTGGTCAGGGGTCTTTCTGCTATTGCCACTGTATTGTCCTCTATTCCAAGAGGTTCCTCTTCCTCTAAAGTTCTTCCCGCTATCATTGCTTTTCCCTTTGCCAAACTCTTGTTTTCTCTTCCATTTCTCCTCTACCTTGAGTTCCATTTGATAACACTTGTTTACTATGGTAGGGAAATGTAGGCTAAGTTCCTCTTGAATGGATAGCTTGAGACCATTCATATATCTTGCTATCTTTTTTTCTTCATTTTCTGCCACATTTGTCTTAATACATAGTTTTAGGAACTCCTCGGTATATGAGCCTATATCCATGTCTTTTTGTTTTAGGCTCTGCTTCCTCCTATAGAGTTGTACCCCATAGTCTTTAGGCACATAGGTCTCCTTGACCAATGCAATCACTTTTTTCCATGAAGAGATCATACTCTTCCCATTCTTCACCCTCTCTATTTGGATGAAGTTTCACCAAGTTAGGGTTGCTCCCTTCAACTTCGATCTTTCCATCTTCACTCTCTGCTTCTCAAGGATGTCCTCACACTCAAAGAAGCTTGTTAAGGCCTCTATCCAATCCAAGGCCAAATTTGCATTCATCTTTCCACTAAAATTTGGTAGATCCAACTTCTCCTCCATGGTTCTTCTCCCCATAGATTTTAAGGCATCTAGAAGGGGTCTCTGGTCTACAGGAATGTTCACATTCTGATCAAGGGTGTCATCTTCTTCTTCACTCCCTTCTTCACCACCAGAGGTGTCTTCTTTACCCCTCTCTACCTTGTTCTCCAATTCTTGAAGTCTTCTTGTCAAGGCTACATTTTCTTCCCTTTGTTCTCTCACCATCTTTTCTAGTTCAATGTTTGTAACCCTTGAAGTGATATCTTCATCCTCAGGAGCAGACATAGCTTTGATACCACTTGATGCAAAGTGGGCAGTAGGAAGCCTCCAAATGACTCAATAAGGGCAATGCACCCTTCAAAACCCAACTTCTTGAGGCCAAAATGCTTCACACTTATCACAAGTGTGGTAAAGGACTTGGTTAATATTGTCACAACCCAAAAACCCCAAGGGAAACCTAATCACTAGGTTTCACCAATCCTACAATTCCAACTACCAAGAGTGGCTTCACAAGCACTTGACCCAAATTCTTAAATATACCCCAAAAGTGACTTATAGGACCAGGGGTGACCTATACTCATAGGTATGGTCTATTTAGGTCCCTAACATTTTGTTCCAATGGTTCTTTCACTCACGTGCAACCCATATGATATAGTTGCTTCACAAACCCAAGACTAGGCTTGTTGCCTTTTCCTGAAGGAAATTTGGTCTTAAATGAGATTCTTCCACATAACCCCCTTAAAAAATTAGGGATTTAGACACTCTTTATTTCCTAGGACTTTGGAATCAAACCCTAGAACATGGAAATGAGAAAGAGACAGGATGACACACCAAATTGCTTCTGTAATTAGGACTAATTAGGTTTACATTTGCACTACAAGTGTCTTTTGAATGCATCCAATTCCCAAAATGATGATTGGATCATGTGAGGGTTTGTACAAGGGTCTCCTCCACCTATTTAGGGCCTCTGATCAATCCCCAAACAAGAGTTATGATTGTTGTCCTAATTCTGGATTGGTGCATACATAGTGATATACACCTAGGGCATCATTGTAACTCTATCTCCCTAAATTTTGGAGAACCTATCTTGAAAATTCTTAAAGAGAATCATATAAACATGCTTTCCACAAAGGTTCATTGAATTCCCATGGTGGAAAGAGGAATTGCACTTAATTTTCTTAGAAACCCTGATTTAGGGCCTACAAACCAGGCAGTGAGATTGCAAATTCAATATCTTTTAAACTATGATTGATCAACACATGAAACCAAAAGGAAATGGAAGAAGGTTCACAAGAGAAACTCTTGGTGTTATATTTTCATGCCCTCCTATCTGTACCAATCTGTACAGATCAACTATTCTTGGGATTAGTAGTGAAATGGTTGTGTTTTATTGATTTCAAAATGCCAGATTACATGATCAACCTACCACCCGTCTGAAATAGATTTTGTAGGAACTCCCAATGGTTACATAAAATACTTGAACTAATTTAGCCATTTGGGAGTTGTTTTACAAAAAAAATTCAATTTTGCTCAAAAGTTGCTTGACAACTTTTGAGCAACTTTTGCAAATTTGCAAATTTGTTGACCAAACTTGGTCTCAACATTATTTTTGTGATTGCTAGTGGATCCAAACATGAAAAAACTAAAAACAAACTATTCCTATGGTTTTGTACCATTAATGACCAATATTTGACCAAGGGCTCATAAGGTGCCAAACTTGGAACTATGGTCTTACAAGGTGGTCCAATGATTAACCCAATGTCTAATGATAACTATAGGCCTCTTAGGACCTTAATGGAACCCCTAGGTTCCATAGGAACACTTTTTTCATTCAGGGTGCTCCTGCACCAGTAACTATGTTGTTGGTATAAAGGTATAAGGGACTCGGAAAACACATTTAATGCAAATAATTAAAGCTGTTGGAAACCCTAATCATGGAAAATCTATAAATAGATCAGTTTGTTATTCATTTGGACCTAACATTTTCAGAGAGCATTTGACCACACTACAGAGAGATCACTTTGAGAGAAATAAGGAAATTTTGAGGTATTTCTGAATCTTTATAAGAGCATTGTGATATTTCTGTGATAATTGTTCAATACCAAGTTGTGTTTGCGAAGCTGTGTTTTATCAAGCATGTCCTAGTTTGTTCAAATGATACATTTGAAGGTAGTCATGGCACCAAGGATGCAAAGACCAATACTAGTAAAGAATGTCAAACTAGTAAACCCTAAGTATAAATTTCCCCAAGCAATAGCCAAAGAAATAGATATGATGGTAGCATTATCTTCAATCCCTTCGTGAGTACTTTTGATTGAAGATCTCAACATGTTTATTCATTGCAAGATCAAAGATTTTTGTGAAGCAAAGATTGATTCTTCATTCAATAAAATTTGAATAAAAGGAAAAGTTAAGGATGAATACACACATCTGGAAACAAAAGGTTTAACTCATGCAATAAATTTACCGAGGGTATTCAAGACCGAATGGGTAAGGATGGTACTCATCCGAGTACATGACTAGTTTGTGAGGTTGGATGAACCTATTAAGACAATGAAGGATGTCTTGAACATCATCACCAGATTCCCTATTGGAGATAGGTCCAAGGCCATAAAGAAAATCGATAAGGGTAAGCTCACTAAGCTTACCAAGGCACAATGGGATGGCAGAGGAATGAGGATATTTATTTTTGAGGATCCTGAGTTAAGGTATGCATGCAATATCATATCTTACTGACTATTTCAATCATCCTGAGTGGATAGTGTACCATGTGGAGCAATAGACCTTGCATTTAAGATAGTGAAGAAAGGACTTCAGATAGATCTTTGTGAAGTTTTGTTAAAGAAAATAGATGACAACATGAATATAATCAGAAATGCAAAGACCAACACTTTGAAACTTGGTTCATTATTGGTATGTATTTTCTTTTACTATCAGAATTAATTTCCCTCTATTAGAGATATAGTATCAAAAACTGATAAGTCATCCATCTATCAAATAAATGAATGTATACAAAGTCTAGGAGACAACTTTGATGCAATTTTGTCTAATTAATTTTTGAAATTTCAAGCAAGAATACATTTAAGAGATATAGAGTTCCACCTCAACTAATTTCTAAATATCAAGATAATATATGTTTTGAGGTAGATACTGATATTTGTATTATCAAGGTTGTTGAGCCTAGAGTTTAATGGATTCAACTGATGGGATGTGAGTTGGACATTTATATTGGTTCGAAACAGATAGAAGCATTACTTGCTAAACCAATTGATCCTAATGAAAAGAGGTACGACACTTATGAAGAAGTGAAAGATAAAATCAAGCAAGGTATAATGATACCTAGAGAAATCAAGAAGACAAGAAAGATGATTGATGACTTATAAAAAACTCTTGGAGTTGATGATAAATTGGTTGATCTAAATTATGAATTAGATTACAATACCTGGTGTGATACTTGCGGTATTGTCAATTTCAATATAAAAACCAAAAGACTAATAACATAATTGCAAGCCAAAAAAAGTGGTCCATTCTATTCAAAATTTGAGTTTATAGATATATGATGGATCCCAAGGGTCACTAGAATACCTTGGGAATGAAATGAAGAGTCACCATAATGTTTATTACAAATAAACTTATTAAAACTACCAAAAATTTCAAAACACTATATAAAACTTTAGGCCTACTTGGAGTAGGCATAACTTTCTAGTCCTAGGTCCAATTTGTGAACTGTTTACTTTGTTGGAAAGATAATCAAAATTTGTAGACTGAAATTTAGGAAGTATACTTCCTTGGTGAAGATCTACCCATAAATGCCATGAAGACCTTCAAAAATGCAGTTTACTGAGACATACAAAATACTAAAAAAATTAGATTTCAGTATTTCCCAATTCCAACCTGATCATTCCTCCCCCTTTGAGAGGAAATGGGCCCCATTGCACTAAACTTCTGCAACAAATGAGGAAATTGTGCTTCAATTGTTTCCTTAGTTAACCACTTTCCTTGATGAGGATGTTGACCAGCTTGAACCACCCAATAAAGAGGAATGTTATGATTTCTCAAAGTCTTTAAAATGACTTCAGTAACATGGTCACACTGGACTGGAACATTAGTAGATAATTCTACATCTTGAATTTGTTTAGTAACTTTGGAAATGTCCAACAAAGGAGGAAAATAGGGTCTTAACAATTCCACATTGAAAATTGGATGCAGGCCCAAGAAGGAAGGAAAATTAAGTTCAAAAGCATTCTCACCTACTTGCTTCAAAATAGTATACGGGTCATAACGAAGAGGACAAAGCTTCCTGTTTGGTACGTGAAGGCACTCTTTCTAAATATGTAACCATACCTTGTCACCAACCTCAAAGTGATGAGGAGTTCTATGTTTATCATGCCTTTCCTTATACTTCTGATTACTCTACTCCAAAATCTCATGAACTTGTTGTTGTAGGTGTCTAATGTTATCAATGAATTTTTCTACTTTATCTACCTCCTTGTCAGTATTCAATAAAGTATCAGATTGAAAAAATGGTAGTGCTACATCCATAGGTTCCAATGTTTGATACCCAAGACAAACCTCAAATGGACTATGCCCTTTAGTACTATGGAGTGCACGGTTGTAACTGTGTTGCACATAGGGTAAGCTTTCCTCCCATGTCTGAGGATGTTTTGAATGATACATCTGTAGGATATAAATGATCATTCGATTCACCAATTCTATCTGCCCATCTATTTGGGGATAGAATGTTGTGGACTTTGTCAACTTTGTGTCCATTTTAGCCCATAGTGCAGACAAAAATTTTCTAATGAACCTGCTATCTCTATTAGAAATAATGTTTTTGGGCAAACTAAAGTGAACCCAAACATGTTCAAAAAATAACTTGGAAGTCTCTTCTGCAGAAATCATCTTTTTACATGCTACCACGATAGCCATTTTAGACAACCTATCTACCACAACATACACACAATCATGCCCCTGCCTGGTAGTTGGAAGCCCAGACATAAAATCCATTGAAATAGACTTCCATGGCTTATCACGAATATGTAATGGTAAGTATAGACCCAGCTTACAGTTTGTGGGCTTTGCAATTGCACAAGCTTGTATATATGAAATTATATCTTGCTTCATTTCTAGCCAATAGAAATGCTTTTGAAGGATAGTAGTAGTCTTACCAATACCAAAATGTCTGACAACACGGCTGTAGTGAGCTTCCCATATCATTTTCTTTCCTTCCTCAGTGGGTACACATATATGACCAACATGGCAAAGCAACCAATCCTACAAGTGAAAATTAGAGACACACTTTCCTTCTACCAAATTACTATAGATGTTAGCAAAATCAGGGTCAATACCATATAGTTGTTCCCATGTGGATGATTGAAGACCACATGAATCCAGCACTATTGTCAAACCTACAATTGCAGGCCTACTCAAACAATCTGTGACTTTGTTACTGCTTCCTTTTTTATGATGAATGTTGAGGTGAACTTGTTGTAGATAAACTGACCACCTTTGATGTCTATCATTCTGCAACTTCCCTTGTGTTTGCAAGAATTGAAGAGGTTTATGGTTTGTATGTATAATAGTTTCCTTTCCTAGTATATAATGTTTCCATTGTTTCTAGGGCTAAAAAATAGCATACAACTCCTTGTCATAGGTGGGATACCTATGTACTGTATCAGAAAACATTTCACTATGATAGTCAACAAGATGCCCATGTTGTGTGAGTACTGCACCAAGAGCATAATTAGATGTATTAGTTTCTATCTCAAATGATTGTTGTAGATTTGGGAGAACCAGTACTGGTGTTCAACATAATCTTTTCTTTAACTCTTCAAATGATTGTTGCTTTGCCTCTGTCCACTAAAATTTTTCTTGTTCTCTACCCCTTAGCGATTGACTGAGAGGCCATGATATATGTGAGAAACCAAAAACAAATCTGTGATAGAAGTTGGCTAAGCCCAAGAAGCTGTGAAGCTCTGTGAAAGTTTTAGGAGATGGCCAATCTCTGATTATTTGAATATTTACTAGTTCAACATGAACACCCTTAGTATCAATGATATACCCTAATTATTGAATACTCTGCATACCAAAAGAGCACTTCTCAATGTTGGCATAAAGTTTATGTTTTTGAAGAGTTGAAAGGACTTGTTCAACATGCTACAAATGCTCAGACCAAGTCTTGCTAAAGATGAGTATGTCATCCAAATAAACAACCACAAAAGAATCAATGAATGGTCTAAGAACATCATTCATCAGCCTCATAAATATTTTTGGGGCATTTGTTAGGCCAAAAGGCATAACCAACCATTCAAAAAAACCTTCCTTAGATTTAAATGTAGTCTTACACACATCTGCTGGATCAATTGGTACTTGGTGATATCTAGATTTCAAGTCAATTTTTGTAAAGAACTTAGCTCCCCTAAGATGGTCCAACAAGTCATCAATTCGAGGGATTGGATATCTATTTTTCACACTGATTTTGTTCAATGCTCTATAATCAATACAAAGTCTCCATGTCCCATATTTCTTTTTAGCAAGGACAATTGGACTACCATAGAGTAAAGCACTTAGATGAATATGTCCTTTTTGAATCAACTCTTCAATTTGTCTCTTGATTTCATCATTTTCCAAAATTGACCTTCTATATATTGGCTCATGTGGTAGTGGTGTGCCTGGGATTAAATCAATAGAGTGCTTGACTTGACAGTGTGTTGGAACTCCCACCAGTGATTTAAACACACTGTGATATTCTTTCAAAATTGTATCCATCTGATTTTTTTGATTTTTTGTTATGCCTACCTTAGCATGTGTATTAAGGACAACTGACTTTGTTTGTTCAGGGCAAACCATAAGAAGAACAAAAGCTCCAGTTTGAGAAATCAAACATTTACATTGTTTAGAACTAATTAGAGAAGCAGTTTGTGTTGGACATACCTCTGGTATTCGAAACCTCTTCCCACCAAGATTGATTGTAACACTGTGTGGTCTGGATTCATACACTCCATGCCTCTGATACATGTAACATTTTCCCAAAAATACATCACATACATCTAGTGGTGCTACATCACATACCACTTCATCCTTGAAAGGCTTGATTAAATATGGAAGATGACATTGTTGATTTATTTGAATATCTTGTCCCTCATTTACCCATCCCATAGAGTATAGTTGTGGGTGTTTTGTCAATTTCAAATTCAATCTTTTGACTATCTCCCTAGATGTCAAATTATATTGGCTCCCATTGCCAATAATAAAATGTAGAGGCTTTCCATCAACCCACATCTATGAATGAAAAATTCTATCTTCATCTTCACGATGCATTACTTTAGTAGTTTCAACTATGGCATATGGGTCTATTTCTATGACACAATCATTCTCCTTTTGCTCAGAAGGATCTATTGGTGATGATTCAGATTCAGCTTCCTCTCCTCATATTTCTGTCATGAGATTTTTGATACTTCAACAATCCTTTGTATTATGGGTTGGGGACTTATGCATCTCACACCACATGCTTGTATTTGTCTGTGTCTTTTTTACAGCCCACCATGTGTTCTTAGCTGAGTTTGAGTGAGGTTCCTTGGTCATCTATTTTCTCGCGGATTTATTGTCACCTTCAACCTTTGGCTTATTATTTGCAAAGTAGTCCCTCTTCTCTTTCTGCTTGAATTTCTCTTCAATTTTTGTAGCATATTTATAGGTAGTTTCCAATGTCTCAATATTCAAAAATTTCATCTCTATTTGAATATACATGTGAAATCCACTACGATATTTCAGAATTTGATGCTTCTCTGAATCCTGAATACCAAGTTTTGTTGAAAGTGAATGGAATGTGTTCGTGTATTCTTGCATAGATTGATCCCTCTTTTGTCGAAGAAACTACCATTCTATGTATTTTTTTTCATATACATCCTCAGGAAAGTATGCTTCTTTTATATATTCCACAAATTCTCCCCATGTGGGCTTGTTATCAAGAGATATTTCCAAGTCATTTTCATCAGATAATTCCCGTTCTTTATTTGCTAATTTGGCTTCTTAGGCACATTTCACATGGGTTTCAGCTTTGGGGAGAGCAAACGTTATTTTTTCTACATCTAAGGAATTATTTACAGAAAAGTATCTATCCAATTTTCATATCCAGTTATCAACAGCTTCAGCATCAACTTTTTCTTCAAAATTTGGGATGTCAAAATTTACCTGAACTTTGAAAGGGGTATTTCCATGAAACATTGTTCTTGATTCATATGGTTGTTGATTTTTTAGGAGTGAAAATTGACTCATCATATCTTCTTGTTTCTTATTTAAAGCCTCTTTCACAACCTGCTTAATTTTATCGTTTGACATCTTTGATTGTGTGCGCCTCAAAGGTGGATATTGTGACAAATCTTGTGTATCTAGTCCTAATCTTTGGCAGGAAGAACTTGTGTAGATTGGCATAAAGGAGAATTCCTACTCTGATACCACTTATCTAAATTATGAATTAGATTACAATACCCAGTGTGATACTTGCGGTATTGTCAATTTAAATATAAAAACCAGAAGACTAACAACAGAACTGCAAGCCAAAAAAAGTGATCCATTCTATTCAAAATTTAAGTTTATACAAATATGATGGATCCCAAGGGTCACTAGAATATCTTGGAAATTAAATGAAGAGTCACCATAATGTTAATTACAAATAGACTTATTAAAACTACCAAAAATTTCAAAAAACTATATAAAAATTTAGGCCTACTTGGAGAAGGCATAACTTTCTAGTCCTAGGTCTGATTTGCAAACTGTTTAGTTCATTGGAAAGATAATCAAAATTTGTAGACCCAAATTTGGGAAGTATACTTCCTTGGCATAGATCTGCCCATAAATACCCCGAAGACCTTAAAAATTACAGTTTACTAAGACATACAAAATATTGAAAAAATTAGATTTTAGTATTTCCCAATTCCATCCTGATCATTCCTCCCCCCTTGAGAGGCAATGGACCCCATTGCACTAACCTGCTACAATAAATGAGTAAATTGTGCTACAATTTGTTCCTTAGTTAACCACTTGCCTTGATGAGGATGCTGACCAGCTTGAACCACCCGATAAAGAGGAATGTTCTAATTTCTCAAAGTCTTTAAAATGAATTCAATAACATGATCACATTGGACTGGAATACTAGTAGATAATTCTGCAGCTTGAATATGTTTAGTAGCTTGGGAAATGTCCAACAAAGGAGGGTGATAGGGTCTCAACAATTCCACATTGAAAACTTGATGTAGGCCGAAGAAGGATGGAAAATTAAGTTCAAAATCATTCTCACCTAATTGCTTCACAATAGTATACGGGACATAACAAAGAGGATGAAGCTTCATGTTTGGTTTGTGAAGGTGCTCTTTTTGAATATGTAACCACACCTTGTCACCAACCTCAAAGTGATGAGGAATTCTATGTTTATCATGCCTTTCCTTATACTTCTAATTACTCTACCCCAAAATCTCATGAACTTGTTGTTGTAGGTGTCTAATGTTATCAATGAATTTTTCTACTTTATCTACCTCCTTATCAGTATTCAATAAAGTATCAGATTGCAAAACTGGAAGTGCTACATCAATAGGTTCCAATGGTTGATACCCAAGACAAACCTCAAATGGACTATGCCCTGTAGAACTATGGAGTGCACGGTTGTAACTATGTTGCACATAGGGTAAGCTTTCATCCCATGTGCGAGGATGTTTTGAATGATACATCCATAGGATATGAATGATCATTTGATTCTCCACTTCTCTCTACCCATCTGTTTGGGGATGGAATGTTGTGGAATTTTTCAATTTTGTGCCCATTTTAGCCCATAGTGCAGACCAAAATTTATTGATGAACCTGCTATTCCTATCAGAAATAATGCTTTTGGGAAAACCAAAATGAACCCAAACATGTTCAAAAAATAACTTGGTAGTCTCTTCTACAAAAATTATCTTTTTACATGCTACCATGATAGCCATTTTAGAAAACCTATCTACCACAACATACACACAATCATGCCCCCATCTGGTAGTTGGAAGCCCAGACATAAAATCCATTGAAATGGACTGCCATGTCTTATCAGGAATACGTAATGGTAAGTATAGACCCAACTTATGGTTTGTGGGCTTTGCAATTACACAGGCTACAGAAGCTTGTATATATGAAATTATATCCTGCTTCATTTTTGGCCAACAAAAAATCTTTTGAAGGATAGTAGTAGTCTTACCAATACCAAAATGTCCGGCAACACGGCTATAGTGAGCTTCCCATATCATTTTCTTTCATTCCTCAATGGGTACACATATATGACCAACATGGAAGAGAAACCAATCCTACAAGTGAAAATAAGAGACACACTTTCCTTCTACCAAATTACTATAGATGTTAGCAAAATCAGAGTCAATACCATATAGTTGTTCCCATGTGGATGATTTATGACCACATGAATCCAGCACCATTGTCAAACTCTCAATTGGAGGCCTACTCAAACATTATGCCACTTGTTACTGCTTCCCTTTTTATGACGAATGTTGAGGTGAAATTGTTGTAGATAAGCTAACCACCTTTGATTCTTTCATTCTACAACTTCTCTTGTGTTTGCAATAATTGAAGAAGTTTACAGTCTGTATGTATAATAGTTTCCTTTCCTAGTATATAATGTTTCCATTTTTTGTAGGCCTAAACAATAGCATACAAATCCTTGTCATGGGTGGGGTACCTATGTACTGTATCAGAAAAATTTTCACTGTGACAGGCACCAATTTCTATCTCAAATAATTATTACAGATCTGGGAGAACCAGTACTGGTGTTGAACATAATCTTTTCTTTAACTCTTCAAATGCTTGTTTCTTTGCCTCTATCCACTCAAATTTTTCTTTTTCTCCACCGCTTAGTGATTGATTGAGAGGCCATTATATATGTGAGAAACCAAAAACCAATCTGCAATAGAAGTTGGCTAAGCCCAAGAAGTTGTGAAGCTTTGTAAAAGTTTTAGGAGATGGCCAATCTCTGATCATTTGAATCTTTGTTGGGTCAACATGAACACCCTTAGTATCAATGATATACCCTAATTATTGAATACTCTACATACCAAAAGAGCACTTCTCAATGTTGGCATAAATTTTATGTTTTTGCAGAGTTGAAAGCACTTGTTCAACATGCTGCAAATGCTCAGACCAAGTCTTGCTAAAGATGAGTATGTCATCCAAATAAACAACCACAAAAGAATCAATGAATGGTCTAAGAAAATCATTCATCGGCCTCATAAATATTTCTGGGGCATTTTTTAGGCCAAAAGGCATAACCAACCATTCAAACAAACCTTCCTTAGATTTAAATGAAGTCTTCAACACATCTGCTGGATCAATTAGTACTTGGTGATATCTAGATTTTAAGTTAATTTTTGTAAAGAACTTAGCTCCCCTAAGTTGGTCCAACAAATCATCAATTCCAGGGATTGGATATCTATTTTTCACACTGATTTTTTTCAATTCCCTATAATCAATACAAAGTCTCCATGTCCCATATTTATTTTTAGCAAGGACAATTGGACTACCACAGGGTGAAGCACTTGGATGAATATGTCCTTTCTGAATCAACTCCTGAATTTGTCTCTTGATTTCATCATTTTTGAAAACTGACCTTCTATATATTGTCTCATGTGGTAGTGGTGTGCCTTGGATTAAATCGATAGAGTGCTTGACTTGATAGTGTTTTGGAACTCCCACCGGTGATTTAAACACACTGTGATATTCTTTCAAAATTTTATCCATCTGGTATTTTGATTTGTTGTTATGCCTATCTTAGCATGTGTATTAATGAAAACTGACTTTGTTTGTTCAGGGTGAACCATGAGAAAAACAAAATCTCCAGTTTGAGAAATCAAATGTTTACATTGTTTAGCACTAATTAGAGAAGTAGTTTGTGTTGGACATACCTCTTATATTCGAAACCTCTTCCCACCAAGCTTGATCGTAATACTGTGTGGTCTAGATTCATATACTACATGCCTCTGATACATGTAATGTTTCCCCAACAAGACATCACATACATCCGGAAGTGCTACATCACATGCCACTTCATCCTTGAAAGGCTTGATTGAATATGGAAGATGACACTGTTGATTTATTTGAATATCTTGTCCCTCATTTACCCATCCCATAGAGTATGGTTGTGGGTGTCTTGTCACTTTCAAATTCAATATTTTGATTGTTTCCCTAGATATCAAATTCTTTTGGCTCCCACTGTCAACAATAAAATGTAGAGGCTTTCCATCAACCCACATCTGTGAATGAAAAATTCTATCTTCATCTTCACGATGCATTACTTTAGCAGTTGCAACTATGGCATATGGGTTTGCTTCTATGAAAGAATCGTTATCCTTTTTCTCAGAAGGATCTATTGGTGATGATTCAGATTCAGCTTCCTCTCCTCATATTTTTTTCATGAGATTTTTGATACTTTGACAATCCTTTATATTATGGGTTGGGGACTTATGCATCTCACACCAAATGCATGTATTTGTCTGTGTCTTTTTTTCAGCCCACCATATGTTCTTAGCTGAGTTTGAATGAGGTTCCTTGGTCACCTATTTTCCTACATATTTATTGTCACCTTCAACCTTTGTCTTATTATTTACAATGTAGTCCCTCTTCCCTTTCTGCTTGAATTTCTCTTCAATTCTTGTAGTTGTGCGTGTGTAATTGGGTACCTGTCAGAAGCAACACAAACACTCAATAGATCATTATATTAGTGCAAAAGGGTTAGAAAAGCATATAAACCCACTAAAACTGACCTATTGCCTTCTAACTAGGAG
>MU224133.1:3202459-3217475 GCA_018584345.1 Thuja plicata | reverse complement strand
ATGCTTCAGACTATGTTGTAGGTGTTGTCTTAGGAAAAAAGACTAAAAACCTTGAAAATGCAATCTATTATATCAGTAAGAGTCTACATGGACCAGAGTTAAACTATACAGTGACTGAGAAAGAATTGCTAGCGGTAGTTTATGCTCTAAATAAATTCCACCATTATGTGACTGGTTATCCTATCTATGTTCATACTAACCATGCAGTAATTAAGTCTCTCATGAACAAACCTGCCATCACAGACAGGTTAGAAAGATGGCTCCTTCTTTTGCAGGAATTTGATATAACAATCATTGACAAGACAGGGAAAGAAAACATGGTAGCTGATAATCTATCAAGACTTCATCATACTGAAGAAGATATTACTTTGATAAATGATACATTTCCAGATGAACATTTGTTTAATATTGTTGTCTAGAATCTATGGTATGCAAATATACCTAACTACCTAGCAGCTAATAAAATGCCAACACATTTCTCTTATAAGGAAAAGAAGTTGCTTGTAGAGAAAAGCTTCCATTTCTCTTGGATTGATAGCACATTATTTTACACTGGGCCTGACCAAGTCATGAGGAGATGTGTGAGAGAAGATGAGACATATGACATTCTTCATGCATGTCATAATGAACCATGTGGAGGGCACTTTGCAGCCAAATGAATAGCATAGAAGATTTTAACAACTAGCTACTATTGGCCTACACTTCACAAAGATGCAACAAGTTATACAAGGAAGTGTGACAAGTGTCAAAGAATGGGCCGACCAACAAGATCATATGAAATGCCCTTAAACCCACAGGTGGTGGTAACACCATTTGATAAATGGGGCATGGACTTTATTGGTCCAATAGATCCTCCATCTAATGGGAAGTCATACATTCTAGTATGCACAAATTACCTGACCAAATGGGTCGAAGTCAAAGCAATGAAGCATGCCAGAGATCACAAAATTGCTGAATTTCTGTATGAAGAAATTTTTACTAGATATGGCGTGCCAAGAGAACTTGTTACTGATCAAGGTACCCAATTCACCTCCAATCTGATAATAGAGCTCATGAAGGAATATAATATCAGACATTGGAATTCAAGCCCCTATCACCCCCAAGCCAATGGACAAGCAGAAGTAACAAATTGGAAAATAGAAGCAATTTTAACAAAGACAGTTCATTTGCACCGCCGAGATTGGAGCAGCAGACTATCAGAAGTCATCTAGGAATATAGAACAATATGGAAGACCACCACTGGGTTCACTCCGTTTGAACTATTATATGGCAAAACAACAATGCTACCGATTGAGTTTGAACACAAAACATTAAGAACAGCGCTGGAGTTAAATATTGATCTTCCTGCAGTATAGAGAGAGCGATTATTGCATCTCAACTCTTTGGATGAAATGCGCAAGTCTACCCTGCAGTGCACAAAAATTGTCCAAAAGCAAAGAAAATAGTGGCATGACTCTCATATCAAGAGTAAGAAATTCAAAGTTGGAGATTGGGCATTGTTATATGATTCCAGATACCAAGAGATACCAGGGAAGCTATAGACATGATGGCTAGGTCCATATGAAATAAGCCATGTATTTACAAATGGAGCAGTCTAGTTGACCACAATTGATCCTGTCCACTTCAAGCTACTAGTCAATGGCCATAGACTAAAGTTGTATCACCAGCCACAGACGAAAGAAGACTTCTTGCACCAATTCAACCAGCCTATTTTAAAGGATCAATAGGTAACACTTCCTACAGTAGAGGGTGTCAACCTTCTTCCTGCAGCACTTCAATAAGAATTCCTTCGAAGTATGACCATAATAAAAACTTTATGTTTACATAAAGTTCAAATTCTCCATTCACTTTCTGCATTCTTCTTTTTCAACCCATTTCATTTCTTAATCTTTCATCCACCCACCTTCCACGTCATCATATTTCTATGTTTTCAATAAAGAGATAGTGCACTAATGCATGCCGACCACTGACGCTATCATTCCACTCTCACCAATCTTTCCTAACACATGCAATGATCAATTAACAGGTACAAACTTTTCAAATTTATTTCCATTTTTAGCGCATAGATTTAGTTGGTTATATCAAATACTGCAATAAATGTATCGTTGCCACCTTAATATAGTTCCATACCTTCTGCCAAGTCTGAAAAGTGAGGACACTTGTCCATATTTCGTAGTGGGCAGGGAAGTGTGCCAATTTCTAAAAATATCATTTATATTTACTCATTAAAAGATCCTCAAATCTATACTTTGGAATTGTCTTAATTAAAATCTAGCTGCCGCATCACACAAGTGTCAAATGTCATACCTTTATTCCAAATAAACCCCTAACTGTCAGACTAGATGTGACCCAGTATTAAAACCATGACATAACTCTCACTCTCGCATGAACACCTATGATTCATTCTGGTAAAATACATTATTTTTCTTCATATCAAGAATACCAGAAGAATGTGAAATAGGGTATGTGGGTTTACAAGAAGTAGTCTGAAATTCAAAAGAGAAGAAGGTAATTATCAAAAATAGAGGTTAAATAGAGCAGAGGTTGAATTTGGTAAAATGGGGGGCCAATTGCAGTGCCATGAACCAGTGGTTCATGGTATTTTACTATCTAATGTTAAGGCAGTGAGAAGATTTAATGCCTGTGGATGGCTGGGGTATTTCTTAAAATTGACAGAGTTTGATGAGGAAGCAGCATCAGAATTTGCAAACATATTTGATGAGGGCCATGCGATGGTATGGGGGTTGCCAGTTTTTGCAACATAGGAGTGAATAGCAGAAGTGACTGGTTTTCCAATAGTAGGGGAGCACTATCCCAATGCCCATGATGCCAGGTCAGCCAGGGCTCAATTCACCCTACCAGGAGATGCTCCATTGGAGATCACTAAACAGGGATGCAAAAGGATGTCCATTCCTCCACCATACCAGGAGTTGGCTATGCACATTATAAGGTATTTCACCTACAAAGGGTGATTATCTAATTTATATGCAAATCATTTTAAGCTTCTTAGTTATGTATGACATAATATCCCAATGAATGCACCCAATTTTCTGTTTAATATGTTGTGCATTAGTGCCAAAGAAACCCAGAAAGGGAAAGACAACTCTGTTACTCACCATGCCCTGATTAAATTACTCATAGAAAGATCTCTTAGGGATGCCTCCCCTATGACATGGGCAGAGTTCATCCATCATAAAACCCTTCAACCTCAAATTTCCCCTAATGTGCAAATTAGCCAAGATAATGTAGTTTTCCCTGACCCAGTTGCTGAGCAGAGTACCCAAGGGGTAGAAACCAAAAATATACAAGAAAATGTGCCTTTAACCACTCACATGAGAAATATACCTATTGTCACCTAAACCAAAGGAAAATAGAAATTAGTAGGAGAAACTTTGGTTCCTGCAGCTAAACCACAAAACCCTCAAGTCTCAAGAAAGAAGAAGATGAAGTCAGTTCCTGCAGCCACTACTCCTACAGCAGAGAAAAAAAAAAGGGTTAGTAAGAAGAAGGTCATAGAAGTTGAGGAAATCCCTATAAGAAGAAGCCCTAGGATGAGAGGGAAAATTCCTAAAGTGCCCACTGAAAGCCAGCCCTCTTCCCCCAAACATTTTGAGGAAACTCCTATTCATATTGTCCTGGATGATTCTCCTAGCCAGTCTGAGGTTCCTAACATTCCTCAAAATCTAGAAGAGGAGTGTGAAGATGAGCCAAATGTATGTCAAAATGACCCAAGAGTTAGTCATCAGGATGTTCCAACTCGTGAGAAAGAAACCCCTATAACTCACTAGCTGCCTTGCATAAGAAATGCTTTAGTTTCCTATAAGCGAACTTGGTTAATAAAATTCTTAGAGCAGTTATGGAAAGAACAAAGTAAGAAGAATAACCAAGATGAAAACAATGGTCTGATTACTCTGCAAATGCTTCTTTTATAGTTATATAATAAACATGTGCTTACAACCACCCTATATGGAGAAGAGAAAAAGAAATTTTAGAAAGTAATAGCAGAATAGGAAAAGGAAATTGCAGAATTGAAATATCAATTGGCAAAATAGAAAAAGAGAATGGAAGATGCTCTTAAACTAATTGACCAGGTAATTTCTTGTAGACCTCCACCTAGGGTCTATACTATCTATCTCAAAGAACAATTCCTCCTATTTTAGTTGATGATGACCCTCAAAGATGTAAACGCAGAGTTCAAATCATCCTAGGAATTCTATGGTTTATACCAGACACTTCCATCTTGGCAACAAAACCTACTCTATGAGTTGTATGTGCATAATTTCATCATCCCAGCAAAGAGTGAATGGAATCCCCTACCTTACATAGGGGATATACACCTAAGGGCCCTGATGTCATGGATGCACAATGAGGCTAACTATGATAGGCGGTTGGGGAATTAAAAAGATCTTGAGAAAATAGAACCCCTACCCTTAAGAGCAGAAAGCAGTCAACCAGAAGTATTACTGAGGGATTGTTTTAGACTGACATATGGGAATGTTAAAAATGAAATCAGAGCTAAAATTTTTAAACTCAGAGCAGATGTGTATGCAGAATATGATAGCATGTCCTATTTTGTCTTCCAAAAAACCTTAATCGTTGCCAAAAGTAGATGGGGTAGATTATCAGAGGTATTCAAAAGATCAGAACCACATAGCCCCATTAACCTTTAACCAGCTATACACTAGGCACAAAAATACATAGCATTGGGTAGGAAAATTAGGTAGGAGCTCTAGTGTTTTCTCACAATGTAGCCGCCCATGCTCTTGTGGCCCTTGTATGATATCAACACTACCAAGCTTGATAGGCTGCAAGAAAATCACAGAAGGGAAGTTTGGGAAAGAACAAGAGGATTCTACTACTCCTTTAAGAGCCAGAGGCAAGGAAGAACTAAAGTTGGTGACTATAGGTCAATTTCCAGAAGGTGTAATGCTTGAGGAAAAGCATTTGATTAACCAAGGGGTAGATGATAAGGCCAAATTATTGCCTCTATTTTGTATAATTTTAAATACTCGGTTCTAGTTTTTGTCAAAACATTTGAGAGCCTAGCCAGTCAAAACTTGTGATAAAGTCCAGATAAAACTGATAAACCATGGGTAGATGTTTGTGACATATTTTTCTAATATTATACATATAGTGTAGTATTTCATAAAACCATCAGAATCTATGTTCTAATATCTGGCTCTGTGCTTTACTATGTTGAACTGGTCGCCCAAGCTTTACTACCCACACCACGGGCTGTTGCATTTCCATCTTCTTCTGCGACATTTTTTTAGCAAGGATAGTTTCTTTTCTATTTTTGTAATAAGTGTTCAATCCTCTATATAGAGGGATTGGACCGATAGTTTGAGGTTAGCTAGAAAAGAGAGAGACAGAAGTTTTTGGAAGAAAATTGTTATACAGCAATCTGTTTCAAGTTCCATGTCTTGTTTCTATGTAATGAGTTTTTAAAATGCAATGAAATAGTTCTTGGTTTACGTTCTATGTTAATATTTTAGTAGAAAGAAACCAAGGGGGCCCACTTGGGAGGTGGAATAGGTTAGAATAGAATAGATTTCATTTCCAGCATTTCCAGTATTTCAGATAGAAGTTACAATTTCTTCCTACAGCATCCTACCTTGTGAGTGTTCCTGTAGCATCTACAAGAATAGTTATAATGGATGTTTTAGGTTGAAATCATAGGTTTTAGTAGAGTTGAAATTTATAGCATTCATTTCAGTAAGAAGTTAAATGTGTTCTTTTCCTGCAACACTAGTATAAGTTTCTTTCATGCATTTTTACCTTACTGCAGCATAAGCATAATGACTCCTTAAGAAACCTAGTGCACATATTGTGTCGACCATTTCAAGTATACGTCCCTGGGTTGACAATTTAAATGCACCTCATAATGGGAGAAGTATTCCTTATATTGAATGAACCATTCCTAAGAAAGGCCTTGAGCATGATTATTCCACACCTATTGTGAGGTGGTTCACCTACCTTAGCATGAGTATTAAGGACAACTAACTTTTTTTGTTCAGGGCAAACCATGAGAAGAACAAAAGCTCCAATTTGAGAAATCAAATGTTTACATTGTTTAGCACTAATTAGAGAAGAAGTTTGTGTTGGACACACCTCTAGTATTCAAAACCTCTTCCCACCAAGCTTGATTGTAACACTGTGTGGTCTGGATTCATACACTCCATTCCTCTGATACATGTAAGGTTTCCCCAACAAGACATCACATACATCTAGCGGTGCTACATGACATACCAATTCATCCTTGAAAGGCTTGATTGAATATGGAAGATGATAGTTTTTATTTATTTGAATATCTTATCCCTCATTTACCAATCCCATAGAGTATGGTTGTGGGTGTTTTGTCACTTTCAAATTCAATCTTTTGACTGTCTCCCTAGATATCAAATTCTTTTGGCTCCCACTTTCAACAATAAAATGTAGAGGCTCTCCATCAACCCACATCTATGTATGAAAAAGTCTCTCTTCATCTTCTCAATGCATTACTTTAGCAGTTGCAACTATGGCATATGGGTCTGCTTCTAGGACAAAATATTTCTCCTTTTGCTCGGAAGGATCTATTGGTGATGATTCAGATTCAGCTTCCTCTCCTCATATTTCTATCATGAGATTTTTGATACTTCGACAATCCTTTATATTATGGGTTGGGGACTTATGCCTCTCACACCACATGCCTATATTTTACTATGTCTTTTTTGTATCCCACCATGTGTTCTTAGCTGAGTTTGAGTGAGGTTCTTTGGTCACCTATTTTCCCACAGATTTATTTTCACCTTCAACCTTTGGCTTATTATTTGCAAAGTAGTCCCTCTTCCCTTTCTTCTTGAATTTCTCTTCAATTTTTGTAGTATATTTATAGGCAGTTGCCAATGTCTCAATATTCAAAAATTCCTTCTCTGTTTCAATAGACCTGTGAAGTCCACTATGATATTTCAGAATTTGATGCTTCACTGAATCCTGAATACCAAGTTTTGTTGAAAGTGAATGGAATATGTTTGTGTAATCTTGCACAGATTGGTCCCTTTTCTATTGAAGCAACTACCATTCTATGTATTTTTTTTCATATACATCCTCAGGAAAGTATGCTTCTTTTATGTATTCCACAAATTTTCTTTTATGTATTCCACAAATTCTCCCCATGTGGGCTTGTTATTAAGAGATATTTCCAAGCCATTTTCATTAGATAATTCTCATTCTTTATTTTCTTATTTGGCTTCCCATGCACATTTCACATGGGTTTCAGCTTTGAGGAGAGAAAATGTTAGTTTTTCTGCATCTGATAAATTATTTACAAAAAAAGTATCTATCCAAGTTTGATATCTAGTTATCAACAGCTTCAGCATCAACTTTTCCTTCAAAATTTGGGATGTCAAAATTTACCTGCACTTTGAAAGGGTTATTTCCATGAAATGTTGTTCTCAATTTAGATGGTTTTTTATTCTATAGGAGTGAAAATTGACTCATCATCTCCTCTTGTTGCTTATTTAAAGCCTCTTCCATCGACTGCTTAATTTTATTGTCTGACATCCTCGATTGTGTGCACCTGAAAGGTGGATATTGTGACAAATCTTGTGTATCCAGTCCTAATATTTTGTAGGAGGACCTTGTGTAAATTGGCATAAAGGATTTTTCCTGATCTACTAACACTAATCTGAATTATGAATCAGATTACAATACCTAGTATGATACCTGCGGTATTGTCAATTTCAATATAAAAACCAGAAGACTAACAATAGAATTGAAAGCCAAAAAAAGTGATTCATTCTATTCAAAATTTGAGTTTATACAAATATGATGGATCCCAAGGGTCACTAGAATACCTTGGAAATGAAATGAAGAGTGACCATAATGTTTATTACAAATAAACTTATTAAAACTACCAAAAATTTCAAAAAAAATTATATAAAAATTTAGGCCTACTTGGAGAAGGTCTAACTTTCTAGTCCTAGGTCCGATTTGTGAACCGTTTACTTTGTTGGAAATATAATCAAAAATTTTAGACCCAAATTTAAGAAATATGCTTCCCTGATGAAGATCTTCCCAAAAATGCTCCAAAGACATTAAAAAAATACAGTTTACTGAGACATACAAAATTCTGAAAAAATTAGATTTTAGTATTTCCTAATTCCACCCTGATCATCGGTTAAGGACACTGAAAATGAACAAGCTATTTTTGTAGTTGACAAGAAACCTATGCTACTATCATCACCAATCAAAAGAGGTACTAGAAGGTACAACATATCCTCAGTACAACCGAGAGAAAAGAAAGTTGGAGAGGTAGCTCAACCTACAGGAAAGGCATATGTAAGATCCAGAGGAAGGAAATAACCTGCACGTACCAGAAGAAGATTATTACTTGGAAATGAAAGTGAAATAGAGTCTGATGAGGAAATAAATTATACACCAGTTGCATACCTTTCACATTTTCCACAAATTCTTGATGATTTTCTGGAAGGACTATAGAAATCGGGAGGATTTTGAGGCTTCAAACAAGTCAAATATGAGAAAAAGAATGAAGCAGATAAGAAGAATATTGAAGAATTCATTGTGATGACATTGCTAAGATACATATTAACACCCATTGAACTTGCAGACAAGTTACCAGAGGAATTATACAATAATATTGATGCAAGATGGAAGTATGTTATCAATGCAGAGAAGAAAATGAGAGAGAGATCACTAGTACATAATATTCCTAACCTTGCACTATCTGAAATTCATGAAGCACTGAAGAAGTATTCAAATAAATTTCTAGTCAAGGGAAGAGCCTTAAGAATAATGAAATGAGATATACAATCTATGGAGAAGGAAACAGCTGAAAAATGGAAAGATATATTTCACATAGATGATATCGAGTATTAGGAAGCATAAAAGAATCAAGATTCAACCACTATAGATAAGATAAGGAAAGCACAAATCAAATAGATCCTATTGATCTAACTACTGATAATGCAGAGATTATTATTGAAGAACTACCTGAGGAGGAAGATCCTAAAAAATATTTGTCAAAGGATGAAGATTTCATGGACACACAAGTGAATGATACTGAGTGCATGGCTGTTGATAATGCACTTTTACTAAGAAAAGATCCAATCATGACACAAGTGCAAAGTTATAAAATTGGGGACAATATCAATACTGAGTTTTTACAAGACACACAAGACATGGTGACAAAGCCACCTGTAGATATAGATAAGGAGAAGGTTGATGAACCTAAGGCCACTGAGACCAAACAAGAAAAGAGTGCAAATTTGGAACCCCCAACCAACACCGTTGGTCAAAAATAAGATATACCACCTACCAACATAGCATGTTGGTTGTATTTCCTATTTTTGAGTTTGTCCTATAAAATTTTGAAGCCTCCTATCACTCCTGTGCTTAGAAGGTTGAAGACCATAGTTTAAAATTCTTATATATCTCTGCAAATATTGTTTTAGCCCTTAACCTTGGTGAAAATGCCAAAAACCCTAAGTCCTTGGGTCATTTCTACTCAAAATTGCAAAAATTCCCTGATTTTCTTAAACGGGTTCTATTTTCATGTTACTTTTTCACACTTAAGTCTTGAGAATATGCATGTGTTTATATGATAGTCACTTAGTCTCATAAAAGAAAGAGAATATTCCACATGGTTACGAGACTCTGTGACTTGTCTTTGTCATGCTATCTCTCAATGAAAAGGAATATGCTTAAATGATTAAGAGACTTAGCGTAGACCCTCCATCTGAAAGAAAGATCAACGGTGGTTAGGTTATCTCTTAATAAGATCAGGGTTAGTGATTTCATATCATGAATTTCATTTTTCTCAGTCGCATTGTCTCTGGATATAACCTAGGGTTATATTTTAAGTTAAAAGCTTAAGATTCCTCTGTTGTCGCCAAGTCTTGGAATGAAATATGAGTTAAGTGAATGAACTGGAGATTTAGTGACAACCATTCATCTCAAATTAAATATAATGGTAGTTGGGAAGTCTCCTAATAAAATATATGGTTAGTAAATCATCAAGCAACATAGAGTTTTAACAGTTGCATTATCTCTGAATAAACTATGGTTGAAAGTCAGTTTCAAAAACACTATTATCGCCAAGTCTCAGAACAACTGATGAGTTAAGAAAAAGATTGTGAGACTTGGAGATAGTCATTAGATTAAAGTAAGATCCAATGGATAGCGTGAAGTTTCTTATAGCATTTGAAAATTCAACATTCATTCAGTGATCAAGAGACAACAAGTAACATTGAGACACGTGGCTAAATATGATAAAGATTAAAGGTATAGTTGCATAGTCTCTGATCAATTTTTAATACAATAAAATTATTTGGTGAGACAAAGGGTGTTGTCTCCAAGTCTCAGAATGATTTATGGTTATATCAAAATATTATGAGACTTGGCGAAAGGCATCTGAATAAAAGGAAATCAATGGTGATCGCGTAGTCTTAGAATAAACCTGAAGTAAAGGAAATCTTTCAGCGACTTATCTTTTCATAGTCGTGTAGTCACAAGAAGGTAATCAGAAGTTGAACTAAAGTTAATAAGTGTTTTGTGTCACCAAGTCTGAAAAAGTGATCACAGTTAAGTATTTTTCTCAGCGACATGGAGATAAGTTGTATTCGCAAGGTCGCTAATAGGGAAAAGTGAAAGTTAAGCCACGGTAAAATTTAATACAGTTGCTGATGCGCCAATATTAGAAATTAATTAGCCAATGAGGATTTAGAGAAGTTACGACAGCTTGGAAAGGTAGCTGAGGTGTTTGAGGATCAGCCAGTCAGATCATAATTAACCTCTTGTTGAATTTAATAAGTATTTTCATCAATTCTGCACTCATTTGAATTTTATTTCCTATCATAATCAAAGGCTACAACAAGGAGAAAGCATTGATGTCATAGTATGTTGAATTGAAGGCAGAAGTGATGGGATTGCCCAATTACGAGATGTGTACTTTGATCATTCTTTACCATAAATAGATGATATGTGCTTCATTTTCATTTACATTTCTTTTAGAATCTAGAGCGAAGAAATTTCCAAGTTATCAGTGTTGCAAAATTTGAGAGTTTCCAGCTTTTGAAAAGTTAAGCAATTAAGGTTTCCAGTTCAGAATTCAAGGAATTTGGTTGATTTTTAGAGCTTAGATTTTTTTAGTGCATTACAATTCAGAAGTAAGGGTTTCCAGTGATAGATTTGTTTCAATATCAATCAAAAGGGTGTGATAAAAGCCAGTAGCTAGGATGAGTAGAGAAGTCAGTGTAGCTTCCACCAATAGGAAAAGTGAAGAAATGGAAGATGAGGCCAAGGGGAAAAGGAATTTCTGTGATGAATTCTTGACATTGCTGTCAGGCTCAACAAAAAATAAAAATTCAAAGGATGATTACCTAAATGATGACCTATCATACATTCGAGATGCCAAAACTCTATGTTCATCAGGTTACTCTCTTTTTAATTACTATTATAAAAAATTTGATGAAGTTGTACCTATGTCAAACCCTTGGACATGTGGCTTAACCAATTTAATTGTACCTGATGTATTCATATATATTGATCTTGTTCTAGCTTTAGCAAATAACTATGATTCTCTTTCTAAAACAATTAAGAGGAGTGATGGCACTATATTAGTGGCCTTAAACAGAAATTCATTTATGAAAGCCTTCAACCTCTACTACCCTATTTCAACAGAGATTGACTTGAAGAAATTGGAAGCTAGGTATGAAAAATAGGCTGGAGTAGTTAAAATTTTAGTCTAGAGGCATATTCCTAGACAAATTAAGAATTATATTTCCCCCATGCAAGGACTTGCACCTTATGCTTATACAGATTTGAACCACTACATCGAATACATTTCTTTAACACTTTGTAGAGTATTAGGAAGGGATGGGGGTATAGAGAGAATCACTGTAGATCTCTTGATGATTACCCTAGACTTGCAGGATGTCCATGTTAGCACCACCTATGATTACATCCATTATATAATTGATAGAATGCATGTGGGGTTTGTGGCCATAAAAATAAAGAAAAGGAGCCCAAGTTTTTACATTACTCCATCCTAATGCATTTGATAATGTATTATAACTACACTGTTATGGATTTGAATAATTTGAGACCACAAAGAGTGAACCAGGGTCAACCCAACCTCATTCAATTTTGGATAAGAATTTGGAATTACACTGCAAAGGATTGTGAGTTTTGTGCATTTGAGAATTGGATAGTTTATCCATTACTGTAGTGTTTAGGAGTCAATAAGACTAGATTACTAGCCAAGTTGTTGCAATTGTTGAGGCCTTGTGAGTATGTAGACAAGGGGCCTGGAGATCACAACTAGGGAGATTTTTACTTAGAGAAAAATTTTACTATAATCAGAGTATATGGATGTTCAAATCCACCCCCACATACTTCCATTTCATATTCCTGCCAGAATTGTAGCAATGGAGTTCATATGGAAACTCATGTTAACAGATAAGGAGCATCTGGCTCCTCACAGGAAAGGGACATTCACTCCCAGATAGTTTAAAGTATATCAATTTACTATTGGCAAGAGGGCCATAGATCTGGTAAATAATTGGATAAGCCATTATAGGATGGGTGTAGCATTATGTAGGTACTTTGATACAGAGGGATTCATTGCAAGCACCAAGAAGCTTCTAACCCCAACTATTCCTTATACTTATGAGCATGAAGAGTGCATAGAACAAGATGCCATAAGGAATGTTATTGAGGATGAGGAAGTGATCTTAAGAGAAAATAAAATTAAAGAATTAATGGACCTAGAAAGGTAGGTAAAGAGGAAAGGATTGTCCTTTGGAGGGTTCTTCCCTGATTTACCTTATTTGAAAAGGATAGAGGCTATGATTGACTCTCACACTTTCCTGTGTAATCAATTGGAGGATGCATTAGTAGTTCCTGAGAAGGACCAAGCAAAGCATTCTGAATATAAATATGATGATGACAGTGATGAAGGCTACCCTTTGCCTATTTCCCCTCCAGTCAATTAGGCAATTGAAGAAGAAAAAGAAGAATATGAGAACATTGTTGACCTAAAAAAGGTCCCAGAAACTAAGGTTACCAATGAGCCTCCTCTCAAAAGGAAAAAATTTGAACTTGGAGAGCCTTCCCAGGTAATAATCTATGTAAGGAGAGAGAATAAAAGGGATAAAGTCAGTGCTCTTATTCTTGGTAATAGACAATATGACCATCAGTTGAGGAAGGAGATCAGAAAAGGAAAAAAATTGCAACAAGATGAAGAGGATAATGTTGAATTGAATCTTATAACATGCATTGATGAAAGGGTAATTCATCAGCAACAGTTCCTGGATGATGACAACATCATCAAAACCAAGGAATTTAAATATTTCCTTAGATGTAATAAGAAGAAAAAAGTTGGTAAACAACTTCAGTTGGATGGAGGAGAGCCAGTAACAGCTGAAGCCTTACAGGCTATACAGGATTATGATCCTAAAATAGAGGAAATTACTCCAGAAGAAGCAAGAAAACTAGTTAAAGACAGTGGGATGTTACTTGTTGAAGGCTGGGATTTAGCCTCTGCATTTATAATAGATTAGATAAGGAAACAACCAACTTTAAATTTATCATCAGAAGTTTAGGTTGGAGAATTGATAAAAGGATTTGGTTATAACCCAAAGTCCTAGGTTGTTGCAATGTGGAGCCTAGCTCCTAAGGATCAGAAGCTAGCCTTATTGAATATTCAATAGAACATGGTGGGTAGTCAGATGGTATGGTCTATCAATAATACCAATGACATGTAGATTTCACAGGTGTTATCACACTTTGCCCAATTGAATGTAGCCAAAATAGAACAAATATCACAAAGTTATAACACCTTGATAGAAGAAACCAGTGCCATTGTGAAGGACAAGAAGTTGTGTCAGATTAAAAATCATGCTTTGGAGAACACAATCAAAGATCTGGCTTAGAAATTGATTAAGAAACCTGAGGTTATCCCTGCCTCACCAAATGATGCAAGGAGGTTGGAGACGAGGCCTAGGGCACACCCAAAACCATCCAGCTTGTAGATACAATGTGGAATTAACACAACACATAGTAGGAGAAGAGAAATGCAGGAATCTTTATTATTAAATCATCAAAATTAATACATGCCAAGCTATAAGGCCTTCCTGGTTATGGCCATATACAAAGAAATATATTATAATTTAATCTTCTTACGCAGACAACTCAGATCTTCAATATCTTAACATTTTCCTTCTTTCTCTAAGACTTGCTACCAAACTAAGAGCATACAAAAGAATATATACAAGAGACCAACAAGGAGGTTGGGGCTCAAAACCAAAGGAGAGACCCATATTTAGGTCCCCATGAATCCCAAAGATAGATCCCAAATAAATCCAGCCAGGAGAATTAAATGAAGAAGTCAGCCACAGCTACAACTCCAAAAATAAACCAACTCAACAAGGACATGACCGAGCAATAGAGTACTCAGCCAAAGAAGAGCTGAGCAACAACAACATGCATGACTGAGCAACTCGGAAAGCATGCTGACCAATAGAAGCCAAGAAACAAAGAACAAAATAAGGAATGCAGTAAACATATTTTTGGTTGAGAAGGATTGCCAAGGACCCAAGATGCTCCTGCATCAGACACCTGGGGTTGAAAAGAAATGATTCCCCAAATCATGTATCAGGTCTATTGGTGCCCAAAAATGCTGAATTGGATTTCCTATGGACTTTCCAATCCAATGTTTGGTAAACCAATTGTTTTTTGCCAACTAACGGGAATGATCAATTATGATCCTCTTCCCCTGCACTTCTAGTTCTACAAGACCAAGGTGAGTGAACCTTTACCTTAACCACTATCTACTAGTTTAAGGCATTTTATAACAGATAACTTGTGTACAGAATTCAACTGATCTCTCAATATGGCAAGTAGGCTTGAATAAATCAAATTGTAAGCAATATATCATAAACTATAAACTGAAATACTTTGAGTAATTGAAAGAATGTTTAGTAAATATGTATGTAAATTGAAATAAAAAGATAGATAA
>MU224133.1:3178606-3191932 GCA_018584345.1 Thuja plicata | reverse complement strand
TTCCAAGTAAGTATGGCAACCCCAGTTGTGTTTGATATAGCAGAGAGGAAGATATTTGTATTCAAGAGGCATCCATTCAAATCCATACTAGATGATGTGGAAGGGGCTTTCTCCAAAACCCCGCTAGGTGTTGTTCACATGGAAGATATCTGCATGTATATTTACTGTAAGAAGGAAATAGTAGGAGATGAGCCACTCATATGGGATAAATGATGAAACCTAATTACACATTCAAGAATGAGTTTGTGAACTTGATAGATAACCCTATTTTCAAATACTCAAATGCGCATGAGTTTGATGAGCTAGAGTGGGTGAAGGTTTTGTTAAGAAAAATACATGATGATCTTTATTGGATTGGTGAGCTCCCTGTGTGTATCACTACAGACCTAATCCATGAATTAACCAGACTTCCCAAGACTAGACAATTTTTTCCTACTGGTAAGGATGTCAAGAAACAAATTGAGAAAGTTTTCCTATCTAGAAGTGACAAGCGCGGAATGACAGTTGACCCTATCAAAGAAGATGACATAAAACTCTTAACAATGATACTTGGGTATAAGTTTTAGCAAGAAAGCAAGTTGAACAGTGTCTCTATAGCAATAGTCCTAGTAGCTATCAGAATGGTGAGGGACAACACTCAATAAAACCTATGTGAGATCTTGCATGGTCAATTGATTGACAACATTCGAATCATCAAGCATGATAGAAGCAAGACATTCAGGTTTGGATCTCTGATCATTTACTTGTATTTCCATATAGTTGGAAAGGTTGTAAACCTTTACCTAGATAGGAGCAAACCCACAATGTCTCAGATTTCTCTTAAGGTCACCTTAGAGAGCAGTGCAAGGGATGCCATGGATATGGATATAAAGACATTCAGGATCAAAATGCAGAATAGGTTCAGACTATCTGAGAAGATAGTTGACAAATATAAGAATACCATATGTTTCATGGTAGAAACAGATTGCACATGCATGGAGGTAGTTGAACCTAGAACCAAATGGATTCATCCTCTTGGTTATGAAGTGGAAGAACATGTGTTAGAAGAATATGCACAAGTTCTATTTTCTGCACCCAAAGATCCTAATGAGCCTAGGTGGGGCACCTATAGACAGAAGACTAATGAAGTGGATATTATCTTACACAGTGCTAATAATAAAAGGAAAGCATCCAGAATTACATCTAACATACTGAAAGTTCATGGAGTTACTCAAGAAGATCTTGACAAAGCAAGAGATGCTAAGATAGAAAAAGAACTTGAGAAAGCTGAACAAATCCAGAAGAAGAAGAAAGTAGAGAGCATCTCTGTGCCCTCTACCACCATTGATTTAGACTCATCCCCACTGTCTACACCAAGAAAGAAGACTAGAGGAAGAAAATAGGTGCCCACAAATCACCCATCCTCAAGGAACACTCAAAGTAAAGCAAAGAATACTCAAGCTCCTCCTGAGGTAGGATTTAGACCTAGTCTAAATGTTTTGAGGAATAGGATTGTAAATTAAGGGAGATTAGATACACTTTCTATAGTCTACGACAAATATCAAGAAATTGATAATTCTATGATCATATCTCATATGATCAAGTTTAAGAAGACAGTTCTTGAACTCAAGACAGTGATACCAGATCATTTATGGAACTTATTGGAGATCATGAAAAGACATGCAATAGAGGAAGACATGAATATTAGAGAAGAAACATTGGATACTCTTCTCCTTGTATGCTCATATGATGAGAAGGCTATATTATTAGATTTGGTGAAGCCTCATCTCTGAAGTAAGACAAGGACCCTACAGATTATGAACAAAGAATATGAGCAGATATTTAAGGAGACTAAAAAGGAATTTGCACAAGTGTTTATGGATAGACACATGTATCCACCAATGGTTCCTATAGCAAAAGATACTCTAGCTTCTCCTAAATAGGTTACAAAACTAGTGATTCAAATAGTGCCTATGATAGGTCCACAGGTTTTAGCGCCCATAGTGACAATAAATTCTGATATAGATAAAGACTCGAAAGACACTATAATAGTTGACAATGTAAAGATATCCATGACAGCATCTGAAAAAGATATGGACAAAGTTGATAAGGCATTTGTAAGCACTAAAGAAATGTGCACTGATGATACATCTGCACAACAAGATGAAGTTCTCATCATTGATCCAATTGACACTAATGAAGAAAAGATACTCAAGATGATACACAAGGTGATAAGACACCAATAAAAGAGATACCAGTAAAGGTTGAATGCATGGATACCAGTCAAAACACTATATTATAACCATCCACTCAACTATCCACCTCATTGTTGTCAAGGTTAACTCCCGATTCAGCAAGTTTTGATGCATGGGGAGTGTTAGCACTTTTTCTTGCAACACTTACCTAATTATGATAGTATACCTTATATACTTGAATGCAACCTCTTTTAGGCAAGAGAAAGGCTAATTTCTAAGGATTGGATAATATCCTTCTTAATTTTTGAGCTCCATAGACTCAAGCAGGTATTACCTTTTAAATATTACTGATATTTCAGCCTATGTATTTGGTGGATTGATTCATTCACTGGTTATGTACCCAAAACCTCACTGTAACAATTTATAGAATACTTTAGACATTGCAATGATTGATTTGAAATAGAGTATTATAAGCCAGACTATGGTTTTGATAACATGAACCAATAACACAAGGATTTGCATCCTTCTTCCTTTTTTCTTCAGGAGGGATAACCTAATGATTCACTCTCTAAAGAATAAACAAAGTGGACAATATCCTCTTGATATAAGTCCTTGATGAGTTCAGCTCATTTGTTTTAGTAACAGATATGTTTGAAATAATTTTGAAAACTTGGATGATGATAGATTATCAGACCAAGACCTAGATCAGTGCCTATCCTTTGGGTTATAGAGTCAAAAGCTTAAAGTCTCACAAAAACAAAATACTATAAGTTGTCTTACAACCTACATGCAATTAGGATAAGTTTTCTTACAAATTATCTAATTACCTCTAAAATACTATATCAAATCTTTAAATACTGATATGCTTCTCAAAACCACTCACAAAATTTAGTTCTTTAGATGAAAGAAACTTGTAAGTAATTAAATAGTCACCTTGTAACCAAAATGCTTCAGACTGCCTTACAACCTTAAGCATAAAAAAGCATACACAGAAAATAAAGAGACAACAATAGAGAAGAGTAAAATTGTACCGTATTTTATTGATGTAATCCTTCTTTCATACATGAAAAAAATTTGAAGCTTGAAAGACACAGACACAAATTTAGAAAGACTAATTTTATAATATATTTCATCCTCTTTAAAAATACAAATCTCTTCTATATATATAAGTCTTCAACCATCTTGGAATCCTTTTCAAAAGGATGCTACAAGCTTCGGATGGTCTCATAAAACCTAACCCTAAAACTACAGAAGAGACAAAAAAGAAAGAGAGAGAAGTGGTGGAATGACCAAGTCAAAAGATAAAAATAGATATTCTTTGTTCTTCTCCTGATCTAGCGACTTCATTTTGGTAGTAAAAATGGTAGCTAGTAGTATTGTTGTCAAGTCTAGGTGACCATGCTTACATATTCACCTACACTTCCCTTTTGCAATAACTACCCTCTTTATCTTCAATAGTGTAGCGCCAAGTATTCACCCTTACTCATCATCCAAGATTTCTTCTTCAACTATTGGCTTCTTTCTCTTGGGTGTGTTCATCAATTCCCATGCTTTCACTTCACCATCTGATGGCCACTTGAAGTCTCAACTACTCTATATTTGTACATTTTGCCTATCCCATCTAGCATCAGTGATGTTCTTAACATCTACTAGAAACTTGTTCATGTCAGTTTCTTCCTTGAAAGCTTCATCCAATATATTATTAAATCCTTCAATATCCACATCTGTCCCTGAAATAAATGCTTCATCACTAGGCATTTTTCTATCAAATTCATTCCTCCAGGCATGTAAGGCCTTTACTTGATCATCATCTCCCCTTAAGGAAGGAACAAATTTGTTAAAGTCATCAGAAAAGAGGCTTAATTTTACCTCTACTTGATTCAATTTTCCCTTAAAGAATGAGAGAGCAATATTGAACCTTTTGATCTCATCTTCAACTTCTGTCACTATCTCTGGCAAATCTGATCTTAGGGCTTGCAAAGATGCTAGCTTTTCAAACAATTGTACCCTAGTAGACCATTTAGTAAAATAGGGGTTCAAGATAGCCAGATGCCCCATCACCTCCATAAGCAAAGCTGGCAACTTATTATAGGCATTGAGTACAACATCAGTCTTATCTTTCAGGATTTCAATTCTATGTTGCAAAACACCTCTTAATTCTCTCAAAGCAATTTCATTTCATTTCTCTCCTTCAACCTTTTCCTCAACCACCTCTTCTGACTTTGCCTTGTCTTCAATTTGTAGGGGCTATGGTTGTACAGGCACATACATCGCCTCAGGCTTCTCTTCCAACTCTTTCATAAATCTTTTTATCACCAGATCTTGCTGGTGCACTTGTATATGGCACAATTCTTGATCTTTTGCCAATGCACTTATCTCTTCTAACAATGTGCTACACTAATCAGACAACTGTTTAGTTTTGTCTTCATTTAAGTGAGCCCAGTGTGTCATGATTTGGGATATTTCCAAATCCCATGTATTCTACATTGTCCATACCATCTGACTACCAACCATATTTTCCTGGATGTTCACCACTTGGGGCTTTTCATCCTTTGGGCATAGGCTCCACATTGCAAATGCTTGAGAATTTGGGCTATACCTGAATCCTTTTATCACATCTCCCATCTGAACTTCACTTGACATTTTGAGATCTGGCTATTTTCTTATCTGGTCAATTATGAAGGCAGATGCCAATCCCATCCCTCAGCCAATAATATGCCACTGCCTAGCACCAATTTCCTAGCCTCCTCAGGTGAAATGTCCTCACTTTCAGGATCATAAGACTACAGAGCCGCTAAAGTCTCATTTGTTAGTGTTTCCTTACCATCAACTATCAGTTGACCTCTTATCTTCTCTTTCTTGTACCATCTTAGGAAGTCTTTAAACTCCTCAGTTTTGACAAAGTTGTCATCATTCAAAAATTCCTACTGATGGATCAGTTTTTCATCAACACAGGCCTTAAGAGGCAATTCAACCTCCTCTAAATCAAGCTGTTACTTCTTGCTTTCCCTAATTTCTTTCCTCAGGTTATGATCATACAACCTATTCCCAAGTACTAGGGCTTTAGCCTTATCCCTTTTCTTATCTTTCCCCATGACTAAAGATTCACCTATTTCTAATTTCTGCCTCTTAGCAGTAGGCTCTTCCACATCATCAGGTTTTGTCACCACTGTCAAATCAACAATGTGGCCCTCTGTTCCCTGCAGCTGTGGCACTTCAAAAATATTTTGCTGTGATGAAACATATCTAGTAGGACATGCATAATCATTGTCACTACTACTATCATATTCGGATTCTGAGTGATCCGGCCCTTGGGCACCTTTCTTGTCAAGAATAGTCTCAAGTTGTTCTGTAAGCACATAATAATTGTCTATCATGGCTTTAATGTTGTCAAAATATGGGAGATTAGGGTAAAATCCCCCAAAAGCCATCCCATTTCTCTTGATTTGTCTTTAAAGATTTAACAGCTCTTGAATTCTTATTCTCCTTGTCTGAATTTCATCTTCATCCAAAATCTTCCTTGTTGCATCTTCCTCTATGCACTCATAGTGGACATTGGTATTGGGGATTGTAGGAGTATACAATTTTCTCACCCCTGCCATGAAACCTTCTGGGTCAATATATCTATAAGGGACCACCCCCATCCTACACCCCTCCAACCACTAGCCCACTACATCAATAGCACCTTTTCCAATTGTAAAATTAAAAATTTTGAATTGCCTAGGGATCAAAGTCCCCTTCTTGTGTGGTGCAAAATGCTCATTGTCTGTTAACAATAGCTGCCATATAAACTCCATTGCAGCCACTCTTGCTAGTACATAGTAGGGTAAGAGATGAGGTGGGTGAATACACCCATACACCCTGATGATAGTATAATTTTCTTCCAAGAAGAAATCACCCCAATTATGTTTTCCCTCCCACTTATCTGTGTAGTCACATGGCCTCAGTAGTTGCATAATCTTCAGTGGGACCCTTGTTCTGCTGATGCCCAGACTTTGTACTATTGGATATACAATCGAATTCTAAAAAGCACAATAATCATAGTCCTTAGATGTGTAATTCCAAACCCTCACCCAAAATTGGATAGGATTGGGTCCTTCTTGGTAAAACCTCTGAGGGGCCAAATTGTCCACATCCATGATTACAAAATTAAAGTGCAATAGGAGATGCATAAGGATGGAGTAGTGTAAGAACTTGGGCTCCTTCTCCTTTGGATCTTTCATCTTCTTCTGAGTGGTAATGAAACCCTCATGCATCTCATCAATGATATGCTATATGTAATCATAACTAGTGTTAGAATGTACCTCCTGTAGGTCCAGCACCATCATCAAAATGCCCGCATTGATCTTCTCTACTTCTCCATCTATCCCTAGCACTCTACATAGGGCATAGGAGACATACTTAATATAGAAGTGTAAATCTGTATAGTAATATGGGCTTGTCCCAGACATAGGATCTAAATACTTCCTCACCTCCTTCAACATATGTTTCTGCAACTGGCCTCTAGCAATACCAGGCTTCAAACTATATCTCTATGCCTGCTTTGTCATGTCAATTCTGGTAGACATAGTGCTATATAAGCCAAAGGCTTGCATGAATGAATTTCTATTAAGTATTAGCAGGGTAGTGCCATCATTCCTTTTAATTGTTTTGGAAAAAACATCATAATGACTGGCAAGATCTAGGAACAAGTCTACATCTACGTAGACATCAGGAAAAATTAATCTAGCTAAACCACAAGTCCAAGGGTTTGACACTGGGATAGCTTTATCAGAATTCTTGTAAAATTAATTGAAAAGTGAAAAACATGTTGTTCCTGGAGTGTCAGCATCTCATATATCACGATAATCATCTATGAGCACATTGGAATTTGCTCTTTTGTTCTGAGTTGAACTAGGAAGCAGTCTGAGGAATTCATCAGAATAATTTGTTTTTCCCTTTGCCTCCTCTTCTACCTTTTCACTTCCACCACTGGTCAAAGCCACACTGACCGCTCTACTCATTTTTACCATGCTTGAATCTCTTCTTTTTTACCAATACTGAAACAAATCTATCTCTAAGATTCACCTACTCCCCTATGCACAATTCTTTGGAAATAATAAGTTTTAAGCAAAAGAAAACCCTCCAATTCTCTGATTTTCTCTCTTTCAGAATACTTAGCTCTTCTCCATTTTAAAATTTTGAAAGCAAGATGAATGAAATTGAAACACCATCAGCTCCTTATAGTAACCGTTCAAAGTACACAGCTCATAATTTGGAAAACATCAATTCTGTCTTTAATTCAACATACTACGAACTTGATTGAAAACCTAGTCGTAGTTCCATGAGCATGACAGGAAATCAAATTCATAAAAATGAATCCTCAAAAAAACCTTACAGAATTCAAATGAGATGACATGTCTTTATGCGATTGGCTAACTGTCATACATCTCAGCTACCCTTTTTTGCACACTAATCAAAATCTAAGCCTGTCATTGGTCGATGAGTGATTCACACTGTCATATCAGATACTGCCTCCTCTTCTTAATATTTGGTATCAGGCGACCATGCGACTGCATACAATTTCTCTGTCACTGACCCCAGTCTTTAACCCATGATTTCTCTGTAGACATAGCGACTATACAACTTTCCTTACCTTTGTTAACCAAAGTTATCATTTGGCGATCACGCGACAATGAAGAAATCAAAGTCTCAAATGGTTAGCACTAACTCACATTCTTTTTGAAGACTATGCGACTAACCGTCACTTTTAGCTTTCATGGTTATCTCTAAGTCACCAAATGTTTTCTTTCCTTTGCAAGACCCCGTGACTACCCTTAGTCGCCCGATCACAAAATACAAATGTTAAGCGTCAAAACTTCTTGAGACAATGTGACAGGTACTATGCCCTTTACTTTATCTGATGACTTTGTGACATACCCTTAGCCATTGAGTCGCGAGGACTATTCCTTTTGGGCTCTCTTATTCTCATACTTTGTGACCACCATAGGATCTTTTAATCATTTCATCTGATGGCTCCCATGCAATTTCCAAGTAATCCATTATACCCTTAAAATCTTCAAAGACTTTGCAACAAACAGAAGCCCCTAATGAGTCTAGTAGTCGCTGAATAAGTTTTTACCTTTTGGTGATCATGCGATGAGTCCTTGAAATCCACTTACCTTCTGACACATGTCTCATCACATAATGAAAGCTGAGTCATCTCCTGAATCTAGTGACAACCCGAGTGTGCTTTTTCCCAAACCACATATGGTTAGTCGCAAGGTCTCGGCAACTTTCAGTTTATTGGCATCCTTTCTAGAGACCCTGTGACTAAAGCTTTGCACAACTTTCTTAACCCTAGACCCATTTAGCGATTATGCAACATAAAGAGATCGTGATGTCTTGTGACAAATCCTTAACTACTGATAATTTATTGCGACATCATGACCTATCTGTGGGTCCTTTCATATATTGTTGACCTGTTTACTGATCCCATGACTACGCTATACAAACTAAATTGTGAAGTCTAGGAATGCCAAAGGAATATTCTAACTTTGAGTGAGACTACGTGACACAAGCTAATCGCCAAGTCTTGGAGAAAAAGGGAATATGTCATTCAAGTTATGCGACTAAGTGATCAGTATGTAACACATGACTTAAGTGAATCAAAAAGGTAACAACGAAACATAAGTGAAAAATACCTTAGGGTTTATTTTCAATTTGGAACACCAAACAAGACCTAGGGTTTCAAGTTTTTTGCACATTCTCATAGATTCAGACTTGAAAACCTGAAAAATTTGACAGGACAAAGGTATAAGGACTGAGAGACTTCTATTTTTAAACATGAAAATAGAGAGAGAAGACCACAAAAATTTAGGGAAACTAGCCAAAACTGGGAATACAACCAACAGTGGCTCTAATGAGGATTGGCTAAACATGGTTTATGGCAAAGAACCACAGAATCTCTGGTTGCAGACCACCACAAAAAATAAAGAAGAACACCAAAATAGAAAGGGAAATATTTATAGAACCTACAAATAGGGAATGGAAAGACTTACATATGATACATATTTACTTGTGCACTGCTTTGATTTTTACTTAAAGAAGGGCTTCAAAAACTACCCATGCACAGGCAACTCAAAACTTTCTCCCGCCATATTTTTCAACAAATATGCGTCTTTTCCAAAATGTTCTAAAATAATATAAGGTCCTATCCATAAAGACTCAAATTTTTTATGCTTACCTCTGTCCTTTGCCCTTGCATTCCATTGCAGAACTAAGTCACAAGCCTGAAACTTTCTGTTAATAGCCCTTTTTTCAAACAAATACTTCATTTTTTGTTGTAACCTTATGTTCTCTCTCTGACTATCTCTCCTTGTTTCATCTAATTCTATCAACTGTATCATCATGTCTTGCATCTGGTCAGAGACATCTAAATGTTCTTCTTGTATGAATTGGTAAACAGGTAGTAGATTGTTAATTGGTAACCTTGCTTGTAAAACATATACCAATTCAAAAGGAGACTTACCAATTGCCTTCTTGAGTGTTATCCTATCAGCCCAAAGAGCTAATTTCAATTTTGTGTGCCATGTTTTCTTATTTTGTTTCAGAGTCCTCTTCAGTATCTTCAATATGCTTTTGTTGCTGGACTCAGCTTGTCCATTAGCCTATGGGTGATATGGGGATGAGTATGATATTACAATCCCATTTCTTTCACAGAAACTTGTCATTTCTTCTGATCTGAAACTCATAGCATTATCCATTACTAATTTACTAGGCACACCAAACCTAGTTAAAATGTTATCCATGAGAAACTCAGTAACCACCTTGCTTGTTTCTCTCCTGGTAGGGATAGCTTCAATGCATTTAGTAAAGTAATCAGTGGCCACCAATATCCAGCTATGCCCTGCACTAGATTTCTCTTGAAATTCACCAATAAAATCAATCCCCCACATAGCAAAAAGAGCCTCAGTGCTCGCTGGATTTAGCAATAGCGCACTTGCAAATTTCAATTTGTTGGAAAACCTTTGACATGGTTGACATTTCCTGACATGAACATACGTATCTTTGAACAAGGTAGGCCAATAATATCTTGACCTCAAAATATTATGGGCGGTGGTCTTAGTAGAAAAATGACCTCCACATTCCCCTTCATGCATCTCAGTCAGAACTTTCTCAGCTTGGTATTTGTCAAGGCACAACAATAGTTTACCATTCTTATCTTTCCAAAAAAAATCTCCTTAGATCAAAATATACCTTTGAGTTTGTAATTTCAGACTCCTCTTTTGATTTTTAGACAAATGATCAGGGGACTTAGCATTTTTGAGAAAGAAAACAATATCTATATAATATGGTTGCCTTTCTATACTGGTAATAGCTTGGTCATGCATTTCTGTCTGGTTCAACAATACTAAATCTAGGTTCTCTTCTATCATAAGTTTTTCCAAGCCCTATCCTCTTATTAGTTTTGTGATATTGATTTCAAGGTTGAATTATTGAATTCTTGTAATCCACTTACATCTCTTACCAGTAACCTCTGACTGTGTAAGGATATCTTTTACTGCTGAATGAGGAACATAGGCCTACACCTTAGCACATACCAAGTAGGGTCTAAAATACTTTACATCCTTTACCAATGCATAAGCCTTCTTTTCCATTATTTCATAGTTAATCTCTATAGCCTGCAAGGATCTACTATAAAAAGCTATGGGATGTTCAAATCTGTGTTCATCCTTTTGAAGCAATATGGCAGCAATAGTATGAAATGAGGCAAATGAAAACAAAGAGAAAGGCTTAGTGTAATCTGGAGATTTCAAAACTGGAGCCTCTTGCACTGCCTCTTTAATTATTTCAAATGCTTGCTAAGCTTCTTCATTCCAAACAAACGTAGCATCTTTTTTTAGCAATTGTACAATGGGCTTAACAATTTCTGCAAAATTGACTATAAATCTTCTGACAAAATTTATCTTTCCTAAAAAGGATTGCACACCTTTTAAATTCTTTGGAGAAATTACTCTTTGAATTTCTTCCACTCTTTCAAGGTCTAACCTTACCCCTTCCCTGGACACTATATGTCCAAGCAAATTCCCCTCTTTGACTGCAAAGTTACACTTCTTAGGATTCAGTGAAACACCATATTCCAACGCTTTGTTGAAAATCTTACCCAAGTGATCACAGTGATCAATAGCCCTTTTGGAATATGCAGTCAAGTCATCTTGATAAATAACCATGAATAGATCTATAAATTCCTTGAAAGCAACATCCATGGCCCTCTAAAAAGTTGCCCCTGCATTTATTAATCCAAAAGGCATTCTGATATACACATACATTCCCCAAGGAGTAGTAAATGCAGTTTTATACTGCTCTGTTTCTTTAACTAAAACCTGGTTGTAACCTAAAAAACCATCCATCATGGACAACAATTCACAACCAGTCACCCTATACAACATTGCTTCCATATTTGGCAGTGAATAGTTATCTTTCAATGAAGCAATATTGAGGTTTCTGAAATTAGCACATAGTCTGATGTCACCATTTTTCTTTCTAACTGGCACTAGATTTTATACCCATGTTGAATGTCTAATGGGCTAGATTATCCCAGCATCTTTGAGTTTCATCAATTCTTGTTGCATCTTGGGAGCCAACAAGGGGTTAATAGGTCTCTATTTTTGCCTGAAAGGCTTCACATCTGACTTCAAAGGGATTTCATTCTAAAAAAGGTCTTCTCTATATGCTTTCAAGTCGTCATATGACCAAGCAAAGACATGTTTGTATTTTCTCAATAGCTTGATCAGATTTATTCTTACATGAGAATCCAAACCCTTCCCAATATAAACTATTTGAGGATTATTTTCAGATCCCAAGTTTGTTTCTTCTAGATCCTCAATATTGGCATTTCTCAACTTTGATGTATCATTTTTCTGACTTATAAACAATGCCTCAAGTTCAACCAAACCCCTAGGAATCTTATTAGAACTTAATTGGACAACTTCATTTCCAAAGATATAATCTTTTCCATCATCGTGTTCTAGTAAGGAACCACAATCTATACTTTGGTTCTCATAATGATCTAAACATTGCATGAACCTTAAAATATCTTGATCATCCTGGAACACCTGCCAGTTGTATATGTTGTTCAGACCAACTGGTCTTGTTTTAACTTCAAGTATTGATACTCCATGTAGGGTCAAATCATCATTTTTCACAGCCACATTTGCTAGAAAATCAGCCATAATATTTTTGACCTTTCTAACCAATTTATATTAAAAGCATCAAACATTTCAAGTTGATCCCAAATAGCATGTTTGTACATTTTCAATATATCATTCTTTACAGCATATTTAGATCTGACTTGTGCTACCACCAACTCAGAATCACCATAAACCTTTAAACATTTTATACCATGTTTGATAGCAATTTCAAGTCCTAAGAATAAAGCCTCATACTCTGCATTATTATTTGTACATTGAAAGGATAATAGAAATGAGTACTTAAAAGTTGTACCTGATGGAGATATCAACAATACTCCTACCCCTGATCCTTCTTTAGAGCAAGCACCATCGAAGTACATTTTCCATAATCCATCTTCCTGCAAGATTAATTCTTTGTTCAAAGGGTCAGCTTCTTTATCTTTATGTTCATCTTTTTGCATTCTAAAATTTTCCATGTCTATGTCAATGCAACATTTTACATTAGTATCCTCATATTTTTCTATCATGTGGGGAGTTTGACTCTCCCTCAAGACATTAACATTTTCTCCAGCAATGTTGAAAGTAGCATATGATAAATCATTTTTGTATACTACCACCCATTGAAGCACTCCATTTCCTTGATAACAACATGCCATAATGAGGTGGTATGTCAACCACAAGGACATTCATATTCATCACTACATCAGGGAAAACTGCTAGTCTATAAGGCATATCCTCAATAGTACCAATTACAGGGACCTCTCTAGAATCCATAGCTCTACATCTTCCATGAGGTGTATCAACTTGTAGCCCCATTGTCTTCATGATTTCAACTGGCATAACTATATTTGAAGCTCCTGAATCAATCATACAATTCTTGAGCATTTTATCATTAATTATCAATGAGAGAAAAAATGGGTCAACAACTTTTGGAGAAGAAGTTGCATTTAAGAATATTTGAGGAATTTCAGATGTCAAAA
>MU224133.1:3125982-3136747 GCA_018584345.1 Thuja plicata | reverse complement strand
TTTATGTCAAAGATAAATGTTATTGTTAGATAAGAAGGTCTATAGGAATGATAAATGATAATGGAATTACAATTGTGGAATAGTTGTATAATTGTGAAAGGAGATGCCAAATATTAAGATAAGTTTACAAAATAGAAGTACAATACACTTTTCATTTGGTGTAACCTATGATAGTAACTCAATAAATTGATTCAAATATTATTAACTTATGATTGATATTAAGAATGAGTTAGGAACATTTTGGATGGTGTCTTAAAATATATCTAGTACAATGTACATCTAGGTGGTAGGGTATGTGATAATGCATGATATTCTTTACCCTAATGTCTATATGAAACTAAATTTATAAGATGATTTATAGATGTTATGAATTCCATTAATTAGTTATGAAGAATGGATTGTGTTGGTAAATTAAATGTTGGTGACTATTCATTAAAACATGTTCATCACATAGTAGTCATTTATTCTGAAGGGTTATAAATATGTTGGACTTGTAACTCATTATAAAACTCTTAAATGTAATTAGATTCATTAATATTGTTCAGTAGAAGTGTTAGGGAACCTATGAGGACTAGGAAATCTCAGTTATGTTACATTCATGTTTTGTGAGCATATGTGTATCGATTCTTTTTAAAATGTGCATTGTAATAGTTCAAAAAAAAATTGACTTCATCTTTAGAGATTAGATGGTCAGTCCTCTTGGGTTCCCTGGCAGGTTGGATGCCCTCCCCACTATAGAAAAGGGCCCTACAATTCTATGGGCCCTACTATTCTAAAGGCCCTCATCAAGGTTGGAAAGCTAACAGTCCATGCCTGCGCTTCGCGACCGCCCCCCTACTATTCTAAGGGGCCTCAGGGCGGTGGGCCCCTACCCCTACCCCTAATATTTGACAGGGCCAGGGCCAGGGCATTACAAGCTAACTCTTTCTGAATTATGTTCTAAAATTGAAGACCAATTGACATCCATCATTTCATTATTTTAAAAGTTTTGTATTCTTTCAAACTTTACTAAGGAAATCAAGAAGAAGGAAGAAGACATTAGAAAAAAGATGACTGGGAAGCTTAAGGAACTAACTACCAAGCCTGGATCATTCCAAACTTACTAATCTAAAATCCAAGAGCTCGTGGGAGTTCAAATTTCATTGAGACAAGAGGAGGATAAGATCAGATTGGAATTGCTTGAACTCTAAGCATTGCTAATTCCCCACATCCAATCTATGCAGATACACTTGAAGAAAGTCAAAGAACTAGGAAGATTTCTAGATGTTAGCACACTGGACACTATAGTTTTCTTATCTGCAGACATCACAAAGTAGATTGTTATACTACAGAATCTCTAAGACACATGGGAGACTATACTTTTAGGTGTACAATAGAGGTATAAACATCTTTTTGATAAATAAGTTTTACTATTGGCATTTTTGTCAAAAAAAGGTGGATTGATATATTTCCTTGTCAGAAAATACAAAAAAGGGGTATAGATATATATGTGAAAAACAAAAAAAAAAAATATATGTGGAAAATGAAAATAAAAGAAAAGAATATTTATATATACATATGTATAGGGAGTAACCTCCGAGGGGGGTTACAAATTTTGATGACTTTGGAGTTTTTATCAAAAATTCCCAACTAATGTCAAAGGGGGAGTTGTTATCTCTACAAGATATTTTGTTTTCATTAGTTTTGTCAAATTCATGGAGTCAAGAAGAATTAGATGGTGAAAGGAGATAGTCAAGTATCAAGTGAGTCAGTAATGCACACCGAGATAGATGGTCAAGTCAAACAAGTTAAGTGCAGTCAGTAAAGTAAAAGAGTTAAAGATAGTATACCAAGCACCTATAGTTACCAAGTGACACACTACACCAAGCACATGTGTAGTACACCAAGTATTAAAGATCAAGAGAGCTGTTACTCAACCGAGTTAGACAGTTAACTCAAAACACAATCAGATCACATTTAATAATTGTCAGAGCATTAATTAAGATTCTACAAGCACGTAGAATGGTTTGTTACATGATCAACGATTGAAATAATTCAGAATGGAGATCTAAGGCATAGATCAAGCAGTAAAAGAATTTTTTTTTCCCAAGAAAAATAACAAGTACCGAGGTAAAAGTGACATGGTCACCGAGCTGGAAAGAAGATCTAACAGTCAAGAAAAATTGACAGCGTACCTAACGCATAAGATTAAGAGGCATAATCTCATTTATATACTGGATGAAATTGAAAGTTGAAATAGAGAGAGAAAGGAGTTGAATTTTTTGTTATTGTTGTTGCTGAGAAATTTAAAGGAATTATTGTAGACACCAAAAATTGACCAGGTGTCTTAGTATCATCAAAATCTACAAATCTCAGCAAATTGCTCCTAAATCTCATCAAAATTCTTCAAAATGGATCAAAATCAAATTCAAATGGACATTTATCAATCAAAGTAGACAAAATCAAGTTAAATCAGAGGATTAATTAATAATGACATCAAATGATCAAATTTAAGCCTAAAAGGGATCGATCAAATTATATAATTGATTTTAATCAATTAATTATATAGTTTTAAATCAAAAATCAAATTGAACCTATTCATCCTCACATGGATAATTTAATTAATTGATTGAATTAAATAATCCTAATATATTTCAACATGAATTTGAGCAACCAATGGGAATTGAGAACACAAAAGCACATGGATCACTCCTAAATTTGAATCTCAATCACTCATTTTCAACTTTGAATCGCAATCACTCAAATTTGTCCCTTTGTCCCAACCTTTGAAACAAACATTTAAATTGTCTCCCCATTTGAAACCATCTCAAAGCCTTTCACCTAACCAAGGCTTAATCATGATCAACTCACTCTACCCCCTACCCTTGGGAATTTACAATAAATACAAGACATTTTTAAGCATAATCAATCCTAGAAAATTTGAATGCATAGCATCATTACTATAAGAAATTTGAAAGCAATTGAGAAATATCTTGAGCATTTGAGAGAAAATTGTGAGAATTGAGAGTATATCATGAGCATTTGAGTTCCATTTTCATATCATCTTTGAGAGCATTGAGCTAGATTAGGCATTTGTTTATCGATTTCTAATTCTAGGATTGTCATTGATAGAGATTAAGGCTGAGAGCTCTATTAGCATACTAGTTAGAGATCCATGGAATGTTTAGTGATTTGATTACAATTATTTAGTTTAATTTGCATTATTATTCCATAGAATTGTAGTTAAATAAATCAATTCCATGAAGGTGTATTAATTCACACACAAATGGCGACCACCGTGGGGCTTTAGTCCTCATTTCCATCATTTTTATCAAATTTTGTGTGTTTTTTCTTCACTTTCTTGTTCATTTTGCAGAAAATAGGTGAAATTCCATGCATGAAGAATCTGATGATGCATGTGCACAGTGAAGTGACACCTGAATATCTTACTCTATTTCTATATTAAATTCTTTCACCGCGTATGAGACAAAGTGTGACGCCTAAGCCTGTAAAACATCACCTGTGAGCTGCAATGAACTACCTATGAACTTTCATTTTCTGCGTGTGATCAATATTTGGCCATTTTAAACTTTCTGTGCCGCTTGTGATATTTATTTTACCACCTATGCATTTTTAAATATAGAGTGTTAAATTTTCAATTTCGCTTTAAAGTTTTAAATTCCTCTTATTAACAGTTAAATGTCGCGTATTAGCTGTTAAATCCCACGTAGAATTTATTGCTTTATATCAACTTTAATTTTATTTTCTCTATGTTATAACTCTCTGTGTTTTTGGTTCCCTGTATATGACATGACATTTAAAAGTCCAGAAAATAGAACTTAGAGTTACAAGGCCTAATAAAGAGGTAAGAGCACAAATTAAACATTCTAAGAAAATTCATTCTTCTAATATTCTAGAAAGTTTAAAAGAAGAAGAACATTTGTATGATCACTACATGAAAGTTTTTATTGCATACAAAAGACAATTCCCTACTCTTTAGTTGATTTTTTTTTTGAATTCTTCAAGCTTGATTTTTGCAAAATTTGATCAAAAAGAACTTAGGGATATTTTGTCAATTTAGTTTCAAGTTTTTCTTCACTTTGTTCTCTTTGTGTTGACTAGCTTGTTGGTGGAGCCAGAGTGGGAATGATCGCCACTAGGTGAGTAAGAAAACAAACATCAAAAACCTCAAAAAAGTGCCTAGCCTTTGCTAGCTACAAAAGAGGTATTTTTCAAATCAAGCTTCCATTGCTTAAATTGTGTCTTTTCTTTAAATCTAGTTTAATAGGAAAACCCTACTATTGTCTAGATTGAACAAACATTAGGCATATGCTCTCCACTTTGCGAAGTGGATCAAAAAGCCAAACATGTGAGTTCAACTTGGTAGAAAGAAAGGAATAAGGAATTAACCAAACACTTCAATTTAAAGAACCCCCTTGTCAAGGGGTTGAAAAAGAAAAAGTGTGTTTGAGGTGTTTTGAACAAGGAACGACAATAGGGATATGCTCTTCACTTTCTAAGTGAATCAAACTCCCAAACTTGTTGAACCAAGTTTGATTTATTGTTTTTCTATATATGCTAGATCAATTAGAACTTTAGAGGGCCTACCTCCCGAGAATTCCTTTACGAAGGCGGTGAGAGGGAACGACCCAAAGTTGAAGACAATCACTTTAGCCATGATACTATCTGACCCACTATAAATAAATGCACTTTACCTTAATCAAAAAGTGACTAAGTTGTGTACAAGTCATCCTCACTTCCTCGAGTAGTCCTTCGGGATTGCGCAAAATCATACTTTTGTGCATGTGGGAAGCCCGCAAGGGGGTAAAGGAACTTGACACGATTTAGAATAGAGGTGTTCATTAAAACCTGGTTAAAATAGTAAGCCTACCTTTTAGAGCCATTGTTAAAAGCCAAATTTGACTCTAGGTAAATTGCTTGGAAGATTTTCTTGTGTTATTCCAGTCAATGCATACCAACATTAAAATTGCGCATACACACCAGGAAGTGACACCCAGAAACAAAGAAGGGAAAACAGTGGATATTTCCCGAAGGTTTGAAAATAAGAGAATTACATTTTTGGATACCCTTTTGGAGATTTTACCTCTGTGTATATTCAACTTTATCAGAATCCTACATTTTTGGACATTTCACAAAATCATCTAAGGATTGATCATTTAAGTGAGAGAAAAGCCTAAGATCTCTATATGATTTATGTTCATGCCAGATTTTACTAGATCTCATTATATCAAGTCTACCCTACAATCCGATGGAGCCTATCTAAGGTAGGAGTGTCCTTTTCTGAGTGATACCTTTACCTCTTCAAGACCCTTATGAGAACCTATAAAGGAGACGGAGCCAACAATGTCTTTTCTATTTGGCAACATGGACCCCGATCAAATCAACCATGTTAACAAATACATGAACAATAATGGAGGTGGTGGGGTTAGTAATAATAATCTTGGAGGAGGAAATGTTGACCCTAACAACCAAGGGTTAAACAAAAATAACATGGGAGGAGGAAATGTTGACCCTAACAATCAAGAGTTAAACAAAAATAACATGGGAGGAGGAAACATTGACTCTAAAAACCAAGGGTTAAACAATAACAATAATAATGGGGGAAACATTGACCCTAATGATGAAGAATAAACTGATGAAAAGGTCAATGAAGAAATTCAAAGTCCCTTCTTCATGAAGCTCATGGAGAAAGTGTTGGAAAAAGACAAGGAAAAATACTTCCTAGACCTAGCCCAAACGGGTCTCAAACTTCCCCATGACTATGATGTCAATCAACTTAAACAAAAATAATCTAAGGAAAATCCTATATATATCATGAAAAAACAATTCAAACTCTTCCAAATTCAATTAGATACGATGAAACAAAGCGGGGTTCCTAAACCCTTTTATATTGAAGCTTTGTGTCCATTTTTGTTTGATAAGACCTTAATTATGGTTCCATTCCTAACTAATGCTATCTTTCCTAAATACGACAAGTATGAAGGAACAACTGATCCTCAAGATCACCTAAGGGAATGTTGCGCATTGAGCCTAGAGTTCATGCATGAAACGACTTATCTAATGAGATTATTCCCTATAAGTTTAGGAGGCATGGCCATGGAGTGTTTTTTGAAGTTACCCTCTGGCATCCGAACTTTCAAAGAGTTGGCCTCCAAATTTTTGACTCATTATTCCTAAAATACCAAACATGAGGTTACAATGATAAATTTATGCAATACCAAGAAATAAGAGGGAGAAGGATTCCTACTTTTCTTACAACGATGGAGAGTGGTATTCGCTTAATACCCTCAAAGTGTACCTAAAAAAGAGAAGATGGATATCTTTATTAATAGCTTGACTAATGAGATGAATTACTGGTTAAGACTACAATTTCCTATGTCTTTCCAAGACCTAATTGAGAATGGGGTTACCACAAAAGAGGTATTGGTCAAAAGTGGAGAACTTAAGCTTTATAAAAACAACAACAACAATACCTCCACTAACAACCAAAATATAAATACTCCTAACAATAACCGATTTTGGATGAGAAATAACAATAAAGGAGTGGTGAATAATGGAGTTGTAGAGGCTAATAATTTGAAGGCCACCCCTTTCAATCTTACCAAAGGATTTTCTCAAGCTAATAATGTGACCCAAGAGCCCAAAGTACCTTTCAACATTAACAATAACAATAATAACTTTGGGAGCAATCAAGGGGCTAACAAACCTAAGCCTTTCTTTACACCAACTCCTAAAAAAACATTCACACCTTTGGGTGAACCCCTTGAAAATGAATTAAGAACCCTCATTCCTAATAAGCTTATTGACTTACCTAGAGCTCAACCATATGAACCACAAATCAAACTTACATGGTGGAGTGAGTCTATTCATTATGAAGACCATAGAAATCAAGGACATAAGACAAATTATTGCATGTGTTTGAGACCCGCAGTGCAAGACCTAATTGACAATGGTGTGATATAGGTAGAAGGCCCTCGAGGCAATGAAGATCACATGGCCTTTAAGACCCATTTCTATAAACATGAAAAAGGAGAATCTTCCAACTCAAACAATGGAGGACACAATGGAAATGATTCGAGAGGCAACAAAAATGTAAACTTTACCCATAGGTATGACAATACTATTAATGCCCTATCTGGACATGATAGTACTATCAATGTTGTGGTAACCAAAGAATAACCTATTCAAGAGACCTCTAATGTTGTAACTAGGGGGAAAGAAGCAAGAGTTACCCTACAAGGAAGTGCCCCTAAAACCTTTGGTCTTACTACAACAACTACTTTGGCTAAACCAACATCTTCTTCAATAAAGCCTTATAGTTTGGTCGATCAATTGCATTAAAATCTAGCACAAATCTCTATTTTGGAGTTGTTGAAACTATCTCCTAATCACAAATAAATATTGGAAAAATCCCTAGTGGAAACCAATGTTCCTATAACCTTGGAGGAGGATAAGTAAATGTAAAGAAGAAAATGATGGTGGGTGTTTGAACTCCTAGATAGAATTTTCCAAATAGATGTGTGGATGTAAAAGACACCAATGTCATCATTTAATTCCTTACATTTAATTTTTATTTTTTTATTTGATAAGGGATATTGCAACTGAAAGAAAATACTAATGGAGTAAAATACCAACCTTTCATCATAGCATATCTGAAAATTCCATTTTTTGAAGCCTGTGTTGAGTTTATGTAAAATCTGAGAGCATTTCTGGAATGGAAACACAGAGATGAACAAAACCCATAAATTGTTTTCCATTCTAAGACAGTTCTGATTTGCACCCTCAAGTCAATGTCACCATTTGCTAGAATTTCCAATTGTGCCCTAGGTCACAATCGACCTAAAAATTCTCAGGTCAAAATTCTCTTTTCGAATCCTGGAAGTTTATTGAAAAGGGTATCTGGATCTATACTATGTTTCACTATTCCCGAACCTGTAACTCCTAAAACAACACCTACAAATGTCTAAAAAAGAGGGTTTTTGGGGTGGCTATATAGGGTTTTGACTTAGTCAAACCCCTGTTTTGGTGATCTCCACCTCCAAGAATAGCTGAATATAATAGAATGTATGTGTGTGTGTTTCTTTTGAATGTGTAATGTCAAGATATAATCCTCTATATTAAAATCCTAACATGAATTGAAAATGAGAAAGCAATGCATAGATTTGAATATGATAAAGAAAGCATACCAAGCCCCCAAGGCTAAATTATTCCTACCAAACTCACAATCCATAATTTATACCCCATGATAATATCCTTTGAATGATTGAAGGTTGAAAATGGTGGATCCAAGAAGAAGGAAAAGAAGGAAGATGTTTCTCTTGCTCCAAAGAAGATCCACAATGGCTTGTCTAAAAAACTGCTTGAATGTCTTAGTGCATCATCATGTCTTGTCCTTCTATATCATCCTCTATCTTCTTTTCCTCATCAACATGTCAAATCATAATTGCATCACATCATCTTACAATTATTTTTCATGTCCAAATGAAGGCAAAAGAGAGTGTTTATATAGAGATCTCAATATAGACCTCTTAGGGCAATGCAAGGGACCCAAATTCAAATTTCACCTTGAATTATGGTCCAATTAACATCACCAACCAAGGATGGGATGTATTAATTCAAATATTGGGGAAAACACTTCTACATCTAGACCCGAGGACCTATTTTAAGTTTTAGAACCCCGATAGGCTCCAGATTTGAAAGCGGGGACCATCACCTGACAGGCGTCAAGGTCAACCTCAACCTTGACCTAGGTCAAGGAAGACCTTGACCTTGACCTTGACCTAGGTCAAGGTTTACCTTGACCTTAACCTAGGTCAAGGTTTACCTTGACCTTGACCTTGACCTAGGTCAAGGTTTACCTTGACCTTAACCTAGGTCAAGGTTTACCTTGACCTTGACCTAGGTCAGCGTTGACCTTAACCCTGAACTGAGGTTTCAGGTTGGTCACCTTGGGAAATCTGTAGGATTCCTAGGTCAACTGGGGACCCAGGGAGGTGATAAAACACACCAAGATGTTAGATAGAGACACAGAGGCCAAATATTAAGTGTGATGAAGATTTAGGAGAGCCATTACATAGGTTCTACCCGAAAATATGGGATCATAGAAAGGGAGATTAAGGAGGTCCTGCGGGACACTAACCTTAATTTCTCTTAGAAATGCAGAATCAAGTGCATGTGCATCCTAAATACAAATCTAATATGAAAATATATTAAATGAGGGTGCTAAACCTACCAAAATGGAAGTGCTTCCATTTTAAGATAATATATTTATCCCCCACTTTAGCTTAGGTATGACACTATGTGAATATGCAAGCTAAAGTAAAAAACATTGTAAAGTAAAAAGGATATAGCCAAGTCCTCCATGTGGAGATTGTTGGAGATTTGATTCTGAGAAGTTGATTGTTTGTATGTTTGTCATTGATGACAACATATAATGCACAGTAGTAATTCTATATGAACTTATCTGAATGATGGCATGAAGACTTTCATGGATAGATACATGTTTTTGACATGTTTATTATGTTATGATCATACATGCAGACCTAGATATGATGTTTTAGTAAAGTTATGCAATTCTGTTATTAGCAGTTACAGTTCTGGAAGCATAACTGTTTAGGGCCGACGTATATAATGTGTTACATGATTTTCACCTATATTTAGGATATGCATGTGTATATTCAGGTTTAGTTATGATTTTTTGATACAAATCCAAAGGCGCCAATGTATTTCAAGATGATTGCAAAGTTATGGTTAATTTGGTGAGGCCGACTCACTGAAGCGTCGCGTCTGTTCAGGATTTACTTGCGCGGACTTAATATTGTTTGTGTACTTAGTTAAGCCAACTAAGATATTTATGAAGTGTTTCTAAGAGCCAACATGACCTTCTAATTTGGAGAAGATACTTATAGTAGTTCAATTGTGATACGCCAAGTGTGAATGATACAAAATGTGAAGAAAGATGTACAGAGAAGATTATCAAAGTTGGTTCATTCATCAAGGATCTATGTGAAGAAGAAGTGAAAGATTGTAAAACACTAGAACTGATCAAGACAACAAGTCTACTCTATATTTCATCATCAGATATAGTGCATATCTATTATTCAAAAGGTTGTAGCCTTCACCATCAAGCAGTGAGATTTTGGACAGTGAGTCCACCACCCCTAACAGGGTTACTTGTAAAAGACTCCTAACAGGGTCCGACCCTTAACTAGGTCACTATACTTATTGAATTGTATTGTACAACTCCTAACAAGGTTGAAATATCTTCTAACAGGGATTACTACAAAAAATTATAGTTTATTATGGGTGCTAATTCCCACTGGGGTTTTTGCCATTAGGTTTCCCCGTAATCAAATTGTGTATTGAGTACTGTGTTATCTGATTATGCATTTACTTTGTTGTACACTAATGTTAAAGAAGTAAAAAGTGATTGAAGTAACTGATAACTGATTCACCCCCCCCCCCTCTCAATTATCCTTTGGGACTATTCTAAAAATTGGTATCAGAGCCAAGTGCCTTGGAGAAGAAGCCTAACAGCTTAAGGTAGATCAAGATGTCTTACTTCATAAAATAAAGCCCTAAGTTTGATGGAGAGAATTATTTAGATTGGAAAAAGAAAATGATAACACATCTACAGTGCAATTTGAGATCTTTGAAATTGCCACACAAGAGGTTGTAATTCCATCTCTGAAAGACCTTGCAAAGGATGATGCTACTAATAGACAAAAGGAAACATTTACCAATAATGCAATTGCCAAAGAAGCCC
>MU224133.1:3111974-3122547 GCA_018584345.1 Thuja plicata | reverse complement strand
ATGCAGTTGGCATTGTTGGAAGATTTGCAGCTAAACCCAAGAAAAATCACTTAATGGTAGTAAAAAGGATATTTAGATATCTAAAGGGAACTATAGACTATGGTTTATGGTATCCTAAATCAGAGAAAGTAAAGCTTCATGTTTATATAGATGTAGATTGGATAGGTTGTATTGATGATAGGAAGAGAACTTCAGGAGGAGCAGTATTCCTTGGAGACAGGTTGGTTTCTTGGATAAGCAAGAAGCAAAACTATATTTCTCAGTCAACAGCAGAAGTTGAATATGTTGCAGCAGCACTGAATTGTTCAACTATTGTTTGGATCAAGTAGATGGTTAAAGACTTTGGCATTCAGGTTGATTATCCTATTGTCATTCACTGTGATAATACTAGCACTATCAACATGTCTAAGAACCCTATGAAGCACACAAATACAAAACACATAGAGATCAAGTACCATTTCTTAAGAGAAAAATTTGCAGACAAAGAAGTAAAATTGGACTATGTGAACACCACAGAATAGTTGACAGATATTTTCACAAAGCCCTTATCAAAGGATACTTTTGAGTATCTCAGGGAGAATTTGGGAGTAATTCCCTCTCCTAAGTCTGTTTAGAAGAAGCAGCAAAGACATCAGTCATTATGTGACTGATGAATGGTTGACTAATCTACTTCTGGAGTAGTACCTGTGCCTAAAAAACTATGGTGCCCTTTGCCATTGATGTCAAAGGGGGAGTATATAGTAAGGAGGAGAATGTACTAAGGGGGAGAATATACTCTGGGGGAGTATATAGATGGAACAAGAACTCAGATAGAGGAACTATAGCAGTATAGAGGAATCTTTGATGAGGATATTGAGAAGATTGTAAAAGAAAAAGGACACCATGAACAAAGGATTTTTTTGATATCATATGTTGCCATCAATGTCAAAGGGGGGGATTGTTGGAGATTTGATTCTAAGAAGTTGATTGTTTGTATGTTTGTCATTGATGAAAACATATAATACACAGTAGTAATTCTATATGAAATTATCTGAATGATGACATGAAGACTTGCATGGATAGATACATGTTGTTGACATGTTTATTATGTTATGATCATACACGCAAACCCAAATATGATGTTTCAGTAAAGTTATGCAATTCTATTATTAGCAATTATAGTTCTAGAAGCATAACTATTTAGGGCCGACGTATATAACATGTTACATGAGTTGCACCTATCTTCAGGATATGCATGTGTATATTCAAGTTTAGTTATGAGTTGGTGATACAAATCCAAAGGTGCCAAACGTATTTCAAGATTATTGTAAAGTTATGGTTAATTTGGTGAGGCTGACTCAGTGAAGCGTCACGTCTGTTCAGCATTGACTTGCATGGACTTAATATTGTTTATGTGCTTAGTTAACCCAACTAAGATATTGATGAAGTGTCTCTAAGAGCCAACATGACCTTCTAATTTGGAGAAGATACTTATAGTAGCTCAATTGTGATACGCCAAGTGTGAATGATACAAAATGTGAAGAAAGATGTATAGAGCAGATTATTAGAGTTGGTTCATTCATCAAGGATCTATGTGAAGAAGAAGTGAAATATTGTAATACAATGGAACTGATCAAGATAGCAGGTCTACTCTATAGTTCATCATCAGATATAGTGCATATTCGTTATTTAGAAGGTTGTAGCCTTCACCATCAAGTAGTGAGCTTTTGGACAGTGAGTCTGCCACCCCTAACAAGGTTACTTGTAAAAGACTCCTAACAGGGTCTGACCCTTAACTAGGTCACTATACTTATTGCATTGTATTGTACAACTCCTAACAGGGATTACTACAAACAAGTATAGTTTATTGTGGGTGCTAATTCCCACCGGGATTTTTACCATTTGGTTTCCCCATAGTCAAATTGTGTGTTGAGTACTGTGTTATCTGATTATGCATTTACTTTGTTGTACCCTAATGTTAAAGAAGTAAAAAGTGATTGAAGTAACTGATAACTAATTCACCCCCCCCCCCTCTTAGTTATCCTTTGGGACTATTCTAATAGAGATTCTACAAGAAAGCATTAGTATCCGCAACCTAAAACACAAGTTTAATGAAAATCCATAGAGAAACTAAGCCTTANGATAACTAATTCCCCCCCCCCCCCTCTTAGTTATCCTTTGGGACTATTCTAATAGAGATTCTACAAGAAAGCATTAGTATCCGCAACCTAAAACACAAGTTTAATGAAAATCCATAGAGAAACTAAGCCTTACTAAGATGCTTTTGAGAAATTCATAGAGCCCCTTATGCCCCCTGTTTCGGCTTACTAATTCTGAAAGGTGAAACAAGGTGATAAAGTTAGATCTATACATTGGATATGCAATTTGTTGAAACAGTTCTTTCCTAAACCCTTTATAAGTATTCAAAATCTTCCTAAAATGATTTAAGAGGTTAGGTATCTAAATCATGATTCCAATGCCATTGACTATACTGAAAACGGAGCTACCAAACTCAAGTTATGGTGAAAAGAGTGAATGCCTATCTAAAAGCATGTAAAAAGAAATTTGAATTTGACCTATTTAAATTCAAATGAAACCCTAAGAAAACCCTAAGTAAACCCTAATAAAACCCTAATTTTAAGCTATAAATAATATGGATAGCACTTACCTTCTCATTATTACCATTTACAGAGCTTGGAATTGAGGAGCAAGATGCCAGAGAGAGAGGAACTTTGAGTGAGTCGCGTGGAGGTCCTGAGAGAGTGTCTGGCTAGCAGATAGCCACTACCTGAGGTAGGTGCCTTTTTTATGTTGTAATTGAGAAATTCTTTTTTTTATAGGGAATGTCGACCCTGACCCAAAAATTCTGACCCTGACCCAGTTATCTCGACCCTGACCTTGGCAAGTAAACCATAACTGGGAAGGTCCAGTCCTTTTTAGGGATAATGTTGACCCTGACCCAATAAGGTCAACCCTTATCTAGAAAGGTCAACCTTGACCCAAAAAGGTTGACCCTGACCCAAAAAGGTCTAACTTGACTAGGTCAAGTGAGAATTGTAGTTATTTGATGATAGATCACTGATATGATGTTTGTTTGTGCTAACAGGATCTTGTCTGTCTCCGAGAGAACCCCTTTGGTGGGGTTCTATTAGCTATCAAAGATAACTTGTTCAAGCTATAGCATGAGGATATATAGTTACTAAAGGATGTGGGATTGTACTGGGTATCAATCTTACCACAAATGAGATTCCATTGGTCCATGATATTGGCCATGATAGAGAGATGGGATGATGACACTTGTTCCTTCCATCTTCCATTAGGAGAGATCACAATCACATTGGAGGATGTGTACAGGATCCTATGACTTCTAGTCCAAGGTGAGCCTATTATACTGAGAGTACAGTGAGGTCCTATTGAGGTATTTGTAGATGGAGGGTATTGTTTGGTATGGGTACTATAGATGAGGACCCGGTCAGATCAGAGCACCTTATCATCCATACTAGCAGGCCTGACACCTTTGGTACAGAGAGTGATGCTATGTATAATCTCTTTGGTTGTGATACCCAACACAAAGGGTACGGTTTTCTTAGCACCATTCACCAATCTCATGCGTAGGATGGAGGGTGATAGAGTTGTTTTCTCATGGGGGCGCAGTATGTTAGCCCATCTTTACCATGAGTTGAGTCAGCTAGTGAGATTTTAGTGGGAGAGTCTTACGGTATGCACCTTGTTATAGGTTTGGATGTTTGAGAATTATGCATGTACTCAACCACATGGTGTTCCAGTGATAGTAGATGCAAGAACACCGAGAGCCTTTGCATATCCTTTAGGAAATGTCTAGCAATATGGAGATATCCTCTTTTGGAGGGTATGCTTTGACCGTATACCAGGTGTGGATGTGATATGGAGACCATACTATCAGATGATAGGATGGACATATACTCGGCACCAGTGGAGACACTCCCATTAGCACAAGATGCTAGAGGCTCCTACTAGTCATGCAGTGATGCCATATTATTATGATATAGTTATGAGGCAGTTTGGTTTGACACAAGGAGTCCCTCGGATAGTACCTCGGTATGGATATCCAATGAGATATTACCAGACACCTGGCACCATACACAGACCTATAATAGTAGATATTTTAGATAGAAATATAGATGAGATGGAGGATATAGAGGTGGACCCTACTGTATCCCACCTAGGGGTGAGCAAAGAGTATATCAGATACTAGAGTCTACAGGGGACCCATCCCATCTTCCCTCATGACTACCCTACTGGTGGTCCAGGTATTTTAGATAGGATGCATCAGGGTGGTGACACACCAGAGGAGGAAGAGGAGGATCATGAGGAGGAGCCCATTCCCAAGGGAGATCCCATGGATGAGGAGAGAGCTAAGGAGAGAGTATAAGAGAGAGTGGATGAGGGAGCATATGAGAGACCATAGGATATGCCCCCAGGTGGTAGTATAGATGCTTATGATTAGGGGATCCATGTTGTACCAATGAGATCATGACAACCCCATGCACATAAAAAGACACCACCACCTAGACCTAGATGCAGTGAGCGAGGAGAGGGTAGTCACTACATGCCCCCACCATCTAGATCCTTTGATGATACTCAGGAGGGAGATCCAAGTATGATTTATGTATTTGATAAAAATATTTTAAGTAAAAGTTTTGCTAGAAGAAGTACTAAAAGATAGATATGTTTGAATTCTACATCTAGCATAATAGAGTGGAGGAGATTTGTATCTAAGGTTCTAAAGGATACCTGTTTATCCTACCAACTACCAGCTAGCAAGCGAGAGTCCCTTATTGGACAGAGAGATCCCGGTCGACATGCAGATATTTTTGCATGTGTCCACTAAGAGCTAAGGTTATGTAAAGAAAGGGAAGAGAGATTGATGGCTGACCTACAAAGAGCTTAGGAGCGCAACTATGAGATGAGCATATCAAGGATTCGTACACAGACTACCGTACCGAGATCTTCAACATCACATCACAAGGAAGAAAGAGTTGGGAGCCACCGACCCTCAGAGCATAGAGATAGAGATTGATACCCATGGAATATGTGCCATATATGTATCAAACTCTCAGATATTTATATATGAAAATTTTTCTTGTCCAGTTAGTTCTATGATTGATTACTTGTTCTTTTCATCAATACACAAAAAATTAACAAAATGAAATTAATTTATGAATGTATTCAAATCATATAACCTATAAAATAGACATAACCATTCTATAGGGAATACATAAATACATAAAGAAAATTTGATGTATTAGGGATAATAACATTTGAGATGCATAATATTAATAGGTTCCTTACAGGGAACACCATTCATATCATCAATCTTATAAGCACCTGAAGTAAAATCGTCAATAACCACAAAAGGTCCAAGCCAATTAGGGATAAATTTCCCTTTTTTTCTAGGTAAAGCATTTACATTCCTTTGACTTTCATATAAGACTAAATCACCTACCAAAAATGACCATTCAATCACTTTATGATTGTACTGTTGTTGGAGTGACTTATGATAAGCCTTAATATGTTCAAAAGAATTTATCTGTTGTTCATCCAAAATCTCTAATTCTTGTAATCATTGTTCCCAAAAAGTATCTTTATCAATTATCCCATGGAATGAAACACATAAAGAAGGTATTTAAAATTCTAATGGCATAATAGCATTAGTACCATAAACAAGATTATAAGGAGAAGTACCCATAGCATTTTGGACACTAGTCCTATAAGCCCATAAAGCATAAGTGAGTGGAGTATGCCAATCTTTTGCATGTTTATTGACTATTTTCCTTAGGATATGTTCAATGACTTTGTTCGATGCTTCAGCTTGACCATTAGATTGGGTATAGTAGGGAGTAGAAAATCTATGTTGAATATGATATTTCTCCAGGAATTTTGTGGCTTCTTTATTTTTGAAGGAAGTACCATTATCTGAAACTATCATTGAAGGAAATACCAAATCATTCTATAATATGATTAAGAATAAAATCACAAATAACATCCACAGTAGTAGAGCATAGAGGAATAGCCTCTACCCACTTTGTAAAGTAGTCTGTAGCTGTGAGAATGTATGTATGTCCTTGAGAAGAAGATGGTGAAATTTTCCCAATAAGATCAAATCCCCAAATGCTAAAAGGCCACGGAGAAACTTGATTACAAAGCTCATGAGCAGGAGCATGAATTAAATTACCATGTTGCTAACACTAAGGATGCTTCTGTTAGTAATAACTAAGAGGGGGGGTGAATTAGTGGCCTAAAAATTTATCCTTCAACTATTTACCACCAATCAAATAAACCTTAGATTATTAAGTCCCTACAAGATTCATGCCATGAAATACTTATAATATTTAACTATTTGTCAGTTTTCTTTGTCTGTCCTTATTCTCCTTGATTATTGATAAGCAATAAATCTATTTACCAGAACTCAGTAAATAAGAAAAGTATACCAATCCATCCAGAAATGCATATGTGAAATGTAAAAAAGTAAAGTAATAAACCATACACACATAACACATGGATTTTAACGTGGAAACCCTATTAAGGAAAAAACCACTGGGACCGGTACCCCAAATTTTCACTCTTCTAAAGTGAACCCTGTTAGGAGCCACCCATGTTAAAGGTTACAAACACACTATTAGGTGTGACCTTGTTAGAGGACTTTATACATAGAGGTTGTCACTTAGTATCGGGCATCTGTTGCTATCATCCTTGAATCAACCTCCTTCTTAGACTATCAATAGGTATCGGGCAACTCCAATGATACTTTCATAAATCAACCTTTTTGGCACTCCTTGAGATGTACCTCATTATATAGAAGATTGTTAAGTCCTACTCTGTTAAGAGACTTAGTGCTTCAATGGTTAAACTGAAACACTATGACCTATTTCTAATGCAACTTTGAATTACATATTTTTAGATCTATTTAAGTACATTACCTCTCTTATCAATGTATCAATTTAATTCTTTGTGCTCCATACTTTCTGCTCTATGATGCTATGCTTCACTATTCGTCAATGTCTACAGAATTCTTTATCTCTTCTTCAACTTGATTGATCAGGACTATATGAATTTCTTCTTCATCAGTTTCTCTTCAGCATCCTCTTTCTATTCACTCCCCTTCCCCATGCATACAGAAATAAATTAAGCTTGTCTCTTATATAGACATGATATTCACCATTTCTTGATTATTGATTCTCGATTCTTGGTGTGAAAAACAATCTAGCCAATTTGATTTAAAGCATAACTCCTGATTTATCTCGTAGTTATCTTCTTTCCAACTGTAAAAATATTCTTTAAATCAATTACTTAACTCTGGTAGAATAAAACAAAGAAAACAACCAGTTAAGTCTATCTTTAGCTCTTGCCAGCTAGATATTTTGTCATTCTTTGAACTCTTTGTTCTGCCGGTCAACTCTACAGTTAGTTGTCGATGACAACTGCCAGTTCCATTGGTGTGACTCCAGTTAGCTTTGGGATCTCCATCCATCAGGAATCATTGGATTTTACTCATTGATAAACTCTATTTTCATCTTTTCAGGCATCACTGTGACTTTTCTTCTTTGCCTTTAACGATGGTGTGCACTCCATCGGTGTTGTTTGTCACTTGGTGAATACTTCAAATTTATGCATTGCTGAAAGCATAACCTTTGTTCCATTGATTCTCTAAAGTCTTTGGAATTATATACATGACTGTATAGATGATGTCAAGTTGACATCAATGACAATACAAACCATTAACTAATTTAATGTCTTGCATTATCTTCAACTTAACATTATCAAACACTCAATCGGTTACATGTCATCAATCTCTCCCTTTGGCATTGATGGAAACATAATATATTATCACACTATACTATTTCTAATACAATATTAAATACAACAATTGAGATTCATCAAACTACCAATTATTTTGTTCTGTCAACCGATAAATTTATGATCACCGGTAAGCTCTATTTTAGCTTAGATTTGATTCTTGTAGCTTTTTAGTTTCTAATGTGTTGAGTCCTTTTCTTGTGTCAATTTTTCTCTTTTGCATATTCTCTCTTTTATGATGTCTTTTTCTCTTTTCAGCAACTCTCCCTTTGTATAAACTTTCATACAATTTTCTCTCCCTAAGGATATAATCTCTCCCTGTTGGAGTAATCTGATAATGGATAATCTCTCTCTTTTTTAGAAAAATGTGATAATATGGATAATCTCTCTCCCTTTTACAGCAATGCCAAACAAATCTTTTACAAATATCTGACATTCATGTCAAGTGATCTTTTCTTTCCATCCATAATATATTCCTTGAATTTCCCTTATCCATCAGCAATACATCAATATGGTCTGGTACTCGGTTCTGATATATACCTGTTGTATATAGATGTAGCTTTAAAGTTCATCCTTTTTTCTTGCATCAACATGAATGATATTCTAAGAATATGTAGGATGATACAGCCTTCAGTCATTTTACTAACTGGTAGACAAGGGTTTGACCCCTAGTCTCTTTCTCAAGTACTCAAACATATCCTTGGGCAGTGGCTTGGTGAAGATATCAGCTAATTATTCTTTTGATTGCACATACTCAAGTATCACCTATTTTTCTTGAACTTGTTCTCTTAAATAATTATACTTGATTGCAATGTGTTTAGTCTTGGAATGCATGACTAGATTCTTAGAAATGTTTATTACACTGGTGTTATCACAATAGATAATCACTGGTTCTGAGATCTTCATATGCATACCTTCCAGCAACTGTTTGATCCATATATTGTTTAAAAAATTTGCAGCAGAAGCAACATATTATGCTTCTGTAGTAGACTGTGAGATGCATCCCTGCTTCTTGTTAATCTATGTGACAAGTCTATCACCTATAAAGAATGCTCCTCTAGTTGTGCTCTTCCTGTCATCAAGATTTCCAGCCCAATCAGCATTGGTAAACACCTTAAGTTCAAATTTTCCTTCTCTTCTATACCATAACCCAAATTCCTCAGTATTCTTTAGATATCTTAAAATTCTTTTCACAACAGTCATATGTGATTCCCTAGGGTAAGCAAAAAATCTAGCAACAATTCCTACTGCATGTGCAATATCTAGTCTAGTGTGTACAACATACATGATTTTTTCAATCATTGATCTGTACAAATTCTAATTTACCTTTGTTTTCTTGTCTTCCTATGTCAACTTACATCCAGTAGCCATTTGTGTTCCAACTGGTTTGGAATCTTCCATCTTGAATATTTTCAAGACCTCTTTGATGTATTTGGACTGTGTAATGAAAATACCTTCACTTTGTTGAATGATCTGTAGACCAAGAAAGAACTTGATCTCTCCAAACATAGACATCTCTAACTCTTTTCTTATCTCATCAACAAATGATTTGCATAGCATATCATTGCCTCCAAATATGATGTCATCAACAAATATTTCAGCAATCAAAGTGTTAGCATCAGTATCTTCTTTTAAATAAAGATTATTCTTTTCACTAGTCCTTATAAATCCAATACTTATTAGATAGGAATGAAGCCATTCATACCAGGCTCTAGGAGCTTTTTTTAATCCATACAAGGCTTTGTGAAGTCGGCATACCATGTTTCTCTTGTCTGGATCGACAAACCCTTATGGTTGTTCAATGTATACCTCTTCTTCAAGTATTCCATTTAGGAATGCTAACTTGACATCCATTTGATATAATTTGAATCCTTTATATGAAGCATAAGAAAGTAGTATTCTTACTCCTTCTAGCCTAGCAACAGGTGCAAAAGTTTCTCCATATTCTATACCTTCCTCTTGTGCATACCCCTTGCATACTATTCTTACCTTGTTCCTTGTGACTTCTCCATTCTCATTCAACTTATTCCTGAATATCCATTTTGTACTGATGACATTCTCATCATCTGGTCTTGGCACAAGTGACCATTTTTTGTTCTTCTAAATCTGCTCAATCTCATCATTCATAGCACTTATCCATTCCTCATTATCTAATGCAGCATTGACATATTTTTTCTCAAACTCACAAATTAAACAATTTGAGTTTAAAGACTTACTTCTTATTCTTGTACCAGCTTTCTTATCTCCTATGATTTGGACCTCTGGATGGTTCCTTCTTACATATCTTGCAAGTATAGGTACAGATCTTTGTGTATCAACTTGATCATCATTTTGATCTTCATTTTGTTCTTCATTACCTTGCACATTATCTTGATCATTATCCTGACTATCGGTAATAGCAGTCTGGCCGTCGGTTGCAACATTTTGTTGTTTGGGAATTAAGCATTGTTGCTTGGGCAGAGTGTTGGATTCTTCACAAGATACAAACTTCTTGTAGGCCTCTGGTTCTTTTGTGCTTTCCAGCTCATTCTTTTCTGCAAATTCATCAATCTTTACATTTTCACTTTCAACTATTTTGGTAGAAGCCTTGATGAGACATTTAAAAGCTTTGTTTTTGGTAGAATACCCCAAAAAAATACCTTCATCACTTTTGGTGTCAATCTTTCCATTTCTATCATCCTTTAAGACATAACATTGACTACCAAATATTTTGAAGTAACTTACATTGGGTGTTTTACCATACCATAGCTCATAAGGT
>MU224133.1:3083654-3103870 GCA_018584345.1 Thuja plicata | reverse complement strand
AATAGACTAATAATTAAATGATTTAATTATTAGCTATTATATAACTACTCTAACACCCCCCCTTAAGTGTAACTTAGGGAGAAGAAAAATAGCTAAACTACTGCAGAAAGCAGGAAAGATGGGTCCCAGAAATAAGGCCTGATCAGGTACCCAAAACAAGAAAGCAAACTAGATGAAGGAAACTAAGCCTCCAATCTAGGAAAAGGTGTCCCAAAAAAAGGAACAAGAATAGAGCAAGAAGCATCTCCGAAGCATGAAGCTGAAAACTCTGTCAAAAGAAACTGCTGGAACCCCCACTGAAGTGCATGACCAGGTAGAGAAGACAATGTCTGAAGAGCTGATCAATCGAACCAGAAAGTAATAGAACCAACAGGTGAACCCCCCCATAATGCTGAACTGGGAGAGGTGATAGGAACACTGAAATGCAATGCCAGAAACATCTGCAGAAAGCAGAACCAGGAACACCAACAGTGCAACAGAAGTACACACACAGGATAAAGGGCAGTGTCATCGACACACAGCATAAGCTAATGTTATGGAAGGTATGCTCACTTGACAAAGGTGGATGCGCCTAAAATGGCAAAAGCATCATAACCCCCCATGGCACTTTATAACAGAGTGTGAGTACAACAACCAAATAAGGTGTACAAGATCCCAGATATACAGAAGAAGGCACTTTATCTCAGTGCGTTTACAGAATAAAAATGCTATATAAGAAGTATACAAGCTCTGAAGTCAGAAAGAAGAGTGAACCAGAAGTATAGTACAAGAGATCCCAGGACCTGTAAACCCAAGCAATCCACTAGAGTGCATAAAATGCCAAACTTGGAGGAGAGAAAACCTAGAGCAGAATCTGGAAAAAAGACCCCTGTAACTATATAGTGCACTGAACCAGATTTTCAACGATATCTCGTTTGCCAAAAACGGAGTCCGGATGAGCCAGATATGACTCCTGGAAGGCAAAAATAGACATCAGACTTTGACAGTAAAAAACAATATCAAAATGGTAGAACCCAAAACCCTAACCTCCATCATCAGAAAGTGCTCAGAAAGAGCTTTCCGACGGTATATGGAAGTCAGAAAAAGACCCCCGTATGCTCAAGATAGAGAGAAAAACATCCAGGTAGGTCAAAAGGGCCCCAAAAGGCAAAAACTAAGCCCCTGGGGCTAAAAAATTTGAGCCCCCGGGCACATGGCGTGCGCCGGGGGCTTGGCCGCAGCCCTTGGTCCCGCATATAACCGGGTGCTAGCAAAAATAGCCCGCGGGGGCTGGCAGAAGGGCGCCACCGGTGGCGGGCCGTGCGGAGTGGCGAGCCGGTGGTGGCGGGGTGACGCTTGCCGGGCGGGGCGGCGTGTTCCGCTGAGCATAGAGGAGTTCGGCCGAGGGCCGAGACCGGTGGAGCGGCGGCAGGGGCCGCGGTGGAGGCTGGGGCCGCAGAGCCAAGGGCGACGCTGAGGGCCGCTGGCCGGGCGGTGAAAAACGCCGGCGGAGACCGCTGAGGAGGGCGCCTGCAGCCGGAGGTGGTGGTGCGGAGGCGGCCCAGCGGTGGCGCGATGTGAAATGCACTGCGTGCATTTTATTCAACGCAAAAAAACCAAAAAATATAAGGTTTTTTAATTTTTTTCTCGGTTTTCGTGCCCGTATGGCACTAGAAACCAAAAAAAGTTTGCCTCGGGGTCAAGTTGTCCACAATGGACAAATTTTATATGGATTCTAGGGTTTTTGGGCCTTCTGGACGCAACCGTGAGGTTGGTTTTGGTCCAAAGTGCCTCAAAAAACAAAGACCCCCGAGATCCAATAAAAGACAGCGAAAAAGCTTTTGAAACCCTCTGTGCTTCAACAAAATAGGAACAGCGAACAGCAAGAGAGCTCTGATACCATGTTAGATTTGACGAACAGCAAATCTACCCAAGACCACCTGCATGCATGACTGACACATAAACAGAAGCAAAGACAGAAGAGAGAAGAGAAACTATGGCGGCCAGAAGGCCAGAGACTGGAAATCCATGTTGAGAGAAAAAGCTTCTATATTCAACTAATGAATTACAAATTACAATCTCGGTAATGAAATACAAAGCGGTGAGTCCTTATAAAAGGATACCGAAACCCTAAAAGGGAAACCCTAAAGAAATATAAGCTGCCTAAGTGAAACTTAAGCATAGAGTATAATAGACTAATAATTAAATAATTTAATTATTAGCTATTATATAACTACTCTAACATATTTTATTTAATTAATTTGGATTTACTTTCAATTTTCAAGTTGAGTTAAATTAGGGATTGACTTGGGAGTTGTCATCAACCTTTACATGTTTAGGGAAATTTGAATCTCTTTAGGGGGAATTGGTCATTCATTCTCTCATAACAGGTTTTTGAGAATTGGAGAGCTCTTGGTGATTTGATATTTTTGAAGAATTGTGGATTGTTGTGGATCCTTGTTGCTTTGAAGTTTTTAGGATTTTCTATTGCTTGTGTGTGTGTGCTCGAATCTTCATTGTTGCCAAATCTGTGGTTGAATTGGGCTTGAGGGTTTTCAAATCTACTTTCATCCTCCAAGCTACATTCTTCCATTTCTTGCATTGGAATCAAGGTAGGATTCATTTGCCATGTGTGGTTTCAATTTTGTAGATCTAAGGTTTTATGTGTTGTGTTTAATGCATGTTCATTACTTTGGATTTTAAATGGTTTACGGTTGTTTTTATATTTTCAGGTGTTTATAGAAACCCTAGATCTGAATTTCTTTCATTTTATGTGTTCTTAGCATCGTAGGGTTATGCTATCAAAATTTCAGGAAGAAATTCCCTCTAGGTCTCTTAGAAAATGAAAAATTAATCCATGTTATAGTTTAAACAATAGAGGAAAATTAATGTATGGATTATTGGGGTTTCAATATTTTCGGGCGTTTATTAGCAGCTTGGATTTATCATTTTCATGATTATGTATTTCTTGGCATATTATAGTCATACTGTCAAAATTTTGTGAGTAGTTCTCCTATAATTCTCCCAGAAATTGAAAAATTATGTCCGTCTATAGTCCTAACTATAGAGGAAAAATAAATTATTAGGTTCTATGTATTTCATTGAAAGAAAAAAATAAATCTTTTCAAGAAACCCACTCTCTGTAATTATACAGACTGGTGATTAATATTACCCAGAAAGGGAAAAAGTTAAAAAAAGTAAATTCCCCTTTCCTTGTTTTACATTTCTGTTTTCGGAAATAGATTTTAAATAAAAATAATAATACCCTTTCCTAATCTAACTGAAATGTTATGGTTTTAAAAAAATAAATATATTTTAAAAAAAAAGGCAAAATCTTTAGGTTTTAGCGCAATATTAAAAGGTTTAAAAAAAAAATTTATAAAACTTTGGGGGGGCGGTGGGCTCCACCCACCAACCCCCACCCGCGCTGATGACACCGGGTACCGCAGCCGGTACTACTGTGGCAGTCGAGGACTGCATCGACAGCCAAGCTACCAGCAGCTGGCGGGTCCCGTAAATCTAGGGACTGGGGAGTGGGGGTCACGGTGGACCTGCTCCCCCATGTAATTACCTTGTGTTTTTTTTATTTTATTAACAATAAAAAAAAAGAACTTTTTTAATATTACTTTATTGTTTTATATTAGTTATATTTATATGTTAGTTTTTTATTAATATGTTATTTTTAATATTCATTAATTTAATTATAATTTTTTTAAATTATTATTAATTGGTTTATTTAGTTAATTAGTTTTAAATTTAATATATATATTAGTTATTGATTGTATTTTAAATGCATTAATTATTAATTTAAATTAATAGGCATTATTAATTTTAAATTAATATATTTCATTGTAAAGTTTAATTTTCTAGTGGATATGAATCTTTAAATGGTGTTATATTATAGTTGATTTTAAACATGATTAATATATATTATGATTGATTTGTAATTAATTAATCTATATTATGTTTAATCACGATATGATTAACGCATGTTGTAATTAATTCACTATATGGAAAATTTATTGTATATTTGAATTATATTATGTGGATTATGGAGTAGAAACCTGAGTGTAATTTAATCAAGTTTTGGGATAATTATCGCTCTATTAGACTGATGTGTTAAGTAACATTCACATGTGGATTGTTGTAGATGTTATCAGTTTTCGATCATTTTTCATTCCTTTAGGACATTTTTATTCCTATGCATCTGTATGGATCTCTTTTGCTTATATGTGTTATTTTTGGGGGCATTAGATGACCTAGGATGTATACATAGGCTAGGGGGTCTATTTATATTTATGTTACTCTATGGCGTGTGTGTGCATGACATTACCCTAAATTGACCATGATGACCCTTTCGATTATGTTATCTGTGTGTGTACCTATATGTGACTGTTCCTGTTTGTATGGATACTAGATTTGGGGTACACTAGGGTTGTGACCTATGCTAGATCTATAAGGATCTTTGAGCCTAGGGTAGGCTACCTAGATGTGTAGTAGGGGGTGGTTTGCAATAATTTTTGTGTCTGTAAGAGACTACTGGATTGCTTATTGTGGAGTTTCTTTAATAAGTAATAACTAAAGACATATTTAGAGATATTAAAATAGATTAATAAGATGTGACCTCACCTATGCTTGAGTGCTAGTATAGGCTAATATGGTATGGAGAAGATGTTAGTTTTCCTGCGAGGTACCTGACATAGTTAGTGGCCTTGTCAGTCTGAGAGGTCATTAGCTCCGTGTATGGTCACTTAGGTGCCAAAATCCTTTGTGATTATCAGGGCTAAACTTAAGGGTTAGCTGTACATGATGACACATTCCTTTACACATGCTAGATTCTTTACGTTGTCAATTGCCTCTAGATTAGTGAGTCTTACCTATCATGATGATTAGTACACCAGATTAGAGAGCTATCAGGATCCCTTTCTTAGTGGTTATTCCTCCTTGGTTTTGGATATCCGATTGGGGATCTATTGTTATCTCCTCAGCACGGTGGGGTGGACCTTTGTGGTTCCACACAGACGGGTGGTAGTGATTCTTTATCCATTGAGATTCGACATCCTTGTACCAGGTGCTTGATGGTTTTCTTTGTAGATGAGCTCTTTATGTTCCTTCATCATTTATTATGTAATTTCATTATTGTATATCTTTTATTAGAGTATCGCATGTGATACCTAATCTGAAAATTGTAATATTAAGTAGATTAGAGTGATTACCACATACCCTGCGACATGTGCAGTGGATGTGTGTTATGGTGGTTTCATGGTTATCCATGAGGGTTGTAACTATGGTTATAAAAGTTGTATTTGATATGTTTAATCAGATGGAATCTTTTGTTATATTGTTAGTTGTGTTTTGCTTTAAGTAATTCAATGTCATGGGACCCTTGAGTCATGTAATCTATGTGAGTGTAATACATGTGTTTAAATGGTAATCGCTTCCACATGAATGTATGTTTCTTTATGTTAACTTTAAAAAAAATTATTCAGCACATAGTGACATGTTCTAGGTTAATCTCTCTTGGGTTCCCTGGCAGGGCGTTACATCTGGTATCAGAGCTCTAGTTTCCACACTGGGAACTATGGGAATTGTACGCCCATTAGGTTGTGTCTAGCTTGAACTTGAAACTAAAACATAGACATACAACACATTTGTTTTTTAAAATTATTTCTTTATGGTTTATTTATTCTTTAGTTTATGTTTCAAGCTATGTGGTGAGATTTGTAATTATCTCTATTTGTTTCAGGAATTATGTCTGAGACACGAGTAGCTAGAGGTCGTGGTAGGGGTAGGTCTAGTTCCCATGGGGAGGGTGACAGGCTAGCTCCTCCACTAGTGTTAGACAGGAGAGTGAGAAGCATCGGGACGGGGATGAATAGAGGAGAGAGGATCAAGATGAGTTTGGGGGTTTGGATATTAGGCAGATCCTTTAGGCCATCCTAGATCACCTTCCTGAGAGAGTTAGAGTGGAGCGAGAGGCATCTCATCACTCCCAACAGGAGGACAAACAGAGGGAGAGATCCAATATCCCCTGTGGGAGGACTATATCAGTGGATCCCGTAGTGGTGTAGCCAACCACATGAGAGACCTAACGAGAGGAAAGGTTATTCCTTTCGCTGGATAGGATTCTGGTTTAGAGGCAGAGACCTGGTTGATTGCTTTGGATAGAGTATTCACGATGCATCCCTTTAGTATTAATACTAAAGTGAGATACATTGTGATGAAGTTGACACATTTTGCGGCTATCTGGTGGAAGATTAAGGAACAGAAGCTAGGACTCCGTATGAACTATTACTTGGGAACTCTTTCTTGAGAAATTTAGAGAGAGATTCCTATTTGATCAGTGGAAGCAGCAGAGAGCTGACGAGTTTGATAATCTTAGATAGTTGACATTAACTGTGGAGTAGTACGAGCATCGTTTCTATGAGCTCAAGCAGTACGCCAGATATACCAAGGATTATGCACTGTTGGTACAGCACTTTGGGCGAGGGCTTAATTCCCACATAGTAGGGGAAGTGAAGCTCTTTGAGCCTATGGACCTGAGAGCTGTGGTTATTAAGGCCACCCTATCGGAGGCAAACTTGGCATTAGGCCATGGAGGTTAGACGGGTGCTCCTAGAGGTGGTGCATCTGGTTCCTGGGTTAGAGGTAATCAGTCTCGAGGGACTGGGAACTTCAAGGAACCCCCTAGTTCCTTTGCGGGTAATCAGAACTAGCAGCAGGAGGTGACTCCTCCTCATAGTCAGAGTGGTGGTACTCGCTCTAGGGATTCTCATGATGGTCCACACACCAGGCGCAGTCAGTATAGTCAGCCTACATAGAGCATGCAGCAGAGTATTGGTAGAGATGGTTTCCAGCAGTCCAGTGCACCCTCCAATGGGAGAGGCAATTTTAGAGGCACTGGATGCTTCACCTATGGTCAGTTTGGCCACATTGCGGTGAATTGTCCACTACGTGCTTCTCAGTTTTCTAAGAAGAAACCTGCGACTTCCAAACCTAAAGTTGGGAACATCGATAGATCTCATGGATCATATGCAACATTCTATTATCATCCTCCAGTGTATCATCCTCATGTGATTGAGTCTGCAGGTAGAGGACCTGCAACTGGGTTTCAGTTTCCTATAGCGGGTAATGATCCTCAGAGTTTGAACCAGAGAGCAGGGAAAGGTCCTATGGGATCTACACGCTGAGTCATATGTGACTCATTAGGATGCTTTACATTTATGAGAGTTGTATCCCTATTTGTTTCAAGCTTCCAGGAGTAAGCCTAATCCTGGGGGGGTGGATGTAATACCCACTCATCTTTTGCTTTTAGTTTGTGATGTCATACTCTTTTAGGCATTGATTTCAGTTGATTGGCCGAATTCTTTTAGGCCACATTTCATGTGACATGTTATTGTTTCATTTGATGATGATACTTGTTTATGATGTCATGATTTTACCTTATGCATAGATAGATGTGATGATGTTTTCATGTTGATTATCATATGTTGATTTTAGATTATGATGTACTTACCCCATACTTGCATGTGTATGGTTGTCTTATATGTGAATGTACTTGTTGATGTGTTGTTGTGGTAGAGGACGAAGATGTAGTTACTTGCTTCAGTGAGATCCACATGTTCGACCGATCCCTATCATTGTGTGCGATATTATATTATGTATGTACATGTGTGTTCTTTTGGTGACAAGATTGCAGGTACAGGGCATCATCTTCCCTGAATTGGCAGGAGTGAGCGTGCCCATAAATATTCATCTCAATTGTAAAGAGGGGAGGTAACATACAGATCCAAAACCCTAACCTAAGCCTAATCATCCTAATGTTGGATGAGTTTTAGTATGACTACCCTATCCGGATTTGTCTAGGTTAACCGAATTTGAATACCCTTTCTCTTGTGTATGTGTGTGTTTGCTTGATTATGCTTTCAGGTGATTTTCAGATTATTGAGTGATTTTCCATATTTTTTGATTTAATGGATTATAGTTGGATCGATTATTTAATTATATCCTAAGGTTATTTGAAACAATTAATTAAATTGAAATATTTGAATATTTTGATTTAATTAAATATTTAATTGAAAACTATAGTAAATGTGCTTATATGATTAATTAAATAATTAAATATTTGGTTGCATGCATTATTGTGACATAAATATTTAATCTATTTAATTAAATATTTTATTAATTACATGTGCATAATTGTGATGAAAAAGTATTTTCAAATTCAAATATCTCAACTTGTAATTAGGAGTCAAAGTTGAGTTGTGGCAATGAAGCATATTTTATTTAATTAATTTGGATTTACTTTCAATTTTCAAGTTGAGTTAAATTAGGGATTGACTTTGGAGTTGTCATCAACCTTTGCATGTTTAGGGGAATTTGAATCTCTTTAGGGGGAATTGGTCATTCATTCTCTCATAACAGGTTTTTGACAATTAGAGAGCTCTTGGTGATTTGAGATTTTTGAAGAATTATGGATTTTTGTGGATCCTTGTTGCTTTGAAGTTTTCAGGATTTTCTATTGCTTTTGTGTGTGTGCTCGGATCTTCATTGTTGCCAGATCTGTGGTTGAATTGGGCTTGAGGGTTTTCAGATCTACTTTCATCCTCCAAGCTACATTCTTCCATTTCTTGCATTGGAATCAAGGTAGGATTCATTTGCCATGTGTGGTTTCAATTTTGTAGATCTGAGGTTTTCTATGTTGTGTTTAATGCATGTTCATTACTTTGGCTTTTAAATGGTTTACAGTTGTTTTTACATTTTTAGGAGTTTATAGAAACCCTAGATCTGAATTTCTTTCATTCTATGTGTTCTTAGCATTGTAGGGTTATGATGTCAAAATTTCGAGAAGAAATTCCCTCTAGATCTCTTAGAAAATGAAAAATTAATCCATGTTATAGTTTAAACAATAGAGGAAAATTAATGTATGGATTATTGGGGTTTCGATGTTTTTGGGCATTTATTAGTAGCTTTGATTTATCATTTTCATGATTATGTATTTCTTGGCATATTATAGTCATGCTGTCAAAATTTCATGAGTAGATCTCCTATAATTCTCCCCGAAATATAAAAATTAAGTCCATCTATAGTCCTAGCTTTAGAGGAAAAATAAATTATTAGGTTCTATGTATTTCATTGAAAGAAAAAAATAAATCTTTTCAAAAAACCTACTCTCTGTAATTATACAGACTGGTGAATAATATTACTGATAAGGCCAAATTATTGCCTTTATTTTGTATAATTTTAAATACTTTGTTCTAGTTTCTGACAAAATATTTGAGAGCCTAGCCAGTCAAAACTTGTGATAAAGTCCAGATAGAACTGATAAACCATGGGTAGATGTTTGTGACATATTTTGCTAATATTATACATATAGTGTAGTATTTCATAAAACCATCAGAATATATGTTCTAATATCTAGATTTAATTTGATTAAGCTTGCTTGCATGAATATTTCCGCATCGTAACTAACTTGACAGGAGAGAAAGCGGCTAGAGAGTGGTCGACAGCATTCAAGGAAGACTGTTGAGGACCAGCTACGGTGAAGTGATCATCACAGCACCAAGAAACATGGCTGCTACAATGGAGGAGCCATTATTCCAGAACATGAGGATGTAGTGTTGCTATATTCCCTCTGCACTTTTTTATGTTGAACTGGTCGCCCGAGCTTTATTACCCACATCGTGGGCTGTTGCATTTCCATCTTCTTCTCCGGTATGTTTTCAGCAAGATAGTTTCTTTTTTGTCTTGTAATAAGTGCTCGATCCTCTATATATAGGGATTGGACTGATAGTTTGAAGTTAGATAGGAAAGTTAGAAAAAGAAGTTTCTGGAAGAAAATTGCTATATCTTACAGCAATCTATTTCAAGTTGCATGTATTATTTTTATGTATTGAGTTTTTGAAATACAATGAAGTAATTCTTGGTTTACGTTCTGTGTTAATAGATTAACAGAAACCAACCAAGGGGGCCCACTTGGGAGGTGGAATAGGTTAGAATAGAATAGATTTCCTTCCAACATTTCCAGTATTTCAGATAGAAGTTACAATTTCTTCCTGCAGCATTGTACCTTATGAATGTTCCTGCAGCATCTGCAAGAATAGTTATAATGGATATTCTAGGCTAAAAGTATAGGTTTAAGTAGAGTTTGAAATTTCTAGCATTCATTTCAGTAAGGAGATAAATGTATTCTTTTCCTGCAGCACTAGTGTAGGTTTCTTTTATGCATTTTTACCTTCCTGCTGCATAAGCAGAATGACTCCTTAAGGAACCTAGTGCACATATCATGCCGACAATTTCAAGTATACGTCCCTGGGTTGACAAGTTGAATGCACCTCATAACAAGAGAAGTAGTCCTTAGATTGAATAAACCATTCCTAAGAAAGGCCTTGAGCATGATTATTCCACACCTATTGTGAGGCGGTTCATTTTTGGCGATGGTGTCAAGCTAGGAACATTTTTGAGTCATTTCTTCATTCCTAGTTAGTTTTTAGATTTGTATCTCTAAAAATTGCTTCACAAGCATGAAGAATTCAATTGCATGCATCGAAGAGAAAGGCGACGAGATGAATATGGTAGATTTCTCCCAGCAGATTCTGCTAATTTGAATGAGGAAGTTGAAGAAGGGTAGTTACCCTTTGAAGATGTAAGCCCTGACTTTCCTGCAGCATCTTCCTCCAGAGCATAACCACTTGATATAAGAGGCTTCCAACCTTTTGCAAAAATCTTGGCCAGCTTTCTAGATAATTCCAGCCCAAATCCACCTATTGTTAACAATCCAGTAGCTAATGCTCCTTTCCAGCAGCAACCCCGTAATCAAATACCTCCAGTAATGGCACACCCTACTTTCCCCTTTCCTCTCCCAAGCCTTATAAACAATGCTAATCTCAAAAATATACCCACAGCTACTCTTCCAAAGTTTTATGGTCTTATAACGGAGGATCTTGACACTTTCTTGTTTGAGTTTGACATACTCAGTCGAAGCTTCAACTATAATATCGATGCCCATAAGCTCAAGTTGTTTCCTGCAACACTGAAAGAGTCAACCTTATGATGGTTCATGGGCTTAGGAGCCAATGCAGCAAGTACCCAGGATGAGATGCAGATGTTGTTTCTGCAGAAATATAAAGATTATTGCTAAGGCAGTGACCCAAAAGGAGATGATATCTTTAGGATGTCTCAAAAGGAGGATGAAACATTAGAGGATTATGTTTCACATTTTTTGTACACAATGCAGAAGAATCCCCAGCATGTACTGGCAGAGGATTCACAAAAACTAGTCTTCTTGAGAGAGGTAAATAACAACTATCTGGAAGCATTAGACTTGATGGCTGGTGGAGACATATCCCAATTCTCTTGGGATGACCTCAAGAAAATCTGTCCCAACTACTCAAGGTCAACTGTGAAGAAAGGCAGAGGATACCGGCCCACAGTCACAAAAGGGATTGGTTCAGGCGTTTCAAAGCTGTAGATATCTAATTTGCTAATGGATTTCAAGAAAGATATTATAAATGATGTAGCTACACATCTTGACACAATGACTGCCAAGAAGAAGCATGCAGAAGCTGAATCACAATTGGCTGAGTATTGTCCACACTGCCGCAAATAGAAGAAAGACTGCGGATGTAAGCTAGTAGCAAACTTGAAAAATCAACATTTTCCAACTGACAATATGAAGATAGAAGGAGATAGTGACCAAGTGTTCTTTTTTTCTCAACATCGACCATGGGCTTCACAACAAGTAATGCCACAAGATCCTCTATAATTTTCAAATTTTAAGAATAATCAGTGGCAAAACCAAAATTATTAGAATACTTCTCAGTACTCTCAACCTCAGTGGCCAAACTAGTAGAATAACCAATGGCCAAACCAGTAGAATAACCAATGGCCTAACTAGCAGAATAACCAATGGCAGAACCCACAAAATAATTAGTGGCCAAATCAGCATAATAACCAATGGCAAAATCAGGAAAATAACCAATGGCCTAATCATCAGAATCAATGGCAACCACCGCAAGGAAATTGGAAACAAACTAATCAATGGAGGGGGCCTCCACAGTGGCCTAACCAAAATTTTGTTTGTCCACAATTACCACCTCCAGTGCAACCACCTACAATAATGTCACCTCCTGCAGCAACTAATGCTAATCCAAATCCAACCCAATTGCATGCTCAACCATAGCCAAATCCGAACAACAAACAATAGTAGCAGCAAACGTACACTACTGACACTCAGAAGTGCCCTACTTATTCATTAGAGATACCTGATATCCATTTGATGTCTGGTACCACCCTACCTACACCTAAATATCCTATTATCATGGAGGTTGTAGACACTCCTGCAGCACTACTTCCAAAAGCCACACTGCCAAATACCAGCCAGTCGACTGATATACCCAGCAGAACTAATGTCCACACTTCAAATCCACCCTTTCCACATAGGCTAAACAAAGAAAAACCTATACCCTAAGAGGAAGAAACATTTGATATTATTGAGCAGCTAAAAAATATGAACATTCAAATCCCTCTGTTCCAAGCTATCAAAGATATACCTCTTTATGGAAAGGCTATTAAGGAAGCATGCCTAAAGAAGCCAGGATGGAAGAAGAAAGACCCTCAAATAGTACATGTTGTAGGGAAATTAGAAGATATCATGTTAGAAAAGGTGGTAATACCAAAGTATTCAAATCCTGGCAGTCCATTAGTCGACTTGATAATAAATGGACAAACTGTGAAAAATGCTCTAGTTGATTTGGGAGCAGCAATAAATGTGATGACTAAAGATACAATACATTGGCTAAGCATAGAAGGCTTAATAACAATAGCCATAGTATTACAAAATGATGGTAGTTCAACTGTTACTCCAGAGGGTCTCATAGAAGATGTGATAGTTACCTTAGATTCATGGGAGTATCCTACTGATTTTCTTATCCTATCACCTAAAGTAAACTTTGTTGGCTATCCTGTAATCTTGGGAAGACCCTGGTTAGCCACTACTAATGCAAAAATTAATTGCAGATCAAGAAGTATGACAATTTCAAATGGTCAGGCCATAAGGAAGGTAGCCCTATATCCTCCTGCCCAGCCCCAGCCAGACTTGGGAGAACCTATTTGGCCAGACTTAGGGGATGAGGAGGAAGAGCTGAATTTAGTAGCCAAGCTCATGATGTTGCATAGGAAATATTTTTTAAAGATGCAAGAGGAAGATGATGTGATACAGAGCATCCTTACTAAAGAATGTATTGTGGCTAAAGATGTTTCAGAAAGTTCTATTTTACAGCTATGTACCTATGAGGACTGTATGTCTCTAGCAACCCCTGAAATAATTGATCAATTACTGACAAGTGAATTAACTATAAGTCTAGTGCCCAAAGTGTTAATGGCAGAGCTAACAACAATAGTGGAACTTTCCTCTAGTCATAACCTGCATGTAAACAACAAATTATCCCAATCACAGTTGGCATTGTTAACCAAGCTCCTCAGTCAGCATGAAAAATCCTTTGCATGGGATTATGGGGATATGGAGGGACTAAACCCTAAACTCTGCACCCATAGAATCTACATCAGTGATGGAAGATTTCCACTTCATCAACCACAAAGGAGAATAAATCTAGCACTGAGAGAAATAGTTAAAACTAAGTTGCAGAAGTTATTGGATGCTGGATTCATCTATCCAATCTCTGATAGCAAGTGTGTATCACCATAGGTCATTGTACCTAAGAAATGAGGTAAGTGGCGGATCTGTGTGAATTATAGGGAATTAAATAATGCCACAAAGAAGGACCACTTTCCTTTACCTTTTATTGACCAGGTCTTGGACAATTTGGCTGGAAAGAAATATTTTTCCTTTCTGGATGGATACAGTGGTTACAATCAGATAAGCATTGCCCCCGAAGATTAGGGAAAGACCACATTCACATGCCCTTGGGGCACATATGCCTATTTAGTATTACCATTTGGATTATGCAATGCACCTGCTACCTTTTAGAGGGATGTAATCAGCATCTTTGCTGATATATCACATGATTCCATGGAAATCTGCATGGACGACTTCACTATATTCGGTGTCGCATTTGAGGAAGCTCTGAAGAACTTGTAGAAAGTACTAATCAGATGTGAGGAACATAACCTATCTCTCAATAGTGAAAAGTTCTTTCTAATGATACAGTAAGGAGTGGTGTTGGGACATTTTATCTCTGAAGCTGGAATTTAGGTAGATCCTGCGAAGATAGAGGTAATTCTCACACTCCCTATTCCTACTAAGCAAAAAGATGTCAGATCTTTCCTAGGTCACACTGGTTATTATAGGAGTTTTATCTAGAACTTTAGTCAAATAGATAGTCCTCTATACAACTTACTTACCAAAAAAGCAAAATTTGCTTGGACAAAAGAATGTGATGAATCCTTCCTGCAGTGCAAGTCACTTTTGACAACTGCACCAGTACTTAGGGGTCCTGATTGGAATTTTCCATTTTACATTCATACAAATGCTTCAGACTATACCGTAGGTGTTGTCTTAGGAAAAAAGTCTAAAAACCTTAAAAATGCAATCTATTATATCAATAAGAGTCTACATGGACCAGAGTTAAACTATACAGTGACTGAAAAAGAATTGCTAGCAGTAGTTTATGCTCTGAACAAATTCTACCATTATGGGACTGGTTATCCTATCTTTGTTCATACTGACCATGCAGCAATTAAGTATCTCATGAAAAAACCTGCCATCATAGGTAGGTTAGCAAGATGGCTCCTTCTTTTGCAGGAATTTGATATAACAATCATTGACAAGCCAGGGAAAACAAATGTGGTAGCTGATAATCTATCCAAAATTCATCATACTGAAGAAGATACTACTTTGATAGATGATGCATTTCCAGATGAACATTTATTTCATATTGCTGTCCAAAATTCATGGTATGCTAATATAGCTAATTACCTAGCAGCTAACAAAATGCCAACACATTTCTCTTACAAGGATAAGAAGTTGCTTGTAGAAAAAAGTTTCCATTTCTCTTGGATTGATAGCACATTATTTTACACTGGACCTGACCAAGTCATGAGAAGATGTGTGAGAGAAGATGAGACATATGACAGTCTTCATGCATGTCATAATGAACCATGTGGAGGGCACTTTGCATCCAAAAGAATAGCACAGAAGATTTTAACAACTGGCTACTATTGGCCTACACTTCACAAAGATGCAGCTAGTTATACAAGGAAGTGTAGCAAATGTCAAAGAATGGGCCGACCAACAAGATCAAATGAAATGTCCTTAAACCCACAGGTGGTGGTAACACCATTTGATAAATGGGGCATGGACTTTATTGGTCCAATAGACCCTCCATCCAATGGGAAGTCATACATTTTGGTGTGCATAGATTACCTGACCAAGTGGGTCGAAGTCAAAGCAATGAAGCATGCCAGGGATCATAAAGTTGCTGAATTTCTGTATGAAGAAATTTTTACTAGATATGGTGTGCCAAGAGAACTTATTACTGATCAAGGTACTCAATTTACTTCCAATCTGATAACAAAGCTCATGAAGGAATATAATATCAGACATCGGAAGTCAAGCCCCTATCACCCTCAAGCCAATGGACAAGTAGAAGTAACAAATCAAGAAATAGAAGCAATCTTAACAAAGATAGTTCATTTGCATCACCGAGATTGGAGCAGTAGAATATCAGAAGTCATCTATGCATATAGAACAACATGGAAGACCACCATAGGGTTCACTCCATTCAAACTATTATATGGTAAAACAGCAATGCTACCGATTGAATTTGAACACAAAACATTAAGAATAGCGGTGGAGTTAAATATTGATCTTCCTGCAGCATAGAGAGAGTGCTTGCTGCATCTCAATTCTTTGGATGAAATGTGCAAGTCTGCACTACAATGCATAGAAATTGTTTAAAAGTAAAGAAAATAGTTGCATGACTCCCATATTAAGAGTAAGCAGTTCCAAGTTGGAGATTGGGCATTGTTATATGATTCCAGATTCCAAGAGATACCAGGCAAGCTGCAGACACGATGGTTGGGTCCATATGAAATAAGCTATGTATTTACAAATGGAGCAATCCAGTTGACCACAATTGACCCTGTACACTTCAAGCTACTAGTCAATGGACATAGACTAAAGTTGTATCACCAACCATAGATGAAAGAAGGCTTCCTGCAGCAATTCAACTAGCCAGTTTTAAAGGATCAACAGGTAACACTTCCTGTAGCAGAGGGTGTCAACCTTCTTCCTACAACTCTTCAATAAGAATTCCTTTGAAGCATGACCATAATAAAAACTTTATGTTTACATAAAGTTCAAATTCTCCATTCACTTTCTACATTCTTCTTTTTCAACCCATTTCATTTCTTAATCTTCCATCCACCCACCTCCCACGTCATCATATTTCTATGCTTTCAATAAAGAGATCATGTGCTGATGCATGTTGACCACCAACGCTGTCATTCCACTCTTGCCAACCTTTCCTGGCATGTTCGATGATCAATTAATAGGTACAAGCTTTTCAAATTTATTTCCATTTTTAGCGCATAGATTTCGTTGGTTATATCGAATACTGTAATAAATGTATCGTTGCCACCTTAATCCAGTTCTGTACCTTCTACCAAGTCTGACAAGTGAGGACACTTGTCAATATTTTTTAGGGGGTAGGGAAGTGTGCCAATTCTTAAAATTTCATTTCTATTTACTCGTTAAGATCCTCAAATCTGTACTTCGGCATTGTCTTAATTAAAATCTAGCTACCGCATCACACAAGTGTCAAGTGTCGTACCTTTATTCTGAATAAACCCCTAACTGTCAAACTAGATGTGACCCAGTATTAAAACCATGGCATAACTCTCACATGAATATCTATGATTCATTCTGTTAAAGTACATTATTATTGTTCATATCAAGAATACCAAAAGAATGTGAAAGAGGGTCTGTGGTTTTACAAGAAGTAGTCTAAAATTCAAAAGAGAAGAAGGTAATTATCGAGAATAGAGTAGAGGTTGAATTTGGTAAGCATAAATGGGGGGCCAATTGTAGTGGCATGAACCAGTGGATCATGGTATTTTACTATCTGATGTTAAGGCAGTAAGAAGAATTAATGCCTGCGGATGGTTGGGATATTTCTTAAAATTGATGGAGTTTGATAAGGAAGCAGCAATAGAATTTGCAAACACATTTGATGAAGGCCAAGTGATGGTATGGGGGTTGACAGTCATTGCAATAGAGGAGTGAATAGTGAAAGTAACCAGTTTTCCAGCAGTAGGGGAACACTACCCCAATGCGCACGATGCCAGGTCAACCAGGGCCTAGTTCACCCTACCAAGTGACCCTCCACTGGAAATCACTAAACAGGGGTGCAAAAGAATGTCCATTCCTCCACCATATCAGGTGTTAGCCATGCACATTATTAGGTATTTCACCTATAAAGGATGATTCTCTAATTTGCATGCGCATCATTTTAAGCTGCTTAGTTATGTACAACATAATATCCCAATGAATGCACCCAATTTTTTGTTTAATATGATGTGCATTAGTGTCGAAGAAACCCAAAAAGGGAAAGACAACTATGTTACTCACCATGCCCTAATTAAATTACTCATAGAAAGATCTCTTAGGGATGCCTCTTCGATGGCATGGGCAGAGTTTGTCCATCATAAAACCCTGCAGCCTCAAATTGCCCCTAATGTGCAAATTAGCCAAGATAATGCAGTTTTCCATGACCCAGTTGCCGAGCAAAGTACCCCAGGGGCAGAAACTGAAAATTTACAAGATGTGCCTTTACCCGCTCACATGAGAAATATACCTACTACCACCTGAACAAAAGGAAAATGGAAGTTAGTAGCAAAAACTTTGGTTCCTACAGCTGAGCCACGAAACCCTCAAGTCTCGAAAAAGAAGAAAATGAAGTCAGTTCCGGCAACCACTACTCCTGCAACAGAGAAAACAAAAAGGGTTAGTAAGAAAAATGCCATAGAGGTTGAGGAAATCCCTATAAGAAGAAGTTCTATGATGAGAGGGAAGACTCCTAAAGCACCCACCAAAAGCTAGACTACTTCCCCCAAACAATTTGAGGAGGAAACTCCTATTCATATTATTCCGGATGATTCTCCCAGCCAGTCTAAGATTCCAGACATTCCTCAAAATCTGGATGAGGAGTGTGAAGCTCAGCCAAATATATGTCAAAATGACCCGGGAGTTAGTCATCAGGATGTTCAAACCTATGAGAAAGAAACCCCTATAACTCACCAGCTAGCTTGCACAAGAAATGCTTTAGTTTCCGATAAGCGAACTTGGTTAATAAAACTCTTAGAGCAGTTATGGAGGGAACAAAGGAAGAAGAATAACCAAGATGAAAATAGTGGTCCAATTACTCTGTAAATGCTTCTCTTCCAATTATATAATAAGCATGTGCTGATAACCACTCTATGGGGAGAAGAGAAAAATAAATTGCAGAAAGTAATAGCAAAACAAGGAGAGGAAATTGCACAATTAAAAGATTAGTTGGCAAGACAGAAATAGAGAATGGAAGATGCCCTTAAGCTGACTGACCAGATAATTTCTTGTAGACCTCCACCTAGGGTCTATACCATCTTTCTAAAAGAACAATTCCTCCTATTTCATTTGATGATGACCCTCAAAGATGTAAACGCGGAGTTCAAATCAGCCCAGGAATTCTATGGTTTATACCAGACCCTTCCATCTCAGCAACAAAACCTACTCTGTGAGTTGTATGTGCATAATTTCATCATCCCTATAGAGACTGAATGGAATCCCCTACCTTACATAGGGGATATACATCTAAGGGCCCTAATGTTATGGATGCACAACAAGGCTAACTATGATAGACAATTGGAGAATTATAGAGAACTTGAGAAAATGGAACCCCTGCTATTATGGGCAGAAAGCAGTCAACCAGAAGTATTCCTGAGGGATTGGTTCAGACTGACATATGGGAATATTAAAAAGGAAATCAGAGATAGAATTTTTAAGCTCAAAATAGATGCATATGCAGAATATGATAGCATGTCTTATTTTGTCTTCCAAAGAGCCTTAACCGGTGCCAGAAGTAGATGGGGCAGATTATCAGAGGCATTCAAAAGGTTAGAACCACACAGCCCCATTAACCTTGAAGCAGCCATACACCGAGCACCAAAATACATGGAGCTGGGTAGGCAAATCAGGCAGGAGCTCTGGTGTCCACTCACAATGCAGTCACCCATGCTCCTTTGGCCCTTGTATGACATCAACACTGTCAGACTTGACAGGCTGCAGGAGGATCACAAAAGGGAAGTTTGGGAAAGAACAAGAGGATTCTACTACTCTTTTAAGAGCCAGAGGCGAGGAAGAACTGAAGTTGGTGAATTTAGGTCAATTTCCAGAAGATGCAATGCTTGAGGACAAGCATTTGATTAACCAAGGGGCAGATGATAAGGCTAAATTATTGTCTTTATTTTGTATAATTTTAAATACTTTGTTCTAGTTTCTGACAAAACATTTGAGAGCCTAGCCAGTCAAAACTTGTGATAAAGTCCAAATAGAACTGATAAACCATGGGTAGATGTTTGTGACATATTTTTCTAATATTATACATATAGTGCAGTATTTCATAAAACCATCAGAATATATGTTCTAATATCTAGATTTAATTTGATTAAGCTTGCTTGCATGAATATTTTCGCATCATAACTAACTTGATAGGAGAGAAAGCGGTCGGAGAGTGGTCGACAGCATTCAAGGAAGACTGTTGAGGACCAGCTATGGCAGAGTGATCATCACAGCACCAGTAAACACGGCTGCTACAATGGAGGAGCCATTATTCTAGGATGCGGGGATGTAGTGTTGATATATTCCCTCTGCACTTTTTTATGTTGAACTGGTTGCCCGAGCTTTATTACCCACACCACGGGCTGTTGCATTTCCATCTTCTTCTCCGGCATGTTTTCAGCAAGATAGTTTATTTTATGTTTTGTAATAAGTGTTTGATCCTCTATATATAGGGATTGGATCAATATTTTGAAGTTAGATAGGAAAGTTAGAGAAAGAAGTTTGTGGAAGAAAACTATTATATCTTACAGCAATCTATTTCAAGTTGTATGTATTTTTTTATGTAATGAGTTTTTGAAATACAATGAAGTAATTCTTGGTTTACGTTCTGTGTTAATAGATTAGCAGAAACCAACCAAGGGGGCCCACTTGGGAGGTGGAATAGGTTAGAATAGAATAGATT
>MU224133.1:3069111-3079778 GCA_018584345.1 Thuja plicata | reverse complement strand
AGGTGAACCTGCACTACAATTGTTCATGAGAATGATAAAGATCTATCAGGAAATACCTTCGGATATCAGGCCTCTAGGAAGGGAATTAATGGATAAACTTTGTGAGTTAGGAATCTACCATGATTCTTGACTACTAGCTTTTCTTGAGAAAATATGTGAAGTATTGAGGGAAGAAAAGAATGATGACATAGAGGAATAAAATTTAGATCAGATTAAAGTAGAATCTGTACGTAGTGAGATTTTCATGGAAAAAGGTATCAATGACCATCATGATGAGGAAGAAGATCTTCTCAGTACAGAAGAAATCTCATATTTACTAGACATGGAATATCAAAAACATGTTGAGAAGAATGGTCAATTTTTTTTCTCAGTGCACCCTGATAAGCAAGTTGATGGATTAGTACATACTGAGGGGGTACTAGATGAAGAAGATGATAAATTTTAAGAATCAAATAATGAAGATGAGATGGAATCAAACAGACATAATGAGGAGAATGTGTTGAATATTAGTTCTGAAAATTATCCGAGTATCCTATCTGATCAAATTCTTGATAAGAAGGAAGTTTCTGAATGTGAGTTATCTCCAAATACTTTTTGTGAAAAGAAACAACATCTTGAGTATAGGGAAGATTGTGTACGTAAAGGCATCCAAGAAGAAGAGCTTAATCTAGTTACTTGTAGGGTTGATAAAATGCATGGGGATCTTCTATTTAGCAAGGACTATAGTGCACCTATTGAATTTTCTAAAGGTAAACAAAATTCAAAGTGTGTCAATAAAGAAATGAATGTTGTCCATGAGAGTGGTGGCATCATATTCAAGAGATCCAAAGTAGTACATGATCAAAATTATGTGTTCGATAGAGGAAAGATGTAGTGTTCATTTTTTGGGGGGCCTGGGGCCACCCAATTGAATGTTCCTATGAAAGTTCTTAATGAGCCTATTGGTATAAAGATAAATCTTAAAGATGAGAACCAAATCACTTTGCATCAGATTAAGTGTGGATACTTGGTCTTCTTCTCCAGAGATAGCTGGAATCTCACTATGCTCACAGGGAGCATACTTCCCCAGAAAGAGCCACTAGTGGTACCCTAAATTTTGATAATTTAGAATTCCCAATCCATTATAAATAAGCATGTTTCTCCATAAAAAAAATATCAAAGGAAGGAAGCTTTATGACACAAATAAATAGAACTAACTAATTGAAGCCTTCAAAAAATGATGGAATTTAGACCTGCTGCAAAGATTATTTTGACAGAGGATAAAGATGGTCAAATTTTAAAAATCTAAAAATGACCCAGTTTGGGAAATCAAATTTCCTTTCTCCAGAAGAAATATTATCTTTTCACAAGGTGTTTTGGATTTTTTACCAAAGCCAAATCCGAAAGTTAGGTAGTTATTTTTTAGTTAGTTTATTATTTTTTCAAAATAATTTGTAATAAGAGTTGTGTCTTTTCACCCTAAAAAGGTGTGAAATCCACTCAAACACACACACACACACACACACACATATATATAAATATATAATGTAAAATATAAAGAGAGGGGATACAAATAATAAAATTTCAAATATTTGGATAGTTTTTAATCAACAAGTATAACATGGACTTGGATGTACTATTTTTTCAAAAGTAATAAAGATAATACTTTTTTCTTTCACATGTGTAATAGTTTCATTATCATTTTACAATTAGTCCCATGGATAAACCAATAGAACTTCTTCAAAGTGATAGTTTAATGTGAATGCTTCCTTATTTGATTCATAGTCTATATTTTCAATTGGTTTTCTCATTTTGCATGGTTAAATTCTGTTGATTGAGGCCTTAGTCAATTGGTCTATCATCTGAGAAGTATTACCCTTTTAAAATATCTCTAAATTTGTTTTAGGTTGCATGTACATTCCATAACACCTTTGAAGTGATAAGTTTTCTTGTAAAACTATCTCTGAGGTTAAACATAAGATTGGAATGATCTTGACTCTATTGCCCATGGTAGAATAAGGTACTAGTCTAATCATTGTTTGGATTATAGTTATTTAGTTTATTTTTTATAGTTTTAAGATATCTTATATATCTATTCATTTCAAATTACATACACATTTACTAAACATTCTTTCAATTACTAAAAGTATTTTAGTTTATAGTTCATGATATATTTCTTTCAGTTAGATTTATTTCAAGTTCCTTGCCATACTTGAGAGAGAAGGTTGAAGTGCTTATTATCTTCTATAAAAAGCCTTGTAACTTGAAGGATAAGTCAAGGTATAGGCCTACCAGCCTTGGTTTTGCAGAGCCAGAAATGCAGAAGTTCCAACCTTGCTTTGGTTGTGACTTGTTAGTTGGCCAAATCACTTGGGTTTCCAAGTATTGGATTGCCAAGTCCATAGGAAATCCAATTTAGAATTTATGGGTACCAACACCTAGCACCTAATAACTTTTCAATTTCAATTTTAACTAACAAAGAAATGCTCAGATTCATTTTTTAGATTTTTTGTTTCACAGGTTTAACATTAGGTTTAAGAACAATATTGTGAGTCACAATCTTAGGATCTATACCTGACATATCCAAATATGTCCAAGAAAATATATCCTTATATTCAAGCAAAAGGGAAACCAATTGATCATGTTTATCTTGACTCAAACATTTTCCCACTTTGATTGTTTTTTTGGAGTCATTCTCATCCATTTGAACTTCTGTATTCTCAGTTATTAATAAATTACTTTGTATGGGAGAGTCCATTAGCAAAGGACAAATATCTTGTTCATCACGTTCTTCAAAATAGGCTTCATTATTCAGACAATAAGGCTTTATTATTTTATGATGAAACGTAGGTAAATCTTGATAACATCCTAAAAAATCAACTAGGGCTTCATCCTCAAGAAAAATATCCAAACTAGGTTTTTGATCAATGTTAAGGAGAAGTGGATTAACCAATTTTAAGTGTCCACCATAGATATGATTATAATTAAGAGGAAAATTTGATGGTTTCTTATAAGGATTGAATCTTAGCCCATAAGTGTAATCGTAAACTTCATTGTCCAAGGGTACTTGTATACCTTGTTCATATTTTCCACATCCTTTCCCATTGAATCCTGATTTCCTAAGTAAATGATAACCAAATCCATATCTATCAACCATATTAGATTTATTTAAAGGAGCGGCATATGTGACAATGTCATAACAATCTGATTTTATTGTCTCAATTGTTTCTTCAAGGGAAGCAGCAACAAAGTTACTTTTTAATTCCCCAGAAAGTGGAGAAGGAATAAAGAATTGTTCTTCAAACCTATTATGTTCCTTCATGAACTCTAAATCAGAGACTTTGTATTCTCCCATAAAAGAAGGATTAAAATCCAATGTTCCTCAATCATCTTCAGTTAAAGAACAAGATGGAGCTTCAACTTGTTTAACTTCAGGAAGTTTCTCAGGTTCCTTACTTTGTTGTATGGGTTTAGAGATCTTAGAATATTCTTCATTCAAGCAAGGATTTGGCGCATCATCCACATGTAATATGTACATCAGATTATTATATATGAACCTAACCTTATGATGTAGAGAAGAAGCAATCACATGCCTATTATGTAACCAAGGTCTTCCTAAGACAACATTATAATTGAGAGGTCCAGGCATGACATAAATAGGTGTGTGAAGAAGGACTAGACCAACCTTGATAGGTAGCATAATAATATGAAAAGTTTTCTTTGCAATATTATCAAATCCATGAATAGGGATATTATCCAGTAAAATGGTCGTGAGATCAGCTTTAATATCCTTGAGCATATCCATGCTACAAACTTTAAGCCCAGATCCATTGTCAATTAATGTTCTACGAAGGATACTCTAATTAATAGAAACAACAACCATAAGAGCATCATATTGATTCTTCACCTCAACAGAAGGTAAATCATCATCAGTGAACATGATAGGAGGTACAGAAGGCATAATATCCATGCACTCCAAGAATGAATTAATGTCCTCTTGATTAGGAGGCGGAGCTGAAAGAGTAGATAAAGATTTTTTTAATGACTCATGATATGTAGGAGAAGTTTGAAGCAATTCCCATAAATATATCTTGGCTAGAGTAGCACATAATTGCTCAAATAAGTCATACTCCTTAAAGGAAGAAGGTAACCTAGGTGCTTGAGGAAGCACGGGTTGAGAAGGAGGTAAAGAGGCTGGAATAGAAGGTTGAGGATTATTCCGTATACGATAAGAATGTGAAATGGAATCTGTGTTATCAAAGAAATCCAAAGGATCTTTAGGTTTACCCTTAATAGTGATTCGAGGAAATCCTTTTACCGTCATCAAAGGTTTAGGGAATAAAGTTATAGGTGTCTCAATTTTGCAAATAGAGGATTATGAAGGTAACAATGCACACATCCTATGGTAGAGGTCAATTGGATAAGTTGTGGAGGAGGATGAAAAAGGAATAGGATCCATGGAGATCTCATTTGAACCATTTTAATTCTCACTTCCATGTACCTCATTAACGGATTTATTCTCTTGTACAATAAAATCTTCATCAAATTATTCAAAACAAGAGTCATACATATTGAACACAAAATAAAAAAACAAACATGTAAATGTTTTTGTGTTTTTAAAGAAATTTTATTTATTTTTATGTATTTTTTTGGAATATAAATGCAAGAACATAAAAGAAAACCTACTTCTATATACATGCAAGATCTTAATATAAAATGTAAATCTAACGCCAAATAGAAAGAGTTGTCTATCGTGGGTTCACCAAAATGTAAAGAAGAAAATGATGGTGAATGTTTGATCTCCTAGATAGAATTTTCCAAATAGATGTTTGTATGTAAAAGAGACCAATGTCGTCATTTAATGCCTTACATTTAATTTGTATTTTTTTATTTGATAAGGGATATGGAAATTGAAAGCAAAGATTAATGGAGTAAAATACCAACCTTTCATCATAGCAGATCTGAAAATGCCATTTTCTGAAGCCTATGTTGAGTTTCTAGAAAATATGAGACCAAATGTGGAATGGAAATGCAGAAATGAACAAAACCCAAAAATATTTTTCTGTTATGAGACAGTTCTGATTTGCACCCTCAAGTCAATGTCACCATTTGCTAGGATTTCTTCCTGCACCCTAGGTCACAATGGACCTTAAAAGTCTCAGATCAAAATTTTATTTTTGGATCCTGGAAGTTTGCTGAAAAGGGTATCCAGATTTGTACTCTGTTTCACTGTTCCCAAACCTGTAACTCCTGAAATAGCACCTCCAAATATCTAAAAAAGAGGGTTTTTTGGTGGCTATATAGGGTTTTTCCTAAGTCAAACCCCCATTTTGGTGATATCCACCTCCACAAATAGCCGAATATAGTAGAATGTATGTGTTTGTATTGCTATTGAATGTGTAATGTCAAGATCTAATCCTCTAGATTAAAATCCTAACATGAATTGAAAATGAGAAAGCAATGCATAGATTTGAATGTGATAAAGAAAGCATACCAAGGCCCCAAGGCTAAGGTATTCCTACCAAACTCACAATCCATAATTGCTACCCCATGATAATATCCTTTGAATGCTTGAAGGTTGAAAATGGTGGATCCAAGAAGAAGGAAAAGAAGGAAGATGTCTCTCTTGCTCCAAAGAAGATCCACAATGTCTTATCTAAAAAAGTGCTTGAATGTCTTAATGCATCATCATGTCTTATCCTTCTATATTATCCTCTTTCTTCCTTGCCCCATCATCATGTCAAAATCATAATAGCATCACATCATCTTACGATTCTTTTTCATGTCCAAATGAAGGCAAAAGAGAGTGTTTATATAGAGATCTCAATATAGACTTCCTAGGGAAATGCAAGGGACCCAAATTCAAATTTCACCTTGAATTATGGTCCAATTAAAATCACCAACCAAGGAGGGGATGTATTAATCTGAATATCAGGGAAAACACTTCCGCATCCGAACCCGAGGACCTATTTTAATTTTTAGAACCTCGATAGGCTCCAGATTTGAAAGAGGAGACCATCACCTGACAGGGGTCAAGGTCGACCTCAACCTTGACCTAGGTCAAGGTTGACCTCAACCCTAACCTAGTTTAGGGTAAACCTCAACCTTGCAAAACGTTTCAAGCTGGTCACCTTGGGAAATCTCTAGAATTCCTAGGTCAACCAGGGACATAGGGAGGTGAGAAAACACACCAGGATGTTAGATAGAGGCACAGAGGCCAAAGAGTAAGTGTGATGAATATTTAGGAGAGCCAATACATAGGTTCTATGAAAAAATATGGGATCATAGAAAGGGAGATTAAGGAGGTCCTGCAGGACACTAACCCTAATTTCTCCTAGAAATGCAGAATCAAGTGCATGTGCATCCTAAATGAAAATCTAATATGAAAATGTATTAAATGAGGGTGGTAAACCTACCAAAATGGAAGTGCTTCCATTTTAAGATGATACAGTTTCAAAATATGGTAGCAAATCTCATAGCTCCTCATTGCCTTTCATTCTTCGAACAAAATGACATGTCTATTACCCACCCTTAAAATTTTCCCTTGCATATAGAAGTATTAATCCAAAGGCATAGGGTTAAGAGAGTTCTCATTGATGGGGGAGCTGGTCTCAATATTTTTACTTTAAACCTTGTCAATTGTTTAGGGATATCTAAATCATCCATTGGCCCTAAGAACCAAATCACCATTAAGGCTTATGATGTGGAAGAAAGGTCTTCAAAAGGCATGATCGTTTTACCTATCCAAGTGGGACCTATCAAAAAAGATACCATATGTCAAGTTCTTCACATGAAATTAACTTATAATATCCTATTGGGAAGACCTTGGATTCATGAGATGCAAGCAGTACCTTCTACTTATCACCAATGCATAAAATTTCCACATAGAGGTGAGGAGATCACAATTGGAGGAGATTCTAATCCATTTCAATATTGCAACACATTGAAGCCAAGTATGAATTATTTATTCCTCGCAATAGGGGAGGAGTCATCCCTAATGATACTAATGAAGAACATAAAGAGGAAAGTTCAAAGTTGACATCAAATGCTACTTCCATCTCAAACCCTAATCAAACTAACTCAACTACATCAACTAAGGGAAAGGAAAAGATGAGTTATGAGGGTAAAAATTCACATGATAATTCAGTTAAAACTTCTAAATTGAAGATGGAAACTTCAAAACCTACCAAGGAAGAAAGATAACAAGCTAAGAAGGATCAATATCAAAAGATGAGTGAATTGATGCACACCTTTGAAAAACAATGTAGAATCAACTCCAAGGGAGTGGGGGAATATTATGTTTCCCTATTTTCTTTACCAACCTCTCCTAGGACACATGGAAATCCATCAAGTGCTCATCCCCCTCATAAATACAACTCTCATTTTGTAAGAGAGAGTGATAAATCTACCTTAGAGGAGTATAATGAAGTACTACAATGGCTCTATAAGGAGGTGGACACTTCAAATCATCCTATGGAAAGGGTACAACACATCAACATTCAAACCAATCAATATGTGAAAGGATGTCAAATCACAAAAAAATGGGATATAAGGGAAGAGGACCCTTAGGAGTTAGAAATAGAGGATTATTAGAACCCATTGAACCAGCTTGGAGATCAAAAGAAGAGAAATCTGAAATAGGTTTTCAACATAAAGGAGAAAGTTCAAGTCCAATGCATTATTTCCATGAATGTGTGCACATGGTAGGTTCTGAGAGTGAAGATGGTTCTAGGGATTATGAGTGGGACTCCTTTTTCGAAGAGTCTTGTCATGACATAGAAGTTGATGTTATTCACACATATGAAGCTATTCCCAATGTTACAAGTCAAGAAAATGAACATCAAGATTTGAATTCTACACAAGTGTTAAGTGAACCTCAAGAATCCAACATAGGTAAAGCTTATAGAACTAGTCAATGGATAGGGAAACCTTGGGTACCTTCATAGGGGGTGATTCAAATGTTTTATTTAATTCACTTGCATTTTTCCCATGGAAATCAGCGAGGACTCTAGTGAAGAAGACTTTGATCCAACTTCCATGGAACATCTTGAGGAAGATCATGTCATATACCTAAGTGATACAATGTATGAACCTTAAAATGAGGTCATGTGTTGGCAAGTTGACAATCAGAGTAATTATGACTTATTTTATGTTGTCATTATGGCAAAAAAGTCATACAAAGTTTTGTCAAGAAAACTTTGAAGGCAGAAATGGATAAGTATGGAAGACAGAACATAACAGAAGTTTACAGTCGATCAAAGCACCAGCGCATGTGTGGAAGATTGAATCTAGATATGCACATTCATATATAAGCTTTATGATATGTTAAGATGTTAATTCTATACACACATGGTATTAAAAGACAGTACGATGAAGTTACAAAAAGTTGAAGTTCCTCTAGCAATTCAGGAAATAGAGCACAGAGCCGACCTCAGATTTTGGATCAGCGTATGACATTTTTTTTTATAAAGGATATGCGCCTATTATAGTGTGTTTGTAATCATGTATTTATTGCTTATGTAATCATTCTTAATCCAATTAGTTTGGAAGCATTGTATATTATGTTTTTGGGCCGGCTAAGGTCTTGTCTCTAGTCATGTCTATTAAGGCATGGACATATATATATGACATGCAATTTTGTATTAGGAAGTGTCAAAGAAATATGTAGATAAGAGATATAAAAGAATAGTAGAAGATCTCAGAATGAGATAAAGCTCTTTAAGAGCATAAGAGCATCAACACATAACCAGAACTGATCAGACAAGTGTGTCACATACAGTAGTTCACTTTTGGATATAGTGTATATCTACTGTCTGTTAGAATAATAAGCAAAAAAATGCAAATATTAACACACAGAAGAGAACACAATAACATAGAAATTTAACATGGTTCATCCAATCCCTAGGCTACGTCCACCAACAATGATTCCAATGTCTTTATTATTATCTAGTGATTACAATCTTAAACCTCTAACTCAATACTGTCATAAGAAGCTATGAAAATCCCTCATACAATGAATCTCAAACCCTAAGCCCTTTTCACAAGTATTTTTGAATTAACCTAATTAGGGAAAAATAATCTGACTAATAGAAAACACACACACAAGGGACCCCCCAGGACCTCGCAAGGGGCTCTACCCCTTGACTCCAAGCTTGGGGGAACTTCCCCCAAACCCCTATAGATAAGTCTAGGGGGAAAATGCACCGAAAGAACCTGAGTCTGATTAGGCTCCACATACATAACAATCTCCCACTTAGAGACTGATCAGACTCCACAACAATATCCTCCCACTTGGAGACTGATCAACCAAACCTGTAGCTCCCACTGGAATAAAGAAACCACCATGGACTCTATTGTTCTTTTATTTTGTTCAGTCTAGATGACCAACTAAAGCTGAAGAGGAATTCAGCTTCTCCCTTGTCACTACCTTTGTAAAAATATATGTTGGATTATCATCTGTATGTATCTTCTCCAACTTTAACTGTCCATCATCCAAAATTGACCGAATGAAATGATATCACAATTGTATGTGCTTTGTTTTTTAGTGCAAAGAAAAATTCTTTGCAAGATGAATGGCACTCTGACTATCTGAATACAAATAATTATCTACCTGTGGATGTCCCAATTCTTCCATGAAAAATTGAATCCATATCATCTCCTTGGCTACCTCTGTAGCAGCAACATACTATGCCTCTGTAGTGGATAATGCATTCACCCTTTGTAACAGAGAAATCCAACTCACTGTTGTCCCACCAATAGTAAATACATAACCTGTAGTACTCCGTTTGGTATCTATATCTTCTGCCAAATCTGAGTCAACATAGCCATGAATAGTAGTAGAAGAGCCCCCAAAGTGTAAACACTTATTGGATGTACCTCTCAAATATCTGAGAATCCATTTGACTGCATTCCAATGCTCAATCCCAGGGTGACTCATATACTGGTTAATGACTCCCACTGCATGTGCAATATCTGGCCTAGTACATACCATAACATATGTTAAGCTCCCTATAGCTAAAGCATAAGGTATCTTGGACATTTTTGCCTCTTCTTCTGGTGTCTTTGGACACATTTCTTTAGTCAATTTCAAATGACTAGGAAAAGGTGTAGTCATAGCTTTGGCTTCCTTCATGTAGAATATCTGCAACACCTTTTCAACATAATCAACCTGAGATAGAGTTAATTTTTTGTTCTTCCTATCTCTGCAAATTTTCATGCCAAGGATTTCTTTTGTTGTCCCCAAATCCTTCATATCAAAATATTTTGCTAACTGTTGTTTCAACACCTTAATATGATCCATGTTGGATCCAGCTACAAGCATATCATCAACATATAAACATAAAATAATGTAGCTATCATTATTTAACCTCCTGAAATAAATACAATGGTCAGAATTACATCTAGTGTTTCCATTCTCGTTCATAAAAGTATCAAATTTAATATACCATTGCCGAGGTGCTTGCTTCAAGCCATATAAACTTTTTTGCAATTTGCACACTAAACTCTCCTTACCCTTGACCCCAAATCCATGTGGTTGTACGATATATATTTCTTCTTTCATATCACCATGAAGAAAGGTTGTTTTAACATCAAGCTGCTCTAAATGCAAATCTTCAGTAGCCACAATACTTAAAATAGTATGAATAGAAGTCATTTTAACAACTGGAGAAAAAATCTCATCAAAATCA